>JAENPR010001413.1:0-157442 GCA_018135685.1 Themeda triandra | reverse complement strand
TTTATAGGCATTGAGTGTGGTTATGCCGTGGACCCATAAGGAATTAGTCATGCAGTTAAAGTCAATACTATGTGCTCTCCATCCATTGATCTATGCTACTTCGTCCCTCGAAGCATGCCATTTTATAACTACTACATTCATTTTTGTGCTACTTCGTCCCTAGAAGTACCACCCACATATAGATCCATGTCCACCACATATCGTGCTATCTCTACCCTGAGATACGCACCTATGCTGCTCCTACCCCTGAGTACGCATCCATCCATCCATCCATCCATCCACATATATATACGCCATTTATTTCACTTCATCCGTAGAAGGTACTATTCCTATCCCGGGAGTGAACATCTAGAAATAATCATCGCCGTTCTATTTGCCTACATACAAGCTCCGGTCATTATCATTTCAAGTTATACACTCCCCGTTGCTAAAGTTTCGTTTCCAGGATTGGTTGCTCTATAAAAAAAGAAAAAAAAGAGAAAAGAAGAAAGAAAGAAAAAGAAAAGAGTAGCCAAGTCCTTCCATTCAAGAAGTTTCAAGGTTTCCAAATAAAGTGAGTCATGTTATCCTCGAAGGAGCAAGTGTAGAAGTAGATGTTCACCCGAGTTGAGTACCCCTCATAATCATTTTCTTATCATCATCATCCCATCATCACCTTATCATTCATTTCCTCATTCACATGCACATATGACTTTATTATTATTTTAGTTCCTATTGGATCCATGTCTTAACTATGCAATATATGCAAGTGAGTTTGAGTGTCTCCCCACCTATGAGCTCCACAAAGCCTATTAGAAAGTAGGGTGAGAGAGAGAAAGGCACTTTCCACTATGCCTTAGTTCCATAAATACCACATATTCGAGAGAAGAGAAAGGCATACACTACTCATGCCTTAGAAAGGATCCAAAAATACCACAAATGAGAGACAGAAAGGTTCATACAAGGAACTTCTAAGTTTTATTTCAAAACTTTTCAAAACTCCGGGATAATAGTTGATCAAAGAGCGAGAAACATGGCGCTTGACTTGACCGTTCTATCTTTCAACTACTCAAGACCCAAGTGACGGTTACAAGCCCCATGGTGAAAGGTAATATGAGTAAGTTTTGAGTCAGGATAGTTCACTCTAATCCGGAGGAAAGTTCTTGTTTGAACGCATGTGTACTTGTGAGGAATGAAAGCATTGTAGCAACTCCCCGATCCATCAATGAGTCTATCTTTGCTCGAGGGCGAGCAAAAGGTAAGCTTGGGGGAGTTTGTTGACGGTCGTTAAGTATCAATTTTATACCGTCAACGCAGCAAGAGAAAGGACTAATATGAGTTCACTTGTTAGATATAGGGGTTACACCGTGAATTCCATGAGTTTTGGTGATTGTCTATTTACGCGGGGGGTTATCGAGAAGAGAACCAAAGGAGGCCCACATGTCATGATTACATAGAGATAAAGACCGAACGGGTAAAATTGTATAATCTAGAAGACTCCCGAGAAGGCAACACCTGTGCGGGGCCCACATGCAAGCCGGCGGGGCCGGTCGGCCGCCCAAGGAGTCGGCCGACTCCCCACCCCAGCCAATCACGTTGAGTCCTAGCGGATCCCGCCTCCACCGCCTTTGAGGATGAATAATTATCGTCCATTTAGGTCGGTTTGATCCGGGCTGTGGTTCATCCTAGGGGGCTATATATTGAGCCCTGGCCCCTGGGTGAAACCTAATTCATTCAAGAGTTCATTCTCTCATCGAGAATTCGAGAAGCCAGAGCCACCATCTCAATTAGAGCTCCATAGTTTAGTAGCATAGCTACATAGGAATAATAGATCTAGAGGGAATCAAGCCTAGCTTGGAGTCCGGATCTGTTGGAGTTCTTGGTAATTCCCTCTACATTCTTGTAATATTCATCATTGTTCGTGATACTATGAGTAGTACTTTATTCTATTCTATTATATCGAGACTTGACTTTGCTCTATTTGATTATGTTCTCAATTATATTGTTCTTAGTCTACTTTGATTATATGTTTAGCATAGTTGGACTAGAATTATGTTTATGCATAGGATTGTATAGCGCTTGCTCATTAGATCGATGGGTGAGTGGTAAGTATTGTGTAGGCGTGGTGCCTAGACCGTATTTATCTGCGATTGCACCCTATATTCCGGATGTTCGTGAGGTAGATCGCGGAGTGGACAGTCTGTTGAGTCCTTTGTAGCCCTTCTCCCGGTATAGGTCTAGCGAACAAACCTATTACATTGAAGTCATTGCTATGTCTCTTGTCTTCTCGGTAATATCACTATGCATAGATGTAACCTTTTCCCGCCATGATTGCTAGATGTTCTTGCACTAATCATTGTATGCTTTGACTTTGTAGTTAGAATAACATAGGATTATACCCTAGATCGTCCCTAGTCCATGCTAGTGTTATAAGCTTAGAGTGCTAAGTTGAGATGGCTTATTACTATTATTTTATGTGGCTAAATGCTCTCATTTATCTTATGTCATTTATCATTCATTCCTATATTTTATGTGACACTTACCTGTATGAGATGATCGATACGGACAGGTTAAGCTCTCCATTATCGCATGTGCATTGCTCATCACTCATTATCCAGTGCATTCCCTTCCCGGTGGTAAAATTATAAATAACGATACCCGGATTACTCCCGGTTAAAATGCTACGATGATATATTCTGCGCTTAAACTTGAACCCTCTTTATTTCAGTTGCACTTAATAGACATCAACACCTGCGAGCCGAGATTTGGGCAACAAGGCCCCTGTAAGAAAACAAATATTCTGGTCGTGGAATGGCCCGAGTGGCCTTTAAACGTTATGCTTATGTTTTGTGTAAATGTGCTCTAGTTTTTTCTTTGTGTCTCGAGTTATCTTTTGTCCCTTGCCTTTGTCTCTTTTTAACTAAGTACGAGTGCCGTGCTCGGAACCACTTCGAGGAGATGAGCCGGGGTACCGTGGCTCGGAAGCATGGGTGACCTTGGGTTCGATCGTCCCGGCTCTAAGGGCTCGAAATATGACGTACGCACTTAGTTTTGCGAAAAAACTCAAGGCGGGAAGGGAAAAGAAGAAGTGCGTCGTTTTTGAAAAAACTAAGCGTGTTTTTCGAGGACTTCGGGGTCCCCGGTCTAGCCCAGCGAGGGGCTTGACTGTGAAGACAAAGTCGAGCCCACCTTGCATATGAACGAAAAAGATAGGAAATTAACTCGCAGATCCTTTATTCATTCATACTAGCGGAACATTAAAATGGAAGGATGTACAAGGCATCGCGGCCTAGGGGAAGAAGCAACGTAGCTGTTCAATGTTCCATGCGTTGGTGAGGATCGAGCCGTCCTCATCGGCTAACTTGTAGGTCCCTGGTTTCAGCACCTCGACCACGATGAATGGGCCTTCCCAAGGAGGAGTGAGCTTGTGGCGCCCCTTGTTGTCTTGTCGTCGACGGAGCACGAGATCGCCGACCTCGAAATCCCTCTTGTGCACATTCTTCTTGTGATACTGTCGTAGCTTCTGCTGGTAGCGCGCAGAGTGTAGGAGCACCGTATCTCGAGCTTCCTCGGCTTGGTTGACGGCGTTAGCTAGCCTCTCCTCGTTGGTCTGCTCGTTGTAGGCCTTGAGTCGAGGGGACCCGTATTCGAGGTCGGTGGGGAGGACGGCCTCAGACCCATAGACCAGGAAAAACGGGGTGAACCCAGTGGCTCGACTCTCGGTCATTCGTAGACTCTATAGGACAGATGGGAGCTCGGCCGCCCACCTCTTGCCATGTTTGTTGAGGCGGTCGAAGATCCTTGGCTTTAGCCCCTGCAAAATCATGCCGTTGGCACGCTCGACTTGGCCATTAGTTTGAGGATGGGCAACTGCCGACCAATTCACACGGATGTGGTGCCGATCGCAGAAGTCCAGGAACTTTTTGCCTGTGAACTGGGTGCCATTGTCAGTGATGATGACATTAGGGACCCCAAAGCGGTGGATGATGTCGGTGAAGAATTCGACCGCCCGCTCCGAGCGGATGTTGGTGATAGGCTTGGCCTCAATCCACTTAGTGAACTTGTCGACGGCCACGAGCAAGTGGGTGTAGCCTCCCGTCGTTTTCTTGAGGGGTCCGACCAGATCGAGCCCCCAGACCGCAAATGGCCACGTGAGGAGGATCATCTGGAGCGCGTGTGCTGGAAGATGTGTTTGCTTGGCGTAGAACTGGCATCCTTCACACGCTCGAACTAACTTGATGGCGTCAGCAGTAGTCGTAGGCCAATAAAAGCCTCGACGGAAAGCATTTCCGACGAGGGTTCTTGGCGCAGCGTGGTGGCCACAAGCCCCCGAGTGCATGTCTCTGAGCAATTTCCTGCCCTCATCGATCGAGATGCATCGTTGAAGTATGCCCGGTCGGACAAGCGGCGGTAAAGCTCTTTGTCATCTCCGTAGATGACGTAAGTTTTGGCTCGACGTGCCAGCCGTCTTGCTTCTGTTCGGTCCTCGCGCTCCTCGAACAAGGTATTCGAGGAAGGGCGCACGCCAATGTCTGGCTGGTGGGCTCGAATCCCGATCGATCTCCATGACCTCAGCCTCCGTCGAGGGGGCTCGGTCATTGGAGCGGGCTCGATGGCGGTTGCTCTCCAGCCCCGAGTCCCACTTTACGGATGGCTCGTGAAGATCTTTCGAGAAGACGTTTGGGGGGAGCGGCGCTCGAGACGATGCGATTTTGGCTAACTCGTCTGCAGCTTCATTGAAAAGTCTCGGGATGTGGTTGAGCTCGAGGCCGTGAAAGTTTGCTTCCAGTTTGTGCACCTCATTGTAATACGCTTCCATCTTTTCGTCATGGCAGCTTGAGGCTTTCATCACCTGGTCGATGACGAGTTGTGAGTTGCCTCGAGCATCGAGGCGTCGGACCCCGAGCTCGATCGCGATGCGCAACCCAGTAATGAGCGCCTCGTATTCTACCATGTTGTTCGAGGCCGCGAAATGGATTCGCACCACGTAGCGCATGTGTATTCCGAGGGGTGAAATAAAGAGCAGGCCTGCACCTGCTCCCGTTTTCATGAGCGACCCGTCGAAATACATGGTCCACAGCTCGGCCTGGATCTGAATTGGGGGGAGTTGGACGTTGGTCCACTCAGCGACAAAATCTACCAACACCTGAGATTTGATAGCCTTTCGTGGGGCGTAAGTGATGGTCTCGCCCATGAGCTCGACCGACCATTTAGCGATTCGACCCACTACTTCCCGGTTTTGGATGATTTCCCCGAGCGGGAACGATGATACCACTGTCACCGGGTGGCTAAGAAAGTAGTGTTGGAGTTTTCGTCGTGTGAGCACGATTGCGTAGAGCAATTTTTGGATTTGGGGGTATCGAGTCTTGGCATCTGAGAGTACCTCACTAACAAAGTACACCGGCCGTTGGACGGGGAGCGCGTGCCCCTCTTCCTGCCTCTCGACCACTATAACTGCGC
Organism: Themeda triandra; assembly: GCA_018135685.1. Taxonomy (NCBI): domain Eukaryota; kingdom Viridiplantae; phylum Streptophyta; class Magnoliopsida; order Poales; family Poaceae; genus Themeda; species Themeda triandra. Next base: position 152,003 of record JAENPR010001413.1, on the reverse strand, counting down.
TGACCACTTGTGTGGTTGCAGCAACATAGAGGAGGAGGGGCTCGGCTGGTTTGTCCTCTCGAGCCGGTCGAGGTGGCACGAGCACAGGAGGGGAGGTGAGTATGCCTTTCAGCCTTGAAAGGGCTTCCTCCGCCTCGGGTGTCCATGCGAAATGCTCGGACTTTTTGAGGAGTCGATACAAAGGCAAGGCTTTTTCTCCCAGACCCGCGATGAACCGGCTAAGGGCGGCCAAACACCCCGTGATTTTTTGCACCCCCTTCAGGTCTCGAATCGGCCCCATCCACATGATGGCCGTGACCTTCTCGGGGTTGGCCTCGATCCCACGCTGGGAGACGATGTAGCCTAGTAGCATGCCTCGAGGCACTCCAAAGACACACTTCTCGGGGTTCAGTTTGATGTTCTTAGCCTTGAGGCACCCGAACGTCAACTTGAGGTCCTCGACAAGGTTTTCGATTTTACGCTTCTTGACTACGATGTCGTCTACATACGCCTCAATCGTTTCTCCTATATGTTTGCCAAAAACATGGAGCATGCAGCGCTGATATGTTGCCCCGGCGTTTCGAAGGCCGAAAGGCATCGTGACATAACAGTACATGCCCACAGGTGTGATGAATGAAGTCGCGAGCTGATCGGACTCCTTCATCTTGATTTGGTGATAGCCAGAGTAGGCATCAAGAAAGGAAAGTACTTCACAACCCGCGGTGCAATCGACAATTTGATCTATTCGAGGTAAAGGAAATGGAACTTTGGGACATGCTTTATTTAAACTAGTGTAGTCTACACACATCCTCATTTTTCCATTCTTTTTCTCTACTAATACAGAGTTAGCTAACCACTCGGGATGATGTACCTCCTTGATGAATCCGGCCTTCTCGAGCTTCTCGACCTCCTCGCGGATGATCCTGCGCTTCTCCTCGTCGAAGCGGCGCAGGCGTTGCTTGACGGGTCTCGAACCGGGACGGATCTCCAAGGCGTGCTCGGCGACATCCCTCGGTATGCCAGGCATGTCCGAGGGACTCCACGCAAACATATCAACGTTTGCGCGGAGAAAGTCAACGAGCACTACTTCCTACGCGCTGTCGAGGGAGGCGCTGATGATCAGCGCCTTCTCGTCTGAGGAGCTCGGATCGAGCAGGATCTTCTTGGTGTCCTCGGCGGGCTCGAAGTTGCTGGCTTGTCGTTTGGGCGCTGGGGCGGCGGCCTCTGCTGCCAGGCTATCGAGCGTCTTGGCTAGCTCCTTGGATGCGACCAGGGACTCCCCGTACTCGACGCACTCCACGTCACAGCAGTACGCGTGCTCGTACGTGGATTCGACGGTGATGATCCCCTTGGGCCCCGGCATCTTGAGCTTGAGGTATGCATAGTTGGGGATCGCCATGAACTGGGCGTAGCATGGACGGCCCAGGATCGCATGGTAGGTCCCCTTGAAGCCGGGTACGTCAAAAGTGAGGACCTCCCGGCGGAAATTTGCGCGCAAGCCAAAGTACACGGGGAGGTCGATGCGGCCGATCGTGAGTGCCTTCTTGCTGGGGACGACGCCATGGAAGCCCTCGGCGCTCGGCTTGAGCTGCGCCCTCGTGATGCCGAGCAGCGTGAGTGTCTCCATGTAGATGATGTTGAGGCTGCTGCCTTCGTCCATGAGGACCTTGGTGAAGCGGGCGTTGAGGATGACCGGGTCGACGACGAGAGGATACGCGCCGGGGTTGGTGACATGCTCGGGATGGTCATCACGGTCGAACGTGATGGGAGCATCCGACCAATCAAGGAACTGAGGCGTGGCGGGCTTTACTGAGAAGACCTCCCTGCGCTCATTCTTCCGCTCTCGACGCGACATCTGTGTTGTAGGGCCGCCATATATCATATAGCAATCGGCAATGGGCGGGAACCCGTTGTCGTCATTGCCGTTGGCCTGATCGTCGCCACCCTTATCCTTCTTGTCGTCTTCCTTGTTAATACCGAACCTCTTGAAGTAACCTTGAAGCATACGGCAGTCCTCGAGGTTATGCTTGACCGGCTCTTTATGGTACGGGCATGGCTGTTTCAGCATCTTGTCGAAGACGGCCCCATCTGGAGGGGGTCGAGGCTTCTTGCGGTCGGCTGCGGCCACCTCGTCTTCCACAACCACGCGCTTGCCTTGCTGATTACCCTTCTTCTTCTTCCCATTCTTCTTCTGGGCCTTGCTCGAGCCTTCACCGTCACCCGAGGGCGGTGCGGGCTTGCTCCCAGCCCCACCAAAGAAGGCACCCACGGCCTCGTCGCCGGCGGCGTAGTCGGCGACGACGTCCATGAGCTGGTCAACGGTCTTTGGGCGATTGCGCACAAGCTCCCGCACGAGTTCCTTGCATGTGGTGCCCGAGACAAACTGTTAGCACCAGAATTTGGTCAGGAATATGACAGGTGGACCCGCAGGCGGCAGAGAGAGAGAGATTCGGCAAATGCATATGCGGTCGGCTAATTTCCATGTGTTCGGCAAATGGCCAAGCGGTCGGCAACCGTTTCGTTTGAAGGCGGAAAAAGGAAAGGGAAGGCGATCGAGAAGGGAAGGAGTCGTGATGGTCAAGGGCTCCGATTATGGATAGAGTTAGCGTGTTTTTGTCTTTCCAATTTTGTTTAGATAGTTCGTAAGTGCTTAGGACTCATGTTAATCCCGGGGTATAAATATAAACCCTCGACCATTGTAATAAGGGTTCACAACCAATTCAATACAACCGGCTACGTGCCACCCTTCGAGTCCTTTAGTCGTGTCGTCGAGTTCTTCGAGAGGGCCAATCGATCCGTCGACCTCCGTAAGTCCCGGCAACCTTGCTATCATGTCTAGTATCGTGCGGCGGATTTAGATTATGATGCAAGTAGTCTCATCCGATTTGCTTAGTATCGTGCGGCGGATTTAAGCTTAATGATGGGAAGTTTTTGCTTGTGCCTTGTATCGTGCGGCGGATTAAGACATGAGTAAAGATAGTTATCGGCTCTTTTAGATTTGGCAAGATCTAATAGATTCATTAAGTTATCACGTGTTGTATGCTTTATTTAATGTTTAACTGTTTGCAACACTCTTTTGCCCAATCTAGATTGATACTCTTTCGGCTTGTTGATCGTTCCTTTCATGCTTATTCAATATCGAGTAGATCGAGCTCATATAGCCGAATTAGATCGATCTAGATTGTTACGTGTTGCGGGTTCATTCACGTTAGATGTAGATAAGCCTTGACAGGACTGGGTATCGTGCGGCAGATGCAGGTCTTTGGGTTACTCTAGAGCTAGTCATCCGTGGACTAGAGATCGGTTTAATCGATAGGTTTCTTTTACATGTTACTTGTTTGTTCCTTCTTCATGGACCCCGATTCGGCAATTTTGCCGATACGGTTATGCTTATACATGTAGCGAGTATTTATAGATCTGTTAGGTAATTACGTGCTTTTAGCTCTTTATTGTTAGATTGTATCATGCGGTGGATTGATCTAGTAGTAAGGAGTGGTGTAAATTCATAGTGAGTGGTATCATGCGGTGGATTAGCTTGCTTGGGTTTATGCTCGACGGGTTTATGAAGGCTAGACGTGCGCGAGACTAGTTGGAGTAGCCTATGCATGTGTTATTTAGTAGGTTTACATTTATAAGTTACTTATCTTTAGTTATTAGTGCTTGATAATGCTTTAAACCGAGATATAGTTTGATATGCTTTAATGATTTAATCTTTGTTCAAACATGTCTTCATTTACCGTATTCGGCAAGTTCATTCCGTTTATATCGTTATGTTACTTTAGCCGAATGAACCGCAACTGTTGGCGATAGCTTCTATAGCTATGTGTCATCGTAAGTGGCTTCGGGGCCGTAAAGATGGAACTGTCTGGTCTCACCCAGCATGTTCCGATTATGATCTTACCGTTTTATCCCTTGTCGACTTTCGAGTCAAATCGGCGGCACGCTTCCGGATTCGACCGGGCACCCGATTGAAGCTAGGCTTTCCGGCTTGCTGTGTGAGACGGGGCGGTCACATTTTGCGTCAACACACTTTTTGGCACGCCCGGTGGGACCACTTCTCGGTCTAGGATGGGATCGGAAATTGACAACGATCACGTTCTAAACGTGACCATGGACGAGCTGCGACGAGCAACGCCGGATGGTAGAGCAAGCAATGGAACAATATCGGCGAAATGTCGATGTCTTTTTCCAAGAACAAGAGTGGCGAGTAATCGTCAAGCAATCACGCCACGAGTTCTTCTCGTGTCAGTCGTCGATATTACGGACGAGGAGGAGATGCGAGGGTAGTTGGAGCCATTTACAAAGCTGTGGGAGACACTATGTTAAATCACAACACAAACTTTTCCGGGGCACCTTCCGCAAAATCATGGCGATACTTTTGGTCCAGCGGTTGACAAGTGCTTTGAAGAAAAATTTGGAGAGCTTGCTTTGGACCGGTGTACTTCAACACTCGGCAATCTTCGGGAAGCCAACCGGAGGAGAAGAGATGATCGGTACAAGCAAAGATGGAGCTATTCACGATGAAAAAGAGAAGCCTCCTGTGACCGAGCAGCAAACTCATGGTCAAGTAGCTTTTGGTGCAACAACGAGATATACCCGCATCTGCTTACAAGATCTCCCCGAGTGGCAAATAGATTGCGAAAGAGTGTCTATGGAGATGGGTACAATGAATTCACGATTACGGTGCTCGAGTGCTTTGCCGAATCCGAGGCAGAGGGAGTGCATCGGGAGTGCCTTCTAGGAGACAGGGGAGCGCAAGATGCAAATGATGTCCTCCTAAGCGAGAATGGGCGATATGATGCGAATCAATTCGGCCTTAAACCAAAGCATCGATACATATGCATACAAATCTCCTTTCCCGAGAATGGTACAATAGGGTAGCTCTTCCACCAAGAGTTAAGCCACCAACGGATCTGACCAAGTTCTGCGGTCGGGATGACACCAGTACCATTGAGCATATCGGCGGATATCGATGCAACTTGGAGAAAGCCGCTCGATGAAGCTTCGAGGATCGATATTTTCCTATGTCTCGACGAGGGCCGGCTTTCACATGGTTTGCATCGCAGCCGGCTAATTCCATTGGTACATGGGCGAATTGGAGCAAAAGTTCCATTCATACTTTTATACAGGAACCAATGAAAAGAAGATGGTTGATCTTTGGGCTATGAGGATGAAGACTACTGAGACACCAATGGAGTATCTTCGTAGATTCAGAGAAGCGAAGAATATGTGCTATTCTCGACTATTCCCGATGATCAACTCGCACAATTGGTCATTGCGGGCATCTTTGCCACATATCGAGAGACAAGCTATTCGGCATGGAGTTTGAAGACCTTGACAACTTGCACAAAAGTTGACAATGAGCAATCAAGCCCAAGGGTTCGGGAGAGATGCTCGTTTTCGAAGAATAGTGCAACCGTTGACATGTATCGGGATTTCTAGAAGAAGCATCGAATATGAAGATGAAGATGAAGTAGTCAGCTGCGAGTTGAACTGGACAAAAGAGCCTACTTTGGTCAGTCATCGATGAGTGAAGCGGAACAGGGATCTTATGATTTTGATGTCGAAGGCGGTAAGCTCTTTTTGTATCGATTCGGGAGGGACGCGTCAAGCGCCGGAAGGACATCCTATGCTTTGCGCCCGAAGGGGTAAAGGATAAGAAGTACTTGTGGGTTTCATGATACAAGTTCTCATCATATCAATGATTGCCGAGTGTTCGAGTAAAGATTCGAAAGCTATTCAAGATGGACACTTGAGATTTGATGGCAAGATGAAAGTAGACAAAAACCCATTCCCTCGAACATGGTCTCTTTCTCTATAGGCATGGTTGATGCCGGTGAGTCCAAGGAAAAGGGAAAGATGAAGGTTCGACCTCCGAAAGAGCCAAGGAGAGTGGTGCTGTTGATCCTAATCGGCAAGTTACCAAGGAGGAAGTGCAACAAGTACGGTTCAAAAATAGCCGAACAGAGAAGGGTCAGACTTCAGATGCAGCTAAGGGAAATTGCCGAATACACGCTGAGCCAAAGCGCAGAGTTACAGCACAACACTTGTTGAATAAGTGGCAGAGGGAAAAGGAGATGGAGTATGATGAGGAGCAGCAGTACATTGAAGAGGAACGCAGATTCATGGTAGAGCGTCGAAGATATGAGGCAGAGGTACGCCAAAGAGAACAAGAAGAGTACAGGAGAGAACAAGAGCAGTCGCATTGGAACTGTTCCTTCTTCGGTTTACTTGTTGGAATGAAGGCTTGAAGTTGCACAGAACAATTGCCACGAATGCGGTGATCAATATTCGAGTACAGGCAATCTCGAGTCAACCGTCCCGTTCATGATAGACTTGGGATGAAAGTTCCGAGAACGATCGGCGCCTAAAAATAAAACGGTTTTGATGGACATCGGAGGAAAAGATTTGCACGACCAAGCTTGGGCTCACAATGCGGTGCCCATAATGCGGAAGAGAGCTCATACGGGTGGCAAAGAGGTCAATGGTGCCCTCCTGGTTTGAGGAAAAGCCGGAAGAGAAGAGTTCGAGCGTTTGAGGAATCAAGAGCTGAAGCAGGAATTAGCCGAAAAGAAACCGTGTGGGCGTCCTAAGAAAAAGGATGATGGACGGGGTCCTTCGGTGATACTAACATGGTGTTCTTTATCCCATTGGAGTTTAGAGCCCCCGAAGATCAAGAAGTTCAAGATGAAGTGTACTCGGACTTTGATGAAACTGAATGCCAAGACTGATGGCTCAACTTGTGTTGACTCGGCAAGCGATCTCTTTGACAAGCCGATTAAAAACTGTCATCTAAAACCATTATACCCGAAGGGATATGTCAATGGCAAGCCTTTAACCAAGATGCTTGTTGATGGAGGGGCTGCTATCAATATTATGCCCTATGCTACTTTCGAAAGCTTGGTATGACAAGTGAGGATTTGTTGCGATCGACATGATCCTTAGAGATTTTGGCAAATGCTTCGATACTCGTGGAGCGGTACATGTGGAACCGATGATTGGATCCAAGACTTTGATCACTACTTTCTTTGTCATTGATGGCAAGGGGGCATATAGCATGCTTCTTGGAAGGGACTTGGATCCATGCTAATTGCTTGTGTACCCTCAACTATGCATCAAATTCTTATTCGAGGATAGGAGATGATGTAGAGATTGTTCAAGCCGATGATTCAAAGTGAGTGTTGCAACTTCCGAGCTCGCTTATTGGGGTACGATGGACAAGATTGCCTTTCGGGTAAGAAATGGAAAGAAGGTCTGTCAATGTGTTCGATAGAGATCAACGGCCGATCCAAGCGATCGGCTCTAACGAACTTTTAATGGGCAATGCAATCGATGGCAACAAAGGCAAGGCTGGGTCGTGGTTTCATGTCGGCCGACAAGTTAGAAGAGATCAATGTTGGTGATAATACAAAGTCAAGGCCGATGTATATCAGTGCAAATTTAGACCCAGAATATAAATTGAAATTAATAGAGTTGCTGAAGGAGTTCAAAGATTGTTTTGCTTGGGATTACACAGAAATGCCTGGATTGGATCGATCAATTGTTGAACATAAGTTGCCTATAAAACCTGGATTTCGTCCTTTCAAACAACCTCCACGAAAAATCTATAAAGAGGAGGTATTGGCCGATGTAAAGAAAGAAGTTGAAAGACCGATTGAAGCAAACTTTATTCGGCCATGCGAGGTATGCGGAATGGATTTCAAACATAGTACTGTCTACAAAAGAATGGGAAGATGAGAGTATGCATAGATTTCGAGAGATCTCAACAAAGCTACTCCCATGGATGGTTACCCAATGCCAAGTGGCCGATTTATTAGTGGATGCAGCAAAGGGGTATGAAGTCATCGGCTTTATGGATGGCAATGCTGGCTACAATCAGATTTTCATGGCGGTTGAAGATATTGCAAAGACGCATTCGATGTCCCGGCCACATTGGGTTATTTGAATGGATAGTAATGACATTTGGATTAAAGAATCTTGGTGCAACTTATCGAGAGAGCCATGAATTATATCTTTCATGAGTTGATCGGCAAAGTTGTGGAAATTTACATTGATGATGTGGTAGTCAAATCCGGAGACCATGAAGGACATTTAGCCGATTTAAGGAAGACTTTGGAGTGCACAAGGAAACATGGTTTAAAGATGAATCCAAATAAGTGTGCTTTTGGAGTCTCGGGGTGAATTCTTGGGGTTCTTGATCCACAAAGGAGGGATAGAAGTTGGGAAAAAGAGCATGGAAGCAATAGACAAAGTTGTGCCCCCAACTAACCTTACGAGTTGCAATCATTGCTGGGCAAGATAAATTTCGTGAGAAGATTCATATCCAATTTATCGAAAGAGTATTGCCTTTCTCTCCATTGTTGAAGCTCAAGAAGGATCGAGAAATTTGTGCAGGGTGACATACAAAAAAAGGCTTTTGATGAGATCAAGCAATATATGAAGGCACCACCAGGTGTTGGTACCTCCACAACTTGAGAAGCCTTTCAAGGCGTATGTAGCGGCCGATAGCTTAACAATAGGATCGGCCCTTATGCAAGAGTTTGATGGAAAAGAGAGGGTAATAGCTTACCTTAGCCGAAAACTGCTAGATCCCGAAACAAGGTATTCGGCTATAGAAAAACTCTTTTGTGTGTTTATTACTCATGCACCAAATTTCGGCACTATTTGTTAAATGCTGAATGTGTGGTGATATCTAGTTTTGATGTAATTAAACACATGTTGTCAATGCCGATTTTAAATGGAAGAATCGGCAAATGGGTACTAGCACCGTCGAGTTTAATTTAAAGTATGAGTCGGCAAAAGCGGTGAAAGGGCGGGTAATTGCCGATTTTATTACTCAACATCGTGATTTATCTGTTGATATGGTGAACATTGCCCCATGGGCATTATTTTTTGATGGATCATCATGTGACAAAGGTGGTGGTGCTGGTATTCTTTTGATATCCCCACGAGGAAAGACATTTGAGTTTGCTTTTTCAATTGAATATCCTGTCACTAACAATCAAGCGAGTATGAGGCTTTGCTTAGAGGGCTTCGGGCCGTTAATAGAAATGAAAGCTTGTTGCTATCGAAATATTTGGTGACTCGAGTTGGTGATCAATCAACCGACGGGGCAATATGAATGCAAGAACGATATATTGCAAGAATATCATGAGCAATGTCGGGAACTTTTGAAGAGCTTTTCGGTAGTGACTTTGCATCATATACCCGAGAGAGCACAATGGAGGAGCAAATAGATTAGCTCAAGCGCTTCGGGATATCGGGAAAATCATGAAGTCTATGCGGCGAAGAAGGTGCTTTCAATTTTGATCGGATAAAAGATGACTGGAGAAGTGACATTATCGGTTATCTGAAAGACCCATCTCAAAAGGTTTCCCGGAGGCTCAGGTATAAGGCCCTTAAATTCGTACTTCTTGATGATCAGTTGAACCACAAGTCTATAGATGGAGTGTTGCTCAAGTGCTTGAGTCAAGAAGAGGCTAAGAAGATTATGTTTGAAGTTCATGAAGGAGCTTGTGGTGCACATCGATCGGCCTACCGAATGAAGTGGATAATCGAAGGACAAGGTACTTTTGGTGACTATGTTGGAGGATTGCTTTGAATATTACAAAGGGTGTCGAGATTGTCGGATATTTGGTAATGTTCAAAGAGCACCTGCATCTCGCTTCCGAACCCAATAATCAAACCATGGCCGTTTAGAGGATGGGGTATAAATTTAATTGGACAGATCAATCCTCCATCTAGCAAAGGACACAAGTTTGTATTATTAGCTACGATTATTTCACAAAGTGGGTTGAAGCTATCCCTTTGAAAAAAGTCACATCGAGAAAATATGATCGGTTTTGTCAAAGAACATATAATTCATAGGTTTGGGATCCCACGAGACCATTACAAGCGATCGGGGACTCGGTTCACTTCTTCGAATTTTGTGACTTTGCCGAAAGTATGGGGATAAGGTTATATAATTCTTCTCCTTATTATGCACAAGCCAATGGCCAAGCGAGGCGTCAAATAAGATCATGATCAAGATTATCCGAGAAGAAGATCGATGAGAAGCCAAGGAGATGGCACTTGGTCCTTAATGAAGCATTGTGGGCTTACCGAATGGCTTGCCATGGATCCACACAAGCATCTCCATATGAGTTGGTTTATGGACATAATCTTTGTGATGCCTTGGGAGTTGCAATCGGGATCAAGGAGAGTTGAATTGCAAAAAGATTTGACGGATAAAGATTATAAGGATTTGATGATGGATGAATTGGAAGATTTGCATTTGATTCGTCTTAAAGCTTTGGAAAACATTGAGAAAAATAAAAGGCGCATTGCCAAATACTACAACAAGAAAGTTAAAGTTAAGCAATTTGCGAAGGAGAATTGGTTTGGAAAACGATATTGCCAATTGGCACAAAAGACAAGACATTTGGCAAATGGTCACCAAATTGGGAAGGACCTTTTCGGGTTGTCGGTTGTGCACACAGGTAATGCGTATATATTGAAAACGCTGTTTGGAGAAGAACTTACTAGAGCCATCAACGGCGAGATACCTTAAGAAGTTTTATCCAAGTATTGAAGTTGGATCTTAGTTGTGACTATGACGTAGACGAGGTGTAGCCGATTGAATAAAAATCGCCTTCGAAAGAAGTTGGAGAAAAAATAGCCGATATTATTGTATCGCCTCTAGTGCAAAAATAGCCGATATCGTGTGTATCGTCTTGAACAAAATAGCCGATACGGTTGTATCGCCTTTAGCCAATTTTTAAAAAGTATAAGTGAACAGTTTTATCTCTCGAGTGATAGGTTTATCGGGAGAAGATAAAGTGAATTGAAGTACTACGCTACAAACTGTCAAGTCGTGGAACGGACCGAGATCTAATCGGCTAAAGTGATGTCATGCGATTTGGGAGATTTCGTTCGGGAAGAGTGTTGCGATCAAGTTCTAGCTAAGGAAAGATTTGCAAAAAGCAAATGCGACGAGATGAACACCATCACGAGACAAGCAAGAACAAAAAGAAGACCAACATTCTTCATTAAAATTTTTATTTACAACCCGCGCCGGTCCTAGTACAAGCTACTCCTCTTCCTCGGTGAAGAGTTTGTTGAGGACGGACTCGGGTTGGTGGCGTTGGCCATGGCATTGGCATGGTCGTCGTACGCCACCGAGGCCCTCGATGCCGTCGACCTCGTGGGAAGCCCGCCCGGAAGCCGGTCGGCATCGGAGCGTAGTCGTCCCCGGTCCCAGGACGACATCCCCGCCGAGCCGAGGAAGTGCCGAGGCGCACACCATGAAGGGCTGCCGATCAATCGATCGAGGCACCGCCTCCAGACGATCTGCCACGGTCGGTCCCCTGGCGTTCACCTGATCGGCTACCCTCGTCGCCGCCACCTTCAGGCGATCCAGCTCCGCGGTGAGGTCTGCAAAGAAACATAAGATAGACCAGTGAGCAGATTGAATCGGGAAGAACGGGAATCGAAGGCAATTGTTGAAGAGCAAATACTGGTGATGGCCTCGCTCAGCTGCCGGCAGTTGTCCTCCAACTCCAGCTGGGCGATCCCAAACTTCTTGGTTTCTTCACCAAGAAGCTCCATCGCCTCATCCCTCTCGCGGCGGTATGCTGCGGCGTCGTAGCGGGTATACGCCGGGATCTCCTCGTCGTTCCTGTCCCATATAGGACGGTACGAGGAAGAGGACCCCGAAGCCGAGCCAGAAGCCGGCGCCGGAGCAGGAGCAGGGCCGGGCCGGGCCCGCGGGCCGCGGGGCGTGCATCGAACACCGGCGGCCGGCGCCAGAAAACGCCATTGGCCGGTGCTGATCCTCGCCGTCCTACAAGCAAGGTGCGATCAAGATCGGCTATATATACAAAAGAAACGCAGATGTGGAGAGGTTATTACTGCAGACGGCGGCCACCACGGTTACTTCCCTCCGCCGCATCCGCCGCAGGAGCGGGAACAGCAGCAGGAGGAGGAGTGTGAGTGCCGGCCCGGGCGACCTGCCTCCGGAAGTTGGCGGCATAATCGCTGGCGACCCCGGTACCCAAAACAAAAATCAAGGAAGTGAATAACCGCAAGGGGCAAGGCCCGGATCGGGTGAAAAGAAACAAGATCTGTGGCAACTCGACTCGAAGAGGTGAAGATTTCTTACCGTCGGCGCCGGTTGCTGCTTCCCTCCGCCTCGTTCTCGGCCAGGCGCTTGCCGCGATCTCCGCCGCTCGCCATTGATGGTGATGGGGTTTTTTGGGGCTTGAAGGCGGAGAGGAAGTGGAAGAGATGATAGCAACTGTTTGTGCTTGGATGTGATGATGGTGGGAGCCGATTTGGTCCTATTTATGAACGTGGGAGCCGTGGCGAGACTGCGGGAAAGCCAAGCGACAAGATAGAGTTTCCACACCTATGGGCCGATGTTGAGTTGGGCCGAGCCCATCACTACTGGCGATTCAGTTGCCATACGCTCGGTCGGCTAAATAGCTAATGAGGGCTATTCGGCTAAAGCAAACACTTGGGGCAGCGCGGTTACGTTCGGCTAATACACACATCAATGAGTACGGTCGTGACGGGGACACCGAATGATAACGAAGCGAGAGAAGAAAGAGAAAAACAAAATATTAAATCAAAAGGGATAAAATGTTGAAGAAGTATGGTACATTCGAGCATAATATTTACATATGTCATCATACAAGCCGAGGTTTATACACTCAAATAAGAGTTAATGACATTCGGGCGTCGTCTTGATTCTCATTGACCTCGTCAAGGGCTCTCTTGTCTTCAACTTCAATTTTTGGATCTGCTGCGTCTGCTCTTGATTTGCTTGGTCTCTTTGACAAGGGAGCTTATCTTGGTCTTAGCCGAGTCAAGAGGTGGCAAAGTAGCAAGTTTGGCTTCATGAGATTGAATGTTGGCGTCCAATTGAGCCAACTGGGCTGCTAGTCTGATCCTCTCATCTCTCATACTCTGCAACTCCGGCTCCAAGGTATCCCAAGACTGTTTGGCTGACTTAAATTCAGAGTAGAGCTCCTTAACCTGCTGTTCTCTGGTTGCCTTGTCGGTCTCCAAGATAGCCTTGTCAGATGTTGTTAACACCAAAATTTGGACAACCGAGAAATATCAGTGACGAGGGAATACTCCTTAATATTTTGAGAAGAAGCAAGAAGCTTGATGATTGCCAACGAAGATTAGACAGAAGATATATGTGGTGCGGTCGCCAAATCGGCGATCGGAACCAAATCGGCGATCGAGCTCGGCTATTCGGGAGGCCATACGTGTGCGACCAATTAACGTATATTGTGGTCGAGGCTCAGCCATTCGGCATCGGGCTCGGTTATTCGGGAAGTTATTCGGGAGGCTCATTGCATATTGTGGTCGATCGGCATGCATGCTTGGTCTTTGGAGGTACATTTGTATGTAGCTTCAAGGATGAAAGGCAACGCAAGATCTGGTGTGCAAATCATTTGCCGATAGGAGGAGTCGAGAAGATGTATATGCATATACGTGATTTGGTTGGTGTCACATTCGTATACGACAAGATGTGCTAGCTTGCACGAGCTTTGGCGGTTGGACAAGGAATACGTCGCCACATTCTATATCGGAAGGCGGCCGGTGCTTATGACTTGTTCGTCCGGGACACGTCGTTCGTCGGACCGAAGAATATATACGTGTATACGTATTACATTTGGGAACTAGCAAGGCGAGGCAAGGAAAGATACGATGGCAAGCGGGATATTGCCGTGCATTGACACGTGAGTAGCAAGAGGTCTAGGCCAATCAAAATGAAGATACGGGATGCCAAGTCCAATTAGAAGTCTGCGTATCGGAACGCGTCGGCCAAGGAAGCTTTAAGCGGAGGATTACTGCGCCAAGCAAGTCGGAGTCCCATGTATCTTAATATTTCTATTTATTTTAAATATTATTATTAGGCAGGCATTCTCAGCCCAGGGTATAAATATAAACCCCCGGCCATTGTAATAGAGGTTCACAACCAAATCAATACAACCGGCTACGCGCCACCCTTCGAGTCCTTTAGTCGTGTCGTCGAGTTCTTCGAGAGGGCCAATCGATCCGTCGACCTCCGTAAGTCCCGGCAACCTTGTTATCATATCTAGTATCGTGCGGCGGATTTAGATGTGATGCAAGTAGTCTCATCTTGTTTTGCTTAGTATCGTGCGGCGGATTTAAGCTTAATGATGGGAAGTTTTTGCTTGTGCCTTGTATCGTGCGGCGGATTAAGACATGAGTAAAGATAGTTATCGGCTCTTTTAGATTTGGCATGATCTAATAGATTCATTAAGTTACCATGTGTTGCTTGCTTTATTTAATGTTTAATTATTTGCAACACTCTTTTGCCCAATCTAGATTGATACTCTTTCGGCTTGTTGATCGTTCTTTCATGTTTATTCAATATCAAGTGGATCGAGTTTATATAGCCGAATTAGATCGATCTAGATTGTCACGTGTTGTGGGTTCATTCACGTTATGTGTAGATAAGCCTTGACAGGACCGGGTACCGTGCGGCAGATGCAGGTCTTTGGGTTACTCTAGAGCTAGTCATCCGGTGGACTAGAGATCGGTTTAATCTGATAGGTTTTCTTTTACATATTACTTGTTTGTTCCTTCTTCATGGACCCCGATTCGGCAATCTTGCCGATACGGTTATGCTCACACATGTAGCGAGTATTTATAGATCTGTTAGGTAATTACGTGCTTTTTGCTCTTTATTGTTAGATTGTATCATGCGGTGGATTGATCTAGCAGTAAGGAGTGGCGTAAATTCATAGTGAGTGGTATCATGCGGTGGATTAGCTTGCTTGGGTTTATGCTCGACGGGTTTATGAAGGCTAGACGTGCGGCGAGACTAGTTGGAGTAGCCTATGCATGTGTTATTTAGTAGGTTTACATTTATAAGTTACTCATCTTTAGTTATTAGTGCTTGATGATGCTTTAAACCGAGATATAGTTTGATATGCTTTAATAATTTAATCTTGTTCAAACATGTCTTCATTTACCGTATTCGGCAAGTTCATTATGTTTACATCAGTTATGTTACTTTAGCCGAATGAACTGCAATCTGTTGGTAGATAGCTTCTATAGCTATGTGTCGTCGTAAGTGGCTTCAGGGCCGTAAAGATGGAACTGTCTGGTCTCACCCGGCACGTTCCGATTATGATCTTACCGTTTTATCCCTTGTCGATTTTCGGGTCAAATCGATCGCACGCCACCGGATTCGACACCGGGCACCCGATTGAAGCTAGGCTTTCCGGCTTCTTGTGTGTGAGACGCGGGGCGGTCACATTTTGCGTCAACGAGATGTATTCTTATGTGCTCTCTTGACAACGGCAAAATGGTCATCAAGATGAGACAAGGCGTTTATGGCATCCTTGAGATCAGAAGGGAGCTCTTGGCCAAGTGGCTCTGCTATTTCCCTTATTTTGTCAGATTCCCGAGTCAGGTCAACAATATCCCTCTCCAAGAATAAAATTATGGCCTTCAGTTTAACCTGACTCTCTGATGATAATTGCCGATTGGAGGAAACTTCATCGTCATCGGCAAATTCTTCGGCGATGAGAGAAAAGCTGGCCTGTTGAAGAGCAGTACCCTGATGACAGAAGAAAATTTATTAGCCGAATGATTCAATTCAAATAAGGAATGACTGAGAAAGATTAAGATAATACCTCTTCGGCGAAAGCCTGATCAATAGCCTCCTGAATAGCATCAAGACTTTGAGTAACTGACACGATTCTGTTTCATGGATAGCAGTGTCATGACTCGTTGATATATCTTGAATTGCCGAAGGTGTTGAATCCGGTACATCTTGAAGAAGAATTTTTTCATGCTTCTCGATTGATGAAGAGGAATGTCATTTCCGTTTCTATTTGTTCATCAACCCGATGAGAAGGAATTTCTTCTCTTGCTTCTCCTTGTTCACCCGCTTGGTCATCTCGCTGATGCATACCACCGGTAGGCTCGTTGGCGTTTGCTTGACCGAGAGGTTCTAGGAGAGTTTTCCAAGATCACTACCCTGTCGGGACTTTGAGGGTTGGCTGTATCTGTGAAAGAAAGTGATAAGTGCAAATACATTTGCAGATGGAAATAAGGGGTCAAAAGCATTCATACCGAGGGAGTGGCTTAGCTTTCTTTGATCTTGTTTTCTTGGGAATTGCGGTGTCCTTGATAGGGGAAGAAGGAGTTTTTCTTTTAAGGTCCTTCGGAGCACCTTGTGTCATCGGCGGGTGTTTTATTGAACACTGTTAAACTTGGAGCATCATGCCCCGAGAAGCATTAGGGCCGGGTTGCCGGTATTGAACCTCTCGGAGGACTTGGAGGAGCATTGTCCTGTTCAAAAAGATGTTTAGAAACAGAGCGAGACATGAAGTAAAAGGTGGCCATAAGCGTGTACCTCATCATCGGAAGAGAATGAGGGCATTAAAACTTGGCATAAAGGATGGACTTGTGCTCGAAGATGTGAGAATGCCATTCTTGCCACCGAGTGAATGAAGGATGAGCACTTCAATTATCACCAAAGGATTAGGTTCGTATACCGAAAGCTTACATCCAAGATTGAAGACTTTGTTGGCCTCAGTTATATTCAGCAATGACTCCCTGGGTCTGATGATGCTTGAAAAATATGGCCTTGGGGGCAGTTGACCAAGTCCAAGCTGCCTGGCAACCATGTTTGGGTTGTAAAATTCATAAGTTGAATTTATCAACCGACCATGATGAAATTCTGCTGGCAGAGCACAGGGCCTGATGAAAGAATTAAAAATGTCCCTGGAATCATCATCTATGCAGCCCAGCTCATAGCTAAATCTACAGGGGAGAGTTAAATTCTCATTCTCTCTGTAGGGAAACCAGATTACGTGGTTGAATCCCTTGTAGAAGATCTTAAAAAGGTGGCCAAGGTCTAGATCAATGACAATGGAAGATGCAGCTTCTCCATATGTCTGACAAGATTTATATCTGGGATCTTCACCTTCAGCATAGTTGATTGAAGGAAAATTCAGGTTGTAGAGATCAGCGAGACTATCTCGGTGCATATATAATTGCAACCACATCCGAACAAGCCACCATGGACCATTGACACGGGAGATTTCACCACGACCACGCATTTGAATAGTGATCGATGCATCATGTGGTAGACTTGCTCCTAAGAGATACTTGCCCAAAGGGATCAATTTACACCGCAGCTAATTCTTGACCATCACTATATGATTCAAAGTGGGTTCATTGGATTTGCCACGAAAGATGAATCGCACAACCACATGTTCATGAAAGCCCTATACTCTTCATCGGACACGGTGCCGATCGAAGCATAAGTCTGAATATACTTGGCCCAACCTCCTCCCGATTTGATGACCTCGTGCCTTGGTGCCTTTAAATTTGAATGGGTATGTTGGCTTGGTGATATTTAAACCGATCATCATGAAGATGTCGACAGTGATCGACATTGGACCGTGACCAAAGATGAAAGCGTTGATAGCATCGGACCCGAAGTGGGAAGCGCTATCGGGAGGGAGTCATTTCTCGGC
Source organism: Themeda triandra (assembly GCA_018135685.1). NCBI lineage: Eukaryota > Viridiplantae > Streptophyta > Magnoliopsida > Poales > Poaceae > Themeda > Themeda triandra. Next base: position 134,511 of record JAENPR010001413.1, on the reverse strand, counting down.
ATATCGGCTAAAGAGAGCTCCAAGCGGTGTTGAATATCTTGTGATTCCCGAAATCGCTGTTCTGGACGCATCCTACGGTACCAATCACGCCATCCTGTGATTGAAGGAAGGGGCCAAGTTTTGAAAGTGTTCGGCCATCTATTTGAGGGGGCAATCCTAGATTTGAATGGGATCCTCAAAGTTTCCTTTTCAATAAAATCCCTCGGATTAGGGTCTCCCATCGGACCAAGGAAAAATGACCCAGGATGAGCAAGATTGGAAATCAAAATCTCGTTCTTCATTTCCTTTATAAAAGTAAAGCGGATGAATCAAGAACACATCACGGAAAATGATTCGAGAAAATTGCCGAATGGGTGAAAAGCGGGTAGGGTTGCCTCTAGAAGCTCCTCTTGAGTTCTGTTGCCATGATGGAGTGGTTGAAGTCTCCGTCGCCATTGAAGACAGCGGAGCGCAGATCTCAAGTGGCGGCTGCGGGCGTTGCGGTCTTGACCTAGGCGAAAGGCGGCGACAGTCAATTTCGAAATAAAACCCTTTTATCTCGAAATTGAGGGGGCATGTGTTAACACCAGAATTTGGTCGGGAATATGACGGTGGACCCGCGGGGCGAGAGAGAGAGAGATTCGGCAAATGCATATGCGGTCGGCTAATTTCCATGTGTTCGGCAAATGGCCAAGCGGTCGGCAACCGTTTCGTTTGAAGGCGGAAAAAGGAAAGGGAAGGCGATCGAGAAGGGAAGGAGTCGTGATGGTCAAGGGCTCCGATTATGGATAGAGTTAGCGTGTTTTTGTCTTTCCAATTTTGTTTAGATAGTTCATAAGTGCTTAGGACTCATGTTCTGTCCAGGGTATAAATATAAACCCTCGACCATTGTAATAAGGGTTCACAACCAATTCAATACAACCGGCTACGTGCCACCCTTTGAGTCCTTTAGTCGTGTCGTCGAGTTCTTCGAGAGGGCCAATCGATCCGTCGACCTCCGTAAGTCCCGGCAACCTTGCTATCATGTATAGTATCGTGCGGCGGATTTAGATTATGATGCAAGTAGTCTCATCCGTTTTGCTTAGTATCGTGCGGCGGATTTAAGCTTAATGATGGGAAGTTTTTGCTTGTGCCTTGTATCGTGCGGATTAAGACATGAGTAAAGATAGTTATCGGCTCTCTTAGATTTGGCAAGATCTAATAGATTCATTAAGTTATCACGTGTTGTATGCTTTATTTAATGTTTAACTGTTTGCAACACTCTTTTGCCCAATCTAGATTGATACTCTTTCGGCTTGTTGATCGTTCCTTTCATGCTTATTCAATATCGAGTAGATCGAGCTCATATAGCCGAATTAGATCGATCTAGATTGTTACGTGTTGCGGGTTCATTCACGTTAGATGTAGATAAGCCTTGACGAATTTGGGTATCGTGCGCGATGCGAGGTCTTTGGGTTACTCTAGAGCTAGTCATCCGGTGGACTAGAGATCGGTTTAATCGATAGGTTTCTTTTACATGTTACTTGTTTGTTCCTTCTTCATGGACCCCGATTCGGCAATTTTGCCGATACGGTTATGCTTATACATGTAGCGAGTATTTATAGATCTGTTAGGTAATTACGTGCTTTTAGCTCTTTATTGTTAGATTGTATCATGCGGTGGATTGATCTAGTAGTAAGGAGTGGTGTAAATTCATAGTGAGTGGTATCATGCGGTGGATTAGCTTGCTTGGGTTTATGCTCGACGGGTTTATGAAGGCTAGACGTGCGGCAGACTAGTTGGAGTAGCCTATGCATGTGTTGTTTAGTAAGTTTATATTTATAAGTTACTTATCTTTAGTTATTAGTGCTTGATAATGCTTTAAACCTGAGATATAGTTTGATATGCTTTAATGATTTAATCCTGTTCAAACATGTCTTCATTTACCGTATTCGGCAAGTTCATTCTGTTTATATCTGTTATGTTACTTTAGCCGAATGAACTGCAATCTGTTGGCAGATAGCTTCTATAGCTATGTGTCGTCGTAAGTGGCTTCAGGGCCGTAAAGATGGAACTGTCTGGTCTCACCCAGCATGTTCCAGTTATGATCTTACCGTTTTATCCCTTGTCGACTTTCAGGTCAAATCGACTGGCACGCTTCCGGATTCAGACTCCCGGGCACCCGATTGAAGCTAGGCTTTCCGGCTTGCTGTGTGTGAGACGCAGGGCGGTCACATTTTGCGTCAACACAAACGCCAGGATCACGTCGTGGTCGGGGATGTGCGGCAGCTCGGTGCGTAGCTTGGAGAAGCGTCGAGCAAAGTCTCGAAGAGATTCCCCGGTATGCTGCTTGCAATTCCGGAGGTCCCACGAGTTGCCAGGTCGAATATAGGTGCCCTTGAAGTTCCCCTCGAAAATCCGGACCAGATCGGTCCAGTCGTAGATTTGATTTGGGGGGAGCTCCTCGAGCCACCGCCGAGCGGTGTCAGAGAGGAACAGAGGGAGTTTGCGTATGATTGCCTTATCCTCTCGAGCCCCTCCCAACTGGCAAGCTAGCCGGAAGTCAGCGAGCCAGAGTTCTGGCTTGGTTTCCCCGTTATACTTAGCCAAGCTTGTGGGGGGTCGAAATGGGTTGGGCAACGGCGTGTTGCGGATAGCTCGACTGAAGACTCGAGGGCCCGGCGGCTCGGGAGCCTGCCGGTCCTCGTCACTGTCGTAGCGCCCTCCTCGATGGGCGTTGTAGCCACGGTCCTCGGCGCCTTTGGCCTTGCGTCGTCGGTTGTCGTTGATATCGTGACACGCATCTTGAGGCTCGCGGTTGTCGAGGATGCGTTCACGGATGGGGGCTCTACCACCTCGAGGGGGTGCCTCTTGGTGGACCGAGCCCTCTCGTTCGTGCCGTGGCAGGTGGGCCGGCTGCTCTGATTCCGCCTTGCGCAGTCTTGAGGCTGAACTCTCGGCTTGCTGGGCGGCCGCGACCTGCAGGAGTCCTTGGACCTCATCCCGTATCCGCAATGCTTGCGGATTCGAGGGCGCCGGCATGTCTCGCAGTAACATAGCTGCCGCGAGAACATTCTGGCTTGCTCGAGGGAAGCGGGCCGGCTCGACCGGTGCTTGTGGCCGTCCATCGTTGACGATGCGGTTGAGGACACCCCGTGCCTTTCCTCGAGCGCCTAGAGCTCGAGGAGGAGGAGGTTGGTTCTGCTCGAAGGCGCATTTTGAGAAACTCCAGATTTGCCCGATCCGCGTCCATCTTGGACTCGATCTCCCGGAGCTGTGCCCACAGTGCCGCTCGAGCATCATCTTCAGGCTGTGGGTTGTTCTGCCCCTGCGGTGGCTCCTCGCGAGGTTCGATTACCTGCAAGGCTCCAGCCGCTGGTGTTCCGAGGACCGGCATTCCGACGGGGCGTCGTCTCCATTCTCATCGTCCGACGGAACGTCGTTCTCAAGGCGGAAACACTCACGAGCCGGGTCATAGCACCCTGAATCCGAGTCATCGGAGTCGGGGTCGGCGCCGGACGGCGTCCAGGGCCTTCCCGTGCTCTCCTCCTCAATCCAGCGGCGCATGTTCCCAACTGTGATGCGGCGTTGTGAGCCGGGCGCCCTGTTAAACCCGCTGTCCACCGACGCCGGCCACACGATCTCCAAGTTCATGGCGGCGCGCAAGAGGGAGCCAGGGCTCTCTTCTTGCGGCCCTATTGCTGACTGGATCTCGTTGGCGTACGAGGTGGCGGCGTTGGTGAGCCCAAACGGGAGCCTGCGACGGGCTCGATAGAGTCCGTGCGGCAAGAGGATGGGCGACGTCGGCCGTGCGCGTGCTCGAGGTGCCACGCCGGGCTCTCTTGGCGAGCGCATGGCGAACGTGAAGCTAGGGTCCACGTCGAGAGCTTCCTGCCTACGTGCCACTCCTTGTCGTGCGCTCGGCGCCCCTACCGGGTGTGCCATGGCGTCTGACTGGGAGGGCGCGCGGGCAGTGTGCTCTAGACGCTGCGTGGGCAGGTGATGACGCTGGTGCTGGTGGCGCCTGCGCCTTGGTGGTGAGCCGTGGTGGCGTGGTCGGCGCACGGCTCCACCAGCGTGTGGGGGCGAGGAGCATCCCCCGTCTGGTTCTCCGATCGAGAGCAGAGCCATGTCATAGCCTGTGCCGAGTGACACAAACTCCAAACTCCCAAACCAGATCACCGTAGCGAACGGAAGCGAGGGAGTGGAAGATGCCATCCGGAAAAATGGCGGGAATCGGGTGAAACACGCAGTACCCCTACCTGGCGCGCCAACTGTCGGTGTTTCGTACCCCGGGGGTGTCACACCAACAAGTAAATTTCTAAGCGTGCTCCCTAATCCGGATGGTGATGCAAGAAGGACACAAGATTTTATCCTGGTTCGGGCAAAAGAAAGCCCTACGTCCAGCGGGGGGGAGGAGACTTGTATTATCTTGCACCTAGGTGCTCGTACAGGGGTGAGTACAAGGCAGTCCTGAGACTTTGCGAGTGAGAGCGTGAGTGTGTGTGTGGTGTGCGTATCAACTTAGGAACCTGCCCTAAACTAGGCCCCGGCATCCCCTTTTATAGGCCAAGGGGAGGCTCAGGAGTACAAGAGTTGGTAGGGCAATCGTATGCATGACATCGAGGTACGGGCATCGGGTCGAGTAGCTGGAACTGTGGACGCTCCTCTCGATCTGGTTCGAGCCTGTGGATCCCTGCTTTTACCCGGGTCGAGCCTGTAGCAGTATGGTCGTTGATGGCCTGACAGTCCTTGGCTGACGCGAGCTGATGTAATCGAGGCGTGGCAATGATGGCCTGCCCGGGAACCCCGTCGAGTGGTCATCGAGGTGGGATGGTCGCATTACTGCACGCCCCATGCCCCAGTCACATCCGCCATCATTCCTCGAGCAGCTGAGGGCTGGCTCGAGGGGTCGACGATCTGCACGATGGGATGGAGCGACGTGCTCGGCGGTACGGAGAGTTGACAATGGCGTTTTGAGGGGGTGCCGCACGTGGCACAGTGCAAGGCATGGCGTAATAGTGGCGCCTGCCATCCTCGAATCCGGGGCATGGGCTACGTAATGGTGGAAATGACCAGCGTAAGATCCACTATTGCGGGCCCTGTAGCCATGGAGTTAGGCGGGGTCGGTGTACTGCGGTACTGTTTCGAGCCCTGTAGCCATGTGCGCGTCCCGGAAAGGCAATTATTGCAGACAGCCTCGAACGGTCGCTCGCTCGAGCGGTCCCCGTCACCGCTCGAGCGGTCGCTCGCTCGAGCGGTCTCCGTCACCGCTCGAGCGGTCGCTCGCTCGAGCGGTCTCCGTCATCGCTCAAGCGGTTGCTCGCTCGAGCAGTTTCCGTCACCGTCTCGAGCGATCGCTCGCTCGAGCGGTTTCCGTAACTCTTTCTCGAGCGGGCGAGCGGCTGCTGCTCGAGTTAGAGGGTTCTGTGGCTTTGTGGGCCTGATCGTGAATCGGTCCAATACGAGGAGGGTTGGGGGGTTTCTCAGGTCGGTTTTTTGGGATTTAGAGAGGAGTAAAGCTGGTTTGCTTATCTCTAATCCACCTAGTTTAGGACCCCCTGATCTAGGTACCCGACACGCATAAATACCACATCAGCCACCCAGAGCTAAACGTGGAGGAAGATACCTACACAACAAAGAGCACAACAACAGGACAATTCAGCTAGTCATGGCTTGGACTACTATAGACGGATAGTATCCGCAATGTTTAGGTCGGATATACCCATATTTTTACTCGGATTATCCGTATTCACCGGATATTGACGATATCACATTTGTATTTGATATCCACACAAAGTATCTGTATTTGGAAAAAAAATCCGGATATCCGCATAAGTATCCATTTAAGTGTTCATATTCGTTCGGTCGAACGGACGGTCAGATAAGATAAATATCTGTACCATTTTCATCCGAGCTCTGGTAGAAACTTCTGTACCGCTTCGTTGTTGGACATCTCTGAATGAGGATGTACTTTTGACTTTTATAAGCAATTGCCTATTAAGGGCTGGCCCAACGCGGTAAATCAGCTAGTGGTCTCGTCAGGCCACGTAGATTCGGATGCCAAGATAAAGTGGCGGCTTGCAGGCATCCTGTGGTCCACGCAAAAAAAGCAGAAAAGGAAAAACGGAGGGAAGAGAAAGGAAAGACATGTGATGGGACCGGACCGTAAAAGCAGCTTGTTGTCTCTATGGGACTCGTGTGGCCTCAGAGTGAGGTACCTACGTGTACCAGTGTTTTTTTGCTGAGACCAACAACTGCCCTGGTTGGTGATGCCCTTGGACTATCTCCAACAAGAGAACTCAAATAGAACACTCATTCAATGTTTTACGTCGTACACGGTAAAAAGTCATCTACCCAAATCTCAGCCGTCTCCAACAACCAACGCAGATCGACCATGAGACGCATCCCTGCAGGCCCGTGATGCCGCATTGCTTCGAGGTGGCGACCTCCCACTGCTCCAAAGATTTGCGTGGTGGAGAACAGGAGAAGCTAATTTGTGTTTCTGCCGGCATTGTACCACGCTATGTTTGCATATTCCATTGGAGAGTGTTTCGGAGGGGCAAAAACACTTTGATGATCTATTTTTAGGTTTGAGTTGTGCTTTGCGTGTTCCGTTGGAGACAACCTTATTGCAGGTCCTCTGGATCTGGGAGACTAGGAGTCCTTTATTATTTTCAGTCAGACAAGATGAAAAACCAGCATGCATGGGTGTAAAAATATAGTATGAAATTTCAGATTTCAGAAGATATAAACATTTTGGTATGCTGCTCAGTTAACATGATGGGTTTTCGTTGACTTGTTTTGTTGACTTGTTTTCTGAAAATGATGGGTTTTCGTTGGCGTGTTTTCTTAAAATGATGGGCCTGGTAGCTGCAGATGCTCAGTTAACCGACAATGCTGCAGGCGGCTCTGTTTTGGTTTAGTTTCAGAACCTGCTGCAAAACGGTGTTCTGTCAGACATGCAGAAATCACGTTTTGGTTCACTTGCTTGCTTACTTTCTCCCCATTTGTCAAATCCTGCTTTGACTCTCTGGGAACAGCACGCTAAATGCTACGTATTCCTCTACACAACTATGATTATTGAAAAGCTATCTGTGATCGTGAGAAACTGAGAATCATCAATTACAGGTGATGCGAGTATTCGGTCATGCTCTGTTCTGCAGTTCCACCTTTTAACCCCCAATTAGGCCTCCTCCAGCTCCAGTCCGATGAAGCGCCACCGCTTTGTCGTCGCAGACGAGTAACATCTCCACTGACGCTGCCCTCGTTTGTTCTTAAACACCCTCCCCTACAGCACCGCCATTCTTGAGCGGTTCAATCACCGCACCCATTGTCGGACGGCTTGTCCTCACCGTAGCGACGCGGGTGCAGGTGCGCCAGGGCCAACAGGCCAATCCTCTGTTCTGGAGAGAGGGGTGTCCGCAAGAGCGTGGGTTCTAGTCGATCTTGCTTGAGAGACGAAGGAAATCAGCGTCGAGCAGCCTCCAGCAAGGCGTCGGTTGTGGATGAGTGGAACAGGAACCCCAGCAGGGCACGCAAAAGAACCCCAGCTTCTTGGGCCATGCCGCGGCTCCAGAGCCCGAACGATGCCCCGCCGTGCGCGAGGGTGGTGCGGCCACAGCGGGTGCCTATTCCAAACAAACCTTAGAGCCGAAGTATAATTTGTGGGATAGTAGCTTTGGTGGTGGTAGTCAGTTCGTTATAACAATAATATAAAAGAGAACCACCACCGCCTCGCGTCGTCTCCCGGGGGGGGGGGGCCGCCGCCGCCCGAAGAAGGCTACCACCGCCGCGCCGCCGGGCCGCCGCCGTCGCCCCTCGTCGGCGGCGGTGGCCCGCGGGGCGCCCAACAAAGCCTTCCCCCCGCACCCCCGCCGGCGTCGTCTGCCGCGCGGGCCTCTCCCGGCTTCCCCCTCCTCTCTCCTCCCCTCCCCGCTTCCCCTCCAGCGCCGGCCGGCGGGCGGCGGATCCGGCGCCTCCACGGTCGGATCTGGCCGGCCCGCGGCCGGTACCCCCTCCCCTCGGCCTCCTCTGCCGGTTCGACCGGCGGCCCGCGGCTTAGGGTTCCGGTGGCGGCGGCGCTCCGCCGGCCGGCCGGGATTCCCAAGGCGCGCACGGCTGCGGCGGCGACCGGCGCCAGGCCAGCCTCGCCGTCAGGCTGTGCCCACCCCCCCACCACTCTACATCGACGACGCGGGCGCCGGCGGCGGGGGGGTTCGTCGGCCGGGCGAGGGCAGTCCGGTCCCCGGGTTTGTCTCCCCCACGCGGCGACCCTCCCTCGACGGACGGCGAGCGGCGGTTGGGGTGGCGGCTGCGGCGGGCGGGTCTAGGCCCGATCCACCTCCGTTCCCCGGCCACCCCTCCCACGACGCGGCGGCGCCCTCGGCTGCGCCGGGGGCCTTCCCCCTCCCCTCTAACGGGGCGGGTCCCCACCACGACGCGGCGGCGACCCTCCTTCCCTTGCCTATCTCGACACCGGCGGAGGCCGGCGGTCGAGGAGGGTGACCTTGTTGATGGTGGCGGTGCCGGCCTGCGCCCGGCCCGCCCCTCCCCTACTCCCGCTCGTGCAGCATCCCCGGCCATCTCCCCTTGCCCCGACGTACATCTACTTTGGGTCGAGGTGGCCGAGGCGCTGCCACCGTCTTGCTCGATGGCCACGGCCGATGGCGCGGGCGCCTCGGCCGGGCGGCGCGGGTGCTTGCTCCCTCCCCCTCCTCCCCCAACTCCACCACATCCCCGCTCTCCGTGGCCCAGCGGTGCCTGTTGGCCGCCTCGGGCTTGACCCAGCGTCGGCGGCCCCCTGCTGCCTAGGCTGGAGGGGAGGGCGGAGCGTGCGTCGTCTCCGAGCCTTCTGCCGTGTTGCGCCCCGCGCCCGCTGCACCCCCGGCCTCGAGGCAGGGGCCTCGGCTGGGGTCGCTGCGGCGGGGATGCCACCGTCTTCAACTCTGGTGTTAGCAAGGCAGTTCTTGGCGACGCGAGGGCCCTCGCGCGTGCCGCCACCTTCCTCTGCCGGCGGCGGCAGCGGGGTACCGGCGTGGCTGAGACGGGCGGAGGCGAGCCGGCGTCGCGGTCGTCGAAGAGCACAGCCGGGGCGACGCTCTGGCGACGATGGCCTCGCACCCTACGGAAGCCGCTGGAGCGCCGGAGGCTGTCTCGTGCGGAGCCGAAGGGAAGCGCGGCTGGCTAAGGATGGCAGCGACGGCGGCCCGTCGGCAGTGGCGCGGTGTGAGAGAGCTCAGCTGGCGGAGGGAGCAGGCATCGGCGCTTGGTTTCCACGGAGGTGGTGCGACACCGCGTCACGCCGCCACTTGAGGACGTAGGCAGGGCGTCGCCGCTGCAGCGGCGAGGAGGCGACCGGCACGGCCGACGCTGCTGCCCACTCTCCGCACGAGGGACCCTACCCCGAGAAACTTCGCGAGCCATCCGCTAGGAGTAGAAGCGGGCACAGACCCGAACCGCTCCAGCATCGGACGAACAACGTTGTTTCCTTCCCGGATCGAACGGTTATTAGGCTAGCGGGTGACGTGGCGCTACCGGGTGCCCGAGCTTGGACCCGGGATTCGATAGGTAGAGATTACACTTACACGGCACGCCTTGATATTATTTCACCTTATTTAATATTGGGGCCGGAATGCTTTGACCGTCATTAGGACATCCAGAGGAAGAAGGGGCACCTCGCCCCGAGCTCCGGCGTCCAGTTGCCGCAACCGTAGAAGCCCCGCCCCTGCATGGACCCCGGCGTCGTGATCACGTCGATTCTGCTCACCACGGCGCAGTAGCAGCAGCACGCCGCTGCGCTGCCGGTAGAGCTGGCGGCGTTGTTGTTATTGGCACCACCACTAGACGACAGGCTCATCATATTGTCGCCTGCCGCTACAGGCGTCCGCTGATGGATCTGTCCATTGGGTGCGGCCGCGGAATTGGGTAGCTCGCCGGTGATGGAGATGGTGACGCCCCGGCGTACGAGCTCGGCGAGGAGGCGCGCCGTGTTGCGCGCGTCGTCGAGGCCGCAGTGCCAGCGGCCGGCCAACTGCAGCCCGGCCTCCCGTACAGCCTCGGGGAGACTGCGCCGCCGCGGGCCACCAAACGCCGTCGCGAAGGGGACCTTGAGGTTGACCCACCGGTCGAAGTAGGCCGGCTTCGCGAGGCCCTTGAACCGGCACTCCGACTCCAGCATGGTGCGGCAGTCCCAGTCGCCCCACGTGACGACGGCGAAGTTGCTGGCGCCCGCCGCGCGCAGCCACGCGTCGACCATCGCCAGCGCCTCCTGCAGCTCCACGCCGGCGTCCACCTGGTCCTGCCGGATGCCCGTGAGCTCGAGGCAGTACGGGGTGAGCACCGGGTGGTGCCTCGGACGGACGTAGGTGCGGAACTCGGACAGGGGCCGGCCAGCGGCGTCGACGAGGACCGCCGGGAACTCGATGATCTCCTGCGGGTAGATGCGCTGGTCCTGCTTGTCGCACGTCGCCTCGAAGTCGACGACGACGAACTGCTCGAATCTCCACGCCATACCGGCACGCGGAGTATTATCGATCCTCTGCAACAGCGTGAAGCGACCAGCGAGAGCCGAGGAGCCTTAGCTAGCGTTAAGCTGCATCCGCCTCGCGCGGTGGTTGAGTCGACTAGAAAAAGGTAAGTATATAGCCGTGTAGGACAACGACCCGACGGAAGTTTGTCGTGCCGGCCGGCATTTGCGTGCCGCGGGGAGCTACCGCTACCACAGCACGGTTGGTGCACCATGGAAAATGCTGGCTTCAGCATTTCTATACAAAAGTTTGACCACATAGAAAAACAGTACAACATAAATTCTTTGTGTAAAAAATAAAACAAAGTAACAATGTGTAAAAATGCCAGAACCGCTCAGCATCATAGCTCCCTAAATTTTTCTCTTCTACTAAATGAATATTTATTAGGAGTTAATGTCCCATGAACATTCGCGATAACTAATACATTCAATTCGGTACACGAAAAAAGTCCACCCAAAATAAGTACCTTGATCGGATAAACAAACTTTTTTTTTTTGAATACCTAACGATCTCGCTGAGATTTCTTTTTTTCCTTTTGGATAAGCTAGCCCCCGCGTCACTCTCTCTAGCGACTCGGGCAGCGCCACTCCCTGTCGCCTCCGACCCCTCCCTCATGCCTCCATCCCAGCGTCAACGGTGTCATGGCTTTTCGATGCTTCATGGAGGGGGAAACAAGTTAGTGGCAAGAAGCCTAGAAGATGACGTCCCTGTTGTGAATCAAAGAACAAATGTGAACAAAATCTTTGAATGGTGGCCAATTAAATGAAAGGGAAGAGAAGATCAAATTGAAGAACTACAAGAGGAGGAAGAATTCAACTTGGCTAGATGATAGTATTAGCTAGCATCTTATGTATCATGAGTTGGATGTCGGCTACTGTAGCAAGGTTGGTTACTGTAGCAAACCGACCTTGTTTCCTATATAAAGACATCCCTAGCTCATTTGTAAGATTGATTTTCAAGAAGTGAAATACAACAGCCCCCTCTTTCTCCCTTCTCTCTGTCCTTGTGCCCGTGTTCTAGGTTTCTATTGTGCAGGAGTGCCATCGAACGAACTCGATTTCCAACACGTTATCAGCACGAAGTTCTAACCGAGCTAAGACGCTAAGGTACGAAATCAGTTCTTCCATGACTAGATGCTTGTTTTCTTAGATATTCTAAGCAGTATACACGAACAAGCACATGCACGAGCACGTTTTACCTGTGAGTCATTGGCACATCGGCACTGCCTAGTGACATGAAGGCGGCCCTGCCGCCGCCGCCGTCCATCACCGGAAACGATCCTCGGCGAAGCAAGGAAGGCCCTGCCTCCGCTCGCCAAGGAACGGCGCTGCCGCCCCGAAGGCGTGCAAGATCGGCCACCGCGAACTCCACCGGCCCTGAAGGCCGCTGCCGCGCGTCGAGCCTGGTCCGGCCATCCGCGGCTGCCGCTGCCCCTGAAGGGCACGGATCTGGCCCAGCAGGCCGCCGGCGCGAGCTTGGACGACGGCCACAGCCGCCGCTGCCGGAGGCCGTGCGCGCGTGCTCCTCTGGCCCCGCCGCGTGCTCGGCCCCGAAGGCCGCCGCCGACGAGTCACGGCATGAACGCGTGTGGGAGCCTGTGGGCCCCACCGCCGCTGCAGACCGGACAGCCTAGGGCCGGCGCCGCCGGGATGCGCCCGCTCCGCCCTGGACCTGGCCCCTCCGGCGCAAGCGAGCAGCCCCCGGCCCAGCAGGCACGGGCACAGGCCGCCGCGCGCCAAGGCAGCGGGCGAGCCGCGCCGGCCGCCGCGCGCGCAAGGCCGTGGGCGAGCCGCGCCGGCCGCCGCGCGCCAAGGCCGCAGGCACGGGCCCACGCCGCCCTGGGAGCCGCGCTCACCTCCTCGCTTTCCTGTCTGTTCATGGCTGAGAAGACAAGGAAGAAAGAGAGAGAGTGTGTGGGAAGGAAAGAGATAGGGTTAGGGTTTTAACCCACCCTTTCATACTTGGCTAAAAAAAAAACATGGGCTCAGCAGGCCAGCCCATGGAGCACCTGAATGGGCCCATTAAGCCCATTTCGAATAAAGACTCCATTTTATGAGATATAGTGACCTGAAGTTCATTATAATACCCTAAATGCACGGCCTGAAGCCCGTGAAATATGTGTCGCCCGAAGTCCACCTTATTTATTTGTTTTATTATTATTGTTGTTATTTATTTAGTGCAATTTACTTGACGGCATTTAAATCCCGCAGATTTAATTATTGCAGTTTATATATTGTCTATTGCAATCTCTAATTTCTTCGTCACAAAGTAATCCTGAAGATTACTAATGACATGACTAATTATATAGAAAGTTTTTTTTTTGCTCTGATCCATGTAAACGATATCATGAGCCGAAGTGGCCTGAAGCCACTACACGATAGAGAAGGCCTGAAGCCTTGTATGGTCATGGCATAAACTTTTGATTCATGCGTTTCAAGAATCATGATATACGGCTTGAAGCCCGTAGAAATCTTGGTGACCGGAAGCCCACCTCATCATACCACTACCTGGCTTTGAAGCCTATAAAAATCATTGAGGCTTGAAGACCTTATATAGCATGATTATTTATTTTATTGCAATTTTATATTACTATGTATTAATTTATTTGTTTGTTGCAATTTATTTTCTTGCATTTATTTAAATCTCGTAGATTTATTTTATTACAAGTCTATCTTTTTAATGAGTAGTATATAATCCTGAAGATTATATGCATGAGTTATTTGGGGTATATAGTACTGAAAACTATATGTGAGTGTAATCTGAAGATTACACATAGTCGTAATCTGAAGATTACGCATAACCGACATTCACGATCCTGCACACTGATCATGCAGCCATGTCGGACATTGCGAAAAGGGAATTCGATGAGCTTGCCATGGACGGCAAGCAACTACCTTACTTGGGCCATCGGCGCCGAAATCAAACTCGATAGCATGAGCCTCGATCATACCATTGTTCGACTGAAGCCGGCAAGGATGGGCGTACGTGGAACCCGATAAAGCGAGAGGCATTGCGTATTTTGCAAATCCACTTACACCCCCGGACACAAGTCCGAGTATATAAAGGAGGGTGATCAATGGTTTTGTGGCAGTCCACGAAGGATCGCTTTAGCCATCGAAGTCAATTATGCTCACCAAAGCACAACGGGAGTGGATTGCCTTACGCTTCCAAGACTATACGTCTGTGGTAGCATATGACTCTACTTTTTACGTAGGATTGTGTCCGGACTCCGTCTATGTGGTGAGATGATCACAGACACAGATATGATCGAGAAAACTCTTTCCACCCTCCAATCCAGCAACAAAGTACTACATTAGCAATACATGAACTCAAAGTACTCTAAGTACCAAGAGTTGATAATAGTACTATTGATTGCAGAACAACAGAATGATGTTCTCATGAACGATCATTCGCACGGCATAATAGCTTCACATCGTGCCTTTTGAAGCACATGCTAGCGTTGTTGAGAATTCTCACGGCCGCAAAAGAGGCCGTGAAAAGGGAGGATGGAAGGGAGAAAGAGTTATGTTCAAAGGAAAGGATAAGCCTAGGGGTAAAAGCGAACCCGAGAAGGTCATGGGTGAGACATCAGAGCAAAAGGATTGTTGCTCTAGATGTGGAGGCACGGAACATTGGTCCCGTATTTGTCGTGCCCCAAGACACCTAGTTGAGCTCTACCAAAGTACTTCCAGTAAAGACAAGGAGAGCCAACATCGGCCTCACTACCTCGGCAGAGCACGAAGCTCGGGAATGCGGCGACATACTTGTCAACGCAAAGGGAAATGGTGAAGACATCCAAATGGATGGAAATGAGGACGACCTTCACGATGATGACTTTGATATATTCGGGGACTGTAATAGTCCCTATGATATCATGATAGTCGTAATGCAATGTCCAAATGCACTCGTAAAGCATGACCATTCATGCTCTGAAGAGCATTTGTAATATGTTGAATGGTAATGGATGCTCGTGAAGAGAGCAATATTTTCCATTAATTATGAATGTTGGTTTTTACACTATATGCTAAATCCCCAAATGTCTCGGGCCAACCGCACCCCCTTTACACCTAGTGCGTGAGAAAGAATAAAGTATTTCCCATCTGCGTTTATTTAGTTGAGCGGTACATGTGTGCCGATGCACGACACATCAACGTACACCAAAGAGATCTCACCGGAAGTTAGGATGGATGAGCCTATGACGGGATCTTCATACGGCTCGGTACGTTGATTGCATTTCCCGGCATTAGGGGAGATAGGCATCCGGAAGAATGCCGGGAAATTGCATGAAATGGAATGACGAAATGCATTCCTTAGACGCATGCACTAGTCAATCGAACAAGAAGTTCGGAGGATTATGATAATTTGCAAAAGGTTGCAAATGAGGCCAAATGCCTTCATTGATCGGAAAAGTGACAAGATCGCATTTACCCGTAGTAAGTGCGCCGGAGAGAGTATAAGTAGCCCGAAGGTTATTAACTCTATTGTCTCCATCCGATCCTAGGTTGAGGGGAGACCTCCGGGTGCTCGACAAGGTTACGCGGAGACGTCCGTAAAGACAAAGTCTTGAGCCACTTGCATCACTTAAGGAATCGTTGAAGAAGCTCGACTGAAGTCGAGAATGCCCCGAAGTGGCAACTCAACCTGAAGTTGAGAAAGTCCCGAAGGACACCATCCTGGAGATGGAAATCCCAATATGTCGCGCGCGCACCATCACATTGGATGATTGGAACGCCCTAGCTCAATCGTTATGGGAAATCATGATGAGCGGGAGGACGATCATGAGGAGATCGCCACTATGTGGAATCAGGAGAGTCATATAATCGAAAGACCACTATTGTCGACAAAATATTATGCCTCAGAAATTGCTGACTTAATGGATCCGGATCCAGAATCAAAGTCCATGGCAGAGTGCCAGAAGCACTCATAATGGGACAAATGGAAAGCAGCAATTAAGGCAAAGTAACGCTCGCTTTATAAAAGAGAGGTTGGTTAGGCCTGCAGCCCTAACACGTCTTAAAGTCATCCCTGAAGGATGAAAATGGGTCTTTCCTCCAGAAGAGGAATAAATATGGCACAAAGCGAGGCTAGTGGCACAAGGGTTCACGCAGAAACCCATCATCAATTATGATGAAACTTTCTCTCCAATTATATGTGGCATAAAAGTTCCAATACTTTATATTTATGGCAGCTAACCCGAATCTATAAAAGCAGTTGGAAAACATCGTGGCTGCATACTTGTATGGGTCACCTGATTCGGAGATCCTAAGAGTCCCTGAAGGACTGAAGATCCCTGGACCGAATCAAAATCGCAATATGTATAACATCCGCCTGCAGCGGTCGTTGTATGGGTTGATGTGGTTCAACCGTTTGAGTAATTTCCCCTGGAGAAGGATTACACAAACCAAATCTTGCTTGAGCCAAACCAAATCTTGAGCACCTCTCTTCCTGGAGTGTTTATACACCGGTCAATAAAGAGGGTAGTTAACAATTTGATTGGGCAAATTCCACCCTCTAAAATTCCCCATGGTGGACCAATCCCCAGAAGTGGATGTCCCATTTAGACACGAGGAAATGTTGGGACATGAAGTTCCCTATTTAAGCGCGCATGTACCTAGTGAACTACACAAAGGCTTGATATTGTGTTCACCTATGGTACCTATAACCTCGGTCTATGGTTCTGAAGAACCAAGTCCCGACCATGGCGGGATGTGGATGTTGGCTATATGTTTGACCCGCATATGCCGATCACGATGGTTTCATGATTCTCTGTGGTGGTACAATCATTTTATAGTAGTCTGTGAAGCAGACATTGGTTGTCACATCGACCAACCATCAGAGATGATTGCCCTACATAAAGCCACACAAGAATATGTTTGGCTCAAATGGATGATTGGCCACATCCTGAAGTTATGTGGCTTAAGCTTTGATAGCTCCCCATGGTTATCTATGAAGATAATATCGCTTATGTTGCACAGACACATATGGGCTATGTTAAGAGCGATCTCGCGAAGCACATTGCACTAAATTCCTTTACTCTGTGAGCTCCAGAAGAGCAAGGGAATAGACGCTCTTCAAACCTGGTCATGAACAAATCCAGCCGATTTGTTTATAAGGTCTCTGCCAGCCTCTTGCTTCCAAGAATATATCTGTGGAAAGGGCATGAGACGGTTTAGAAGGACGTTGGGTTCAGGGGGAGAATACTCCCTAAGTAATAGTCCATATGAAGATCATAATCTGGTCCTGAAGACCAGTAGGTCCTGAAGACCTAATGATTGCATGTTGGTCTTGAAGACCTGATCCTGATGATCTAACTGTTGTACTCTTTTTCCCTTGGTGAGTTTTTCTCCGCCGGGTTTTTCTCACGCAAGGTTTTTAACGAGGCAACAGGTGTGACACAACTTGCGCGTGGGCGTGTGTGATGTACTCTTTTCTCCGACCTTTTTTCCCACTGGGTTTTTGGTGGAGTTTTTGACAAGACATGCACACAAGCGCAAATCACCCAAGGGGGAGTAATATGTGAATCAAAGCCTTAAAAGGATATAGAACAAAATTTCAGATTACAAGTTGGTCCTGAAGACCAATAGGTCCTGAAGATCTAAGTTGCATTGGTTGGTCCTGAAGACTTGAACCAACTGTTGTACTCTTTTTCCCTTGATGAGTTTTTCCCACTGGGTTTTCTCATACGAGGTTTTTAATGAGGCAACAGGCAATACATAAGTGATGCATGTGATGCACTCTTTCTCCTACCCTTTTTTTTTCCCATTGGGTTTTTGGAGGAGTTTTAACGAGGCATACACACGGTATATAATTGGCCAAGGGGGAGTGTTGTGAATCAAAGAACAAATGTGAACAAAATCTTTGAATGGTGGCCAATTAAATGAAGGGGAAGAGAAGATCAAATTGAAGAACTACAAGAGGAAGAATTCAACTTGGCTAGATGATAATCTAGCTAGCATCTTATGTATCATGAGTTGGATGTCGGCTACTGTAGCAAGGTCGGTTACTGTAGCAACCGACCTTGTTTCCTATATAAAGACATCCCTAGCTCATTTGTAAGATTGATTTTCAAGAAGTGAAATACAACAGCCCCCTCTTTCTCCCTTCTCTCTGTCCTTGTGCCCGTGTTCTAGGTTTCTATTGTGCAGGAGTGCCATCGAACGAACTCGATTTCCAACAGTCCCAACACAGCCCCAACATTATGTGGGGGTGGTGCACCGTCTTGTGCCAGCGAGCGTGCAAACTAAAGGTGTTGTGATGACTGGGCGTTGCCGTTGTAGGCAAGTGATGGAGAGGTGGTCGCGCCTCGTGGAGGCACAACCAAATGTGGCGCGCCTACCGTTCGACCACAATGGCGCTAGGTCTAGGCCGACCATTTGAATATTATTCTTTTTCGTCACATGCGCTTGCGGAATTGGACCGTTTCTTTAACACACCCAGGTTCGCGCTCAACAGCTTGGCGTCACTCCCTTCCACCATCCCGTGCTTCTTCGCTCAAGCACGAATTCTACTGTGATTCCCGCGGAGGAGAAATAGCAAAGAGAAAAAATAGAAGAAAATATAACGGCAAAATTGTGTACCAAAGAGCTAGAAAACTGGACCTATTCTAACTTAAGAAATTCATTTCCCACCACTACACCATATACAAATAGTTGATATTAGTTAGAGAATATCTACAAGATTATAACGACATCAAACCATTTAAGGCAAAAAAAAATCACCCAAAGAAAAATAATGTTGTGGACAAAATATACCAGGTGTTTTATCATAGAATATAAAAAAGTTACATAATAGATAAAAAAAATATATAAAAGGAATGGAATAAAAAGATAGTTATCAAATTTTATAGGGGAAACATAAGGGGAACAACCTAAATACATGAAAGAACATCACATAAATATGAATTGAACAAAAAAAATAAAACATCTCTGGATGCCATAACAATATTTAATAGTCATCAAGCATCTCATTTATATTTTGTGATCATCCAAAAATAAAATAAAAATTTAACATAAATAGAAAAAAATAAAACATCAACAAATCACAAGAGAAAAGAAAAAAATCACATAATAGAGGAATTTTAAACAGAGCATCACATATATAGCTCTACTCATGGAGAGTATAAAAAAATTGGATTTTCCATTTATGATTTTTTCTATAATTTACTATATTTTTTTGAAAGATTCAGTTGAATTTGAATGTGACCCATGATAGACCAATTCTGCGTGGAAATGTGGGCCGCGGTCCGCAGGCTCGCTAGCTCCCTCTGGTCGGCCCGCTCCCTTCTTCGCGGCCCAGTATAGGGGGGTCGGCGGGATGACTCGATGATTGCCGGGCCAAGCGCTAGCAGCACGACAGAATGTGCCACTGGCCACGAGCGTTCCACTTCCCACCAGAGTTCTTCTGAAGCGCATTTCACCGATCTCTGATCAGCCACGCACGCCAATGTAGGACTAGGACGTAGCAAGCCCAAGCTGCTATCCCGATCGACGGGCAGCCAGCCATGGACGAACCTGCAGGTGCGGAACAAGGGGCCAGCCAACCAGCTGCCTGCTCTCTTCGCCATGGGACGGCCCCAGTGCCTGCACTGCACGTCTGCACGTGGCGGCGAGGGTGGGCCACGGCCATGGCACCGACGCGCTAATGTGCAACGGTGGCGGTGCAGCGGTGGAGGATGCGGCAACAGGAGGCCCGCCCTGCTCACCACCTGTTCGGCAAAATGTTCCACAGGTAGAAAAGCTTTCCGAATCCCTTTAGTTTCAAGTAGTAAATGGCACTAGTAAATATGTCCGTGCGTTGCAACGGGAGAAAAAACTATTAAACATTCGTGGGCAAGACAATATTTTCATCGGAAAAGGTTTCCATCTTAGAGGGGATTATTTTTTTCTGAAAATGCTTATTTTTTTTCTGAAAATGCTTCTCTCTCATCTGGTCCAGGACCACACAAAAATATGGAGGGGTTTCGATTCTAATATGAGGTAAAAACACGACAGGTCTCCCACATGTGTATATGTAGCCATGCAAACTGCAAGCCTATTTTTATGGTGGCCAATCTCTCTACTGTATGGCTGTATGCAAATCTCTTCGATCTAAATCAATTTATTTATTTTTATATTAATATATTGTTGGGCTTGAGATGTTTTCTAGTGAATCTTGCAATATATTTAGTTTTTAGGAAGAGAATATTTGTTTTATAGAAAGAGAAAAAATGAAAGAAAAGAAAAGAAAAGAAAAGAAAAGAAAAAGCCTTGCATGGACTTGTTTGAAAAAGAAGCCCACCATGAGAGAGGCCCAACATTTTGCAACGGGAACCCCAACCTATTTCAAAAACAATTAACATCATTCCACCTTTTCTTTCTTTCTAGCACTTTTACATCTGGAACCCCATACTTTTTTTCCTCTTCTTCTACTCCTAATCTGAGTAGTAACCGTGATTAGAGACGTAACCCGTGTGCCAGGAGCGGACAGAAGAAAAGAACGGCGGAATTTTTTTTGGCAGACTGAAATTTTGCCTTTTTATTAATACTAGCAAAAATGCCCGTGCGTTGCAACGGAAAAAAACTATATCCCTAGACACAGTAATGTTAATTTGGTGTCTTTTGTGCATACTTTCTCTTTTTCTTAGCATCCATGATCCGATATATATTTGATGTTAGTGGGTCGTCCGCATAATATGGTTTTCAAGTGTCTCTATGCACCTCTTGCATGTACATCTCGACGGACATCAATTCTAGCATCTTCTTGCTATAGAATATCAGCTTTAACAATGTTGATATCCATAATGTTCATTTTTTTTGTGTATTGCAGTTAGCATGAGAATTGAAGGAGTGTTTTTCTTGCCATTTAAATGCTTGTTTTTTCTTCTCGTGTTTTATGCTCTCCACGGTATTATTTGTTTTCTTTATATGGTAGCAGAATTACTATATATTTTTTTATTTAGACAATGACCATAGTCTTATACGAACCCAGTAACTGGTGTAGGAGAGTAATTCAAACAACTCTTATCTATTACTTCCTCCATTGATTTATCCTAGTCATCTTAAGGTCGTGCGCAGTGACCAAGGTGTGGCGGCGCGTGCAGATGGTTGAATTAATTCGGCCAGTGAGAGGAGCCGCATGTAGACGGTTGAATTATTTGGGCCAGTGAGAGGAGCCATAGTGCCTCGCTTAGACAACTATGATTTTTGGAGAAATTTTTTTGATGAGATGACTCTGATAAATAGATGGAGAGAGTATTAGTTATTGTTTGAGGCTAATAAGAGATATACTTTAATTAATTTATTCATGTTTGGCAAAGTTGGTCTATACCGAGGCTAGGAATAATATATATATTATTAATCATAATTATATATTGTTGCTAGCTAGAGAAGCGAGGATGTCACTATGTGCGGCCGGAGGAAGTAAATTACCATAACTTTAGTTTTCCATATTCCAAGACCACCTTCGTGTATTCCGAGTCTGCCTCTGCTACATTATCGGTCATCGCCGAACCTATATGCATGCAACATATGTAAGGTTGATTTAACACACCTACAGACAAAGCACAACATATCAAGGTTCATAACATTTATAGATAGATCACATTTTTTTGAAACTAACAAAAGTGGTTTGACATTTTTCTATTTTTCTATTTTTTGGTGAATTTTAATTTTTCTATTATTTTTGGTGAATTTTAGAAGGCTCATTTGGCTTTGGATATTTTGCATCTAGAATCCCGATTTAGTAAAGACCCTTTCATCTTTTTTCTCTTTAGCATCTTTACATCGAGAACCCTGTAAGGTAATAAAGATACAAAAGAGATTTAGTCCTTTAATTTTGAATCACGATTTGGTCTCTAGAATTAATTTGGGATTGGTCTCGAAGAGTGATTTGTAGCGTATGGATGTAATATTGGACAGAGAGATTTATTCCTTTTATAGTCACAATATGATCTCTGGTTTTGATTTTGGATTGGTTTTGAATTGAGATGGATAATATAATACCGGACTATGACGACCTGTGATTTACTCCGTATATGTTTTATACGGACATGCGGACAGAAAAGGAGGTGGCCTGTGATTTATTTGAATATGGACTCTAATCTGTATCGGATGCCAACTCTATTTATAGATGTATACAAAGACAATTGTCTGGTGTATTTATCTCCCGTACGGGCGGACAAAAAAGTGGACAGAAAAGACCGGCAGAAATTTTTTTTTGGCAGACTGAAATTTTGCCTTTTTATTAATAGGGATAGAGGTAATAGATTTCCCGCTCAAAAATCTGCAAGCGAAAGTGCCCGGTAATATGGACCTCTTTTTGAGTCGCCTGAATATATACCACTGGAATGCGTACAACAGCAAAACCATTCCAACATATACCAATATTACTCTAGGTCTAGGGTAGTGGTAGCAGTTGGGTCATTGGGTGTGGTAATAGGGATTAGGAAGCATATATGTTGAACATGTACATGTGCAAACTACCTACCTAGCATACAAAAAACATACATTCCTGTAAGTTATGTGTCTCCATGTGAAGGCAAGACACTGGTGAGAATATGGATTATTTTAGTTTCTCCACACCGTGGTATTGGTGTAGTGATCGATACGGCCTGGCATGGGTTATATATTTTGTACGTAAGCCAAAGTTTCAGCACGGTTGAACCATCATCAACGTAACGCTGACTGACACTTCCAGGTCAGCATGCATTATTTAAGGTTCTTAGCACGCCTTTCCAACCAAGCATCCAATGCAATAGTACCTAAACTCCAAGACGACACTATTCTTACTGGCTTCAGCACGCAAGGCTCACGAAATACACACACAGTACTTTGCAATGAATTAATAAGGCATGCTGCTTGGTGGAGGATTAAACTGTAATAATTGATATATAGAGAATGGAAATGGCTGAGTGCCCAGATTTAACAAAGTCTCTAAACTCTGTATTGCCCCCATTTATATGTATATATGAACTGATAATCTTTTACAAGTAGTAATACGCATATCACCGCTCTTCATCACAGACAGGTCATTGTTCCGATGACAGATTCAAACACGTATTCATACATATTCCAATGCCCTCCTGCAAGGAAATCTGTGCTTTAATTTGCTGGGGATGTTACTTTATTTAGCCACCCACATGCATTTGTTTTAATTTTTCTTCTCTGAGTGACCCTCCATTATTTGTTGTGTCCTCTAGCTAGGTCCAAGATGCTCAATTAGTAATAAGCTAAGTGGCAAACCAAGGGACCCAAACCTCCAACTAGCACACACTGCTCTATTGATCGCTTATGATAAAAAGGACGACACCATTTGGAGAGATCACAATTCACAAGCAACATCTACACATCTCAGCTCCAGGTACTACTCTACTTTTAACCAATGCAAGAATATTGCATCCTCTCGTTCCATCGTCCATTTTCCTGTGCTCTACCTCCTGCTACTACAATTTCTGCTTGCACCTGTAATTTCTGTGCAGATTCCCATTATCCTCAGCAGATGCTAACTTCACAAGGAAGCTTCACAAGCTAGCAGAAGCACTGAAGCTTTCTCATCTCTGGCCATCTACTAGATCTAAGCTCAAGCTACCTACCACCTGCACCATGCAAACCTAGATCTAGGAAGCTCTGGTTTGCATACATTGCAGAGGATAAAAGAACAGTCAAACAGGAAGATGGTAGTATAGGCAAAAGGAGTAGATCTGAGCTCCAGAAACCTCTGCTTTGTATATATTGCATAGGAAAGTAGGGCAACTGGAGATGCACAAGGAGCAGCATATCTAAGCTCCAGGTATTTTACGTTACTTCCAACCAAGAATATATACTAGTATCCTATTCCTTCTGTTATTTACTCTTTCTAGGTTCATCCATTTGTGCTCTTCTTTGTAATCTGCATGCTTTCACTAGGAATTTCTTGGGCATTAACTTGGTCTTTCTGCCAACTACGGGCAGGTACTCACGGACCAACACCAAGTCCTGAAAGACGCCGTTTATTCTTCTGTGATTCAAGATCTGGTATTCTAACCTTTCCAACGAAAACGCTGTAAAGGTGTTCAAAAAAAGAACTTGACCGACAAAGAAGCTAAAGGGTTACACTTGTTTTCGCAGGTGAGATGTCCATATGATCAACCATTGTTGCATGAGCTTCTATGATGTCTTTATCAGTGCACGAAGGGGTATGAAAGCACTATAGGAGCCAATTAATTGCAACTTGTCAAAATTCTGTTGTAGCACGGTTCATTTTGCAAACTATATGCTTTACAACATGGATGTTGATTTCTGTTAGAATGAGGTGAACCAACTCTATTCCAAGGCCCAAAGGAGCACATACACAAGTGTACATAAGCCCCAAAAAAAAAAACCTCCAAGTGGAGGCAAAATACATGTACATCTATACACCAAGAATATGGTATTATCATTATCTAAAAAAGAATATGGTATTATATTGTTTTGTTCATTGCTCCTGCTACGTTTGTCCATTTGGATTATGTCTTCTACGCTTTCTGTTTGTTCATTTGGATTATGTCTTCCATGCTTTCTGCTCTAAATGGTAATCATTTGGTGTTTTGGACAATAACTTGGCCTTTGACTTCTCAAGAACTGAAGGTTGAATACTCCTAAGTCACAGATCATAGCAACTACAAAGAAGCTCACTTTAGTGCTTGACTCTGACCTTAGCATCATTACATAGTTTGTCCACCTTGATCACCAACCCACCGGCACCATCGTCGAGTGGTGGACGCAGTGGAGGACACTGTGGCCAAATCACAACAAGGGGGCTGACACCTTGCTGGCACTTATCGCCAGGGAAGTTTGGAAGGAGCGCAACGCCCGGTGCTTCCGTGGAGCAGCGACTCAAATCCCGGCACTCATGGCGGTGATCAAGCAACAAGTAGAGCTGTGGGCACAAGCAGGAGCCCGGCATCTAGGTTGCCTCCTTCAGCGAGTAGTAGGATAAGGAAAAGTGTGTAGGGGGGGAGAGTGCGTTCATGTAATTTCTAAAGTAAAACCCCCCATTGTAACAAACTGCTGCTCTTCTCTTAATGAAAAAAACGCGCAAGCCTCTTGCGTGATTGAGAAAAAAAATAGTTTGTCCACTTTCATGTTTTGTTATCTAATACATTTTGCTTCACTTCGAGTACAAAGAGTTTGCTTAATCAGAGGCTTATCATGGATTTGAAGGAAAACAATATTTATTTTCTCTTTTCCTTTTTTTCGAGAACATGATTTTCTCTTTTCTGTATGCAGCGCATAACATATATATTTTATATTCCTTCAAAAAAAACATATATATTTTATATGTTCATGATTCCCTCACAAATATATTTGTTCCTTTTGCTTCATTATATTAGGAATCAGAAGGGTGGTTAAATTATCTGCAAAGAAGCAGTGGAGGTCGTAGGCAAAAAGCCACAATACCTGTTTACCACAGCCACAGGTACATAATACTATCGGCTACTGATCAATCTTTTTTTTTTTTTAACGCAATGGCAGGAGCTCGCCTTTCAATTAAGATAGAAAGAGAGTTTATATACAAGCAAGATGACACTCCAAAAGGGTTATAAGGACCCTTGAAGCAGAAAAACACCAACAATAGCATCTTGAAGGGTAAAAAACTGCTAAGCGAAAACAAAAGCTCTCTTTCTCTGCTCTATGTCTTCCTTGATTCTTGTAGCCACTTGTGGCACTGTCTCTGTAGCGTTATTGAAGATTCTTCTATTTCTCTCTTTCCAAATATTCCAAAATGTGTAAATGACTACCCCATTCAGCCGTCTGCGTTCAGCGACTGGGACTTTCCTTGCCATCTCTTCCCACCAAGCTCCGATATGGACAGGGTCACTCTGGGGCTGTGACTGCAGCTCAGTGAAGTTTTCCGAAGAGAGTACTTGGTCCCAAACCGCATTTGCAAATGGGCAGCACAAACATAGATGTAGGGAAGTTTCTAAGGGCCCATTGCAAAGGACACAGTGATCTTGGTGTGGCCACCCTCTTTTTTGTAGGTTCAGTGCTGTGAGAATTTTATCTTGTACTAGAATCCAGGCGAAGATCTTGCATTTGTTTTCCACTTGTGCTTTCCATATTTGGTCGGTACGGAAGACCCATAGAGATCCTTCGAATTGGATTCGGTAGGCTGAACGGGTGGAGTAAACCTCGTCTGGGGTCCAATGCCAAGTGATGGAGTCTTGAGTGCCCTGCTGCAGGTGTATGTCCTGTATCCATATCCAAAGGGACACAAATTCTTCTATGTGGACAGCCGTGCTGATTTCCCCCCTAAGCGAACGCATCCAGTTATTATTCCGGAGCTCATGCTGCACCGTTCTGTTTTTTCTTGAAACAAGGCGATTGATGTTTGGGGCTAGGTATCTTGGAGCTTCACCATCTAGCCAGTTATGGTGCCAAAACTTGTTTTTGCGCCATCACCCAATGTAATTTTGATTGAGGCATTGAAAAGGAGGCGATCAATGTCACTGCACGGAAGTTCGGAGCCAAGCCATGGCTTGGAATCCTCCACCCATTCTTGCCATAGCCGCGTAACCGAGAGCTCTTCCAAATCTATCAAGGTCGTGCACACCCAAGCCCCGAGGTCTTTGGGTCTCGGTGACCGCTGGCCGCTTAACTAAGCAGTGTCCGCCATTGGCGTTCTCCTCCCCCTTCCAGAGGAACGATCTCCTGATTTTATCTCCTGATTTTATCAATCTTCCTCCTAGCCCATGCTGCTAAGGGAAACACTATGAGGTGGTAAGTAGGCATGGAGGAGAGGACTGAAGTGACTAGGGTGAGGCGTCCCGCTTTGACTTCTGATTAATCTGATGCTAACATGTAACTGTTTCAAGTAGTCATACTTTAGGACAGCAAAAAAGGACCAAATGATCTGTCAGCAAAAGTAAACATTATAGATCCAACTAATTGAAACTTGTAGCTGCCTTCGCCTAATAAAAAATGGTATATACCATTGTTCAGCATAGTCCACTTTGCAATTTTGTTGTTCGACTGACATTGTAAATTTCGTTATATAGGGTTTGGGAAAAAGAGCCACCTTACACTATGGAAGCTGCTGTGGCATCTGGAATATTGAAGATTGTGAGCAACAAGTTAGCTCCACTGCTAATGAAGGAGTACAGCTCCATAGTGGGAGCGAAAAAAAGATCTCCAAGAGCTCCATGGTCAAGTTGTGGAGATCAACAGTTGGTTGGAAAGTGTAGGATATAAAGCTGTGGGGAATGATCCATCATTTTCTTGGCTCAAACAATTGAAAAATATTGCTTACGATGTTGATGATATTGTCGATGAATTCCAGCTGAAGGCTGAAAAACATGAAGCTACTGCTAGTGGTGGTATTGTGTCCAAACATCTTTGCACAAAACCAAAATCAATTATATTTCAATGCAAGGCTGCTAGCAAGATCAAGGCAATCAAGAAGGAATTTGCTGGAATTGTGAAACAGAGAAAAGATTTTAGCACAATAACAAATAGTTTACCAGTCAGTCACCCTGTTCCTCATATGAACAGGACAGTTGGGGAGATGCCATTATTGCCCAACATTGATGCAGCGTCTGTAGTTGGAAGAGACAAAGTGAAGCATGAGTTAATATCTAAACTTGTAGAAGTGAATGACCAACAAATAATCAACATAGTTTCCATCATTGGACTTGGTGGCTCAGGAAAAACTACCTTGGCTAAACTGGTTTTCAATGATGGGAACATTATAGACAAGCATTTTGAAGTGAAATTGTGGGTTCATGTATCACAAGAGTTTGATGTTGCAAAGCTTGTCGGGAAGTTGTTTGAAGCTATTGCTGGTGAAAAGTCTGAACAATATCCTTTGCAGCAAATGAGCAAAACAATATCAGGTAACTTGACCAGAAAGAGGTATCTTCTTGTATTAGATGATGTTTGGACTAAGGACAAAAATCTATGGAACCAGTTCATGGTCCATTTGAAGAGTGGTGCACCTGGAAGTGCAATTTTACTGACTATGCACAGTAAGGAAGTTGCAGGAACAGTAAGATCAACATACCAATTTGGCTTGCCACTCTTATCTCGGGGTGACAGCTGGCAACTATTCCAACAAAACTTAGAGATGCCTGTGAAACATTTGGAGTCTAAATTTCTAGAGGTTGGACAAGAAATTGTGAATAAATGTGGTGGTGTGCCACTTGCAATTAAAGTTATTGCAGGTGTCCTCGGTGGCAAGGAACTCATTGGACAAAGGCGAGGCTATGAGAGACAAAGAATTTACTCGATGTTGAGGATGAAGAAGCTAGTGTATCAAGTATCAGCATGCTTGAGGTTGAGCTATTTCCATTTGCCTTCACAGATGAAACAATGTTTCACAATATGTTCAGTTTTTCCCAAAGGTTACATGATATATAAAGAACAATTGATTGACCTATGGATTGCTCATGATATGATAATTCCAGAAGCTGGTGTTGAGTATTCAGAGTATATTGGCCATAGGTACTTTAATTCTCTTGTTCAAATGTCTTTTCTTCAAGATGTGACTGAAGACTTGCATGGAAGAGTGCAATGCAGGATGCATGATTTAGTTCATGATCTTGCCCTGTCCATTCTGGGTGATGAAATTTCATTTGACATGCCAAATGAGGCAACCAGAACCACAAAGAACTATAGATATTTTTCTTTGATTGAACCACTAGAAAACCTAGCACCCAAAAATATTTTTAGAAAGGCACGTGTTCTATACATGCCTTGGTATGGATATCACACATATGAGTTTTTGAAAAACAAGAAAAGATATGACACATATGTCATGGCACTTCAGCATGCAAAGCACTTGCGCAGTATCACACTGGGACGTGTCGATGCAGAAGAAGCCAAAATGATATCTCAGGTTAAATATCTGAAATATCTTGCCATGTCATTACCAAGTTGTGTAACACATCTTGACGGTATCTCAGATGTTTGGAGCCTGCAAGCACTTCACGTAACATACAGCTATTCACTTCGGGAGCTACCACAATCCATTGGTAAGCTGAAAAATTTGAGAATACTAAGGTTGTCAAACTGCAGAAACCTAAAGAGTTTACCAGAATCTATTGGTGGTTGTCAAATGATTTCAAGCATTGATCTTTGCAATTGCATTGAGCTTACAGTGTTGCCAGACTCTATTGGTAGAACTGAGAAGCTAAGAGTTTTGGGACTAAGTTTTACCAATATTGACAGGCTACCATCAAGTATCACAAAACTAAGAAATCTGGAGTGTTTAGACCTTCAGGGTTGTGGTGAGCTGGTAGAGCTGCCTGAAGGCATCTGCAACTTGGAGAAAGTTAAAGTTATGAACCTAAAAGACTGTAAAAAATTGGGTGGAATGCCTATTGGCATTGGACAGCTTAGACTACTTCCAAAGTTGGACTTATTTGTTGTTGGCAAGGGAGAAAAGTTTTCAAGAATCTCAGAGCTTGCAAATGGATCTAGAATTAGTGAAGAAGTAAGGATAAGAGGTATTTCAGATGTGATGGATCCAAATGATGCACACATGTCATGCTTGAAACAGACGACACACTTACAAAGGTTGGTCCTGGAGTGGATGTGCATGGCAGATGACATGGAAGAGGTAAATGTAGATGACATGGAAGCAGAAGAAACTGAGTTGCAGAAGTATGTACTTGATGGCCTAGAAGCACCACATGGGATTAAAGAGCTAGAAATTCATTGGTATTCAGGTAGGCAATATGCACAGTGGATGCAGAGTCAAGTTGGTGGTGGAGTACAGGGCCTCGCTCCCTTCCCATTTTTGAGGGTGATTGAGGACACATGGTTTTTACCATAACCATTGTGTGGACCTTTGTGTGATGAGTGATTGTCAACATGCCAACACAAGGCGTGTGTGTTCTTACTAACCGATGGCACGCGGCTTCGTGTCAAACAATGGTGTCTCTTGGCTCATGTTGTCTATAGGTGTCGAGCTCGGAGGCGGTGGTCGACGGTCGGTGAAGATCAAGTAGGGCGTACCGTGCTGACGGACCGGGTGCGGTGAAGGGCGGACGTGAGGCTTGGATCGAGGGACCTGAGGACCGGGTGGCCAGCCGTGATGGCTGACAGCTGGGACATCGACGAGCGCAAGTGTACATGGCGGGGGACGCGTACGGGCTACGCTACTCGCGGAGGGTTTGGTGATTTTCTCCTCAAAACCATCGATGGCGGGTTTCCCTGGTTTGCGCCTCAAAACCGG
Source organism: Themeda triandra (assembly GCA_018135685.1). Taxonomy (NCBI): domain Eukaryota; kingdom Viridiplantae; phylum Streptophyta; class Magnoliopsida; order Poales; family Poaceae; genus Themeda; species Themeda triandra. Next base: position 104,857 of record JAENPR010001413.1, on the reverse strand, counting down.
GGGCGGATGTCCCGGTGCGGACGGATGACACGTGGCGGCATCGGGGAGATTGCTTGGAAGCAAGGCTACCGGTGAGAAGGCGTGGTGGCCGTCGGATCAAGTGAAGCTTGAGTTAGACCCTTATGCCCCTGGCTAAGTGATGTGGCTCTTCATGTATCCAAGGGCAAAGAAGGAATGTAAAATAGACTTGCCCCTCCATAAATAAGGGATGAGGGTTCTCCTTCCCCTCACCTCTCGCTATTTTCATTTTTCCCTTAGGTTTTTTCCTTCCTCTAGATGTTGTGAGAGAGAGGCCTGCAGATCTTTGATTTGTACTCGAACCAGCGTGTATGGCAAGCTGAGCGCCGAGTCTCAGCTGTTTCCTCTGTGAGAAAATCATCTGTGCCTGTGTTTCTGTGATGGATTTTGTGTTCTTCCCGAATTGACTTTTGGGCCTTTTTGTTTTTCGCGTGATTTCTCCGTTTCTAGACCGATTTTAGCCATTCTTCTTGCGTTGGATCGATCTATGACACAAGAGTGATGTTTCCACCAAAGGAAATCCGTTGGTTCCTCTTGAGATCAAAGATCCATGCGATTTCCTCTCCGGTTGTCCAATTTCCGCCCCTCTTTTGATTTCTCCCTCTCTACTTCAAATTGGCCGATGATTCTTGGTAGATAGGCTCTCCTCTGCATAAGCAACAACATTCCTAAATTTGGTTGCAAGAGGTTTCGATTTGAAAAAGTTTGGGACGAATCTTGGTGGAGGCGATTTTCGGGCGAGTCTGTTCGTGCTGATTTTTGTACTACCGGTACTACCGATAGTAGCACCGGTACTACCGCTAAAAATCGAGTTTTGTTTGTCCCGGGTGATTTTCGTGCAAGTTCTGTTCGTGCTGATTTTTGTACTACCGGTACTACCGGTAGTAGCACCGGTACTACCGCTAAGAAATCGAGTCCCGAGGGATTTTTGTGCAAGTTCTGTTCGTGCTGATTTTTGTACTAGCGGTACTACCGGTAGTAGCACCGGTACTACCGGTAGTACAAAAATAGAGCGTAAGTTCCTTGCACAGGTTGCCCGTTCGGACTCCGATTTGTTTTCCGTTTGCTCCGGGTTTCGTGGTGATCCGCTGTGTTCTTTGGGAACATCCACCCTCTCAATAGGGTCGTGATCACTACGTCTTGTGTATCGTTTCTTGGGTTGATTGTTTGAGCCTAGGACGTGAAAGTTTCGAAAGAAATTTTTAAGGCTCCCATTCACCCCCCCTCTGGTCGCCGTTACCGGTCCTTCAGTGATGAAGCTATATAATTTCCCAAACTTGAAGCATCTACATGGACTTGTGGAACTGCCTTGTTTGGAGGAGCTTGAGCTGACACATATGCCTTCTCTTGAGAGCATAAGTGGAGGCCCATTTCCTTCACTGGTGAAGTTGGTGATGTTTAAATTGCCTTGTTTGGTAGACGTGTGGCTGCTAGCACAGAGCACTATGCCTGATGGGGAAGAGGGGGAAGACTGCTGCAATTTCATACCTCAGTTGGGACAAGTCATCCTAGTTGGTAATTACCTAACATAGTTAAAGATTAGGGATTGTCCTAAGTTGGAGGTGAAGCCACAGCTTCCTCCGTCGCTGCAGTATTTGGAATTGTGGGGCGGCAGTGAGCAGTTGCTGCAGTCACCAGGCCATTGCCAGGGGTCGTCTTTATCTCCTAATTTTAGCCACCTGAAGAAGCTTGATCTAGGCCTTGTGTTAGGACTAGGATCTGGGCATGGGTGGGAGCTGCTGCAACACATGACAGCACTCGAGTCATTGAACAATTATCGATTCTCTGGAGTGCAAACCGAGCTGCCTGAGAGCTTGTGGAGCCTCACATCCCTCCAGTCCTTGATAGTGCACGACTGTTCCAATATCCGCGTGCTACCTGAGTTGCTTGGGGAACTCCGGTCTCTGCAAGAGTTGACCATCATATCCTGTCATAGCCTGAGCAGCCTCCCACAATCAATGGGTCAACTCAGATCCCTCCAGTTGCTCAGGATAGAATGGTGTCATGCACTTCGCCATATGCCCGACTGCCTAGGAGACCTCTGCTCTCTACGCAAACTTGAGATTGCAGACTTGCCAGAGCTGACTTGTCTTCCACAATCCATCTGCCGCCTCACCACCTCTCTTCAAGAGCTCATAATCTCCGATTGCCCGGGCATCAAATCCTTACCTGAGGGGATAAAGGACGTCACGGCTTTGAAGAGATTGGAGATATGGGATTGCCCTGATCTGGTGACACGCTATGAGAGAGAAAAGGGGCAGGACTGCCACCTCATCTCCCACATCCGTCATCTGTTTATTTATTAAGCTACTGTTGGCGCATCATCTCTGGTGAGTATTGTTGTTGTACTATCTTAACCTCTATCAATGAACCCCCATTTCCTTGTGTAGATTCATGGAAGAACCGTTTCCTGATTATTTTCTATCCTCTGCAAATATGACTCCAGGTCCAATTGTGCATATGTGCTCACGCGCTAATGGGTATCCAATTTCCAATTGGACTTATTAATGCTCAAATTTTTTGAATTGCGGTGTTGTATGCTTGTAAGGGACATGCCGCTAGTGCCTATGTTGTTATTTTGTTAAGGTCCTGTAGCAACATCAGCTGGTTTATGACAGGTACATACTTCTCTAGTTTTGTTGCACCTCTTTCTTCTCTAATGCAATAATCAACCCACCACATGAAAATTGTCATGTTTGAGTTGGAATGATTTTTTTTTCAACTGAACACCCAGAACTAGCATTCAGATGAAATCTGTAAGCTACAATTGTTTTTTATTTAATATTGCACATTGAGACACTTCCTTTTTCTGCTTCATTTCTTGAATAAGGGGGCATATTTATGACTCATGAGTACTGCTTGTTATTGCAGGTTCACTGCATTTGGGAGTCCCTGAGTAGTCTGTCAGTCAAGTTGAAAGAACCGCATGCGTGGGAAAGTGGATGGAGATGTTGAGGGACATGTGGTATAAACAGTTTCATTTGGATCTCTTGGCGGCTTGGTGCTGCTACTAATCTGTACCTGTGGAGACGAACTAATAGGTCTGATATATCAAGTGAGCATCCCCAAAGGCTATGGAGGATCCTCGAGCTCTGCTTTCACATGAAGAAGCGCATTGTTTTTTTACTGCTTTTTTTTTTTTTCTCAAACACGATTAGTTACTGCTTATTACTTCCATCTTGCCTGTACTCTAGCACTGCTAATAATTTCGTTTGCAACCTGATGCGACGAAGTAATTTGCTGGACTGTATTTATTCTCCATGGATGCATGGACCATTCATCAGTTTTATAAACTCATCTGCTTTGTGAAACCCAACGTCTTTGTCAGACCAAGCAGAGTTTGTTTTGCATATGAATTATCAGATCGATTTCAGAAGGGGGGGAGAACGCTTTGTTCTGCTCTTGTTCAGTTAACGTGATCAGTTATCATGCGGTTAGTCAGAATTCGTAAATCAAATCACAGCTAAAATGTCTTCCTTCTCTGACAGCACGAATATACTGCCAAGTCTGACGGAGCGTCGCGTTTCTCTTCTCTTCTGAATCGCTGCTGTTTCTTGTGCAGCTGACACAGACCGATGACGCACCAGTGGTGAATGGCTTCGAACGTTCTGCTGCGCTACGAACGCAACTTCAACCACCGGCGCAGCAGACTGAGAGACAAGAAAAGGATCCCCTTTGGCTTCAGTTCATTCCGAGTTTCTGACAGGGCGCAGCAGCCTCGTTGTCGTGCAGATGAGTTGGGGACGGCTGCCTGACGCAAAGGTCAACGCTCCTGTCCTACACGATGGCGTGGGAGTCCCACACTTTTGTCTTGGGACCCCGGGCGGTGCGGCCGAGCGCTGCGGGCCGTTGCGATAGCCGTCCACCGACTGGTGGTCGGCTCGGCGTCGGCGACAATAAACACCGCGCACCACCCGTTCGACGAAATGCGCCACAGGTGAACACCCTGTCAGAAATTCGTTGTTTCCTTTTTTTTTTATTTTATGGCTCGTTTGTGGATGGGTTTTGGTTTTGGTCCTCAATAATGCTTCTGCTTATTCTATGTTTCCATCTGCTGCTTTTTAATTTATACTCGGATTGCACGCAATGAGCACAATCAGGTCTGTACGACTGTGCACAAAACTTTGTTTAACTTGACGAAGACTCACCTAATGCAGCGAATAAAAGCATTTGCAATGAACCACACTACTCTTGGAAAATTACACGACCTACAGTACCCCCACCCATACACACCCACAATGTTATACCATCTTAGATATTAGCGCTTTAGTACAAAGCTGGTAATGTGAAAATTTGAAGCTTTAACACCTCAATTTGCTTCCTAATACCAATGGACGACACTAACAGGAGGCGTTTTGTATTAGGAGAAATGATAGACAAGGCACGGAGTTAACTGAAGATAAAAAAATTAGTTTAGTAATCAGAAACAAGATTTACTCATTTATAAGTATGTTACTCTACAGTCTAGACATTAGTGCTTCATCATTGACTCAAATTTATTGTAACATGAGGGACCAGTCTAATACCTCCATTCAGATGAGTTGTCCAAAGTTGACTTTCTATTCAATGGGTTTTGTTGGCCCTTAGCAGTCCAGATCTGTTTTTTAACATCTGTGAGGTGTTCTCGGATGAGATCTGAGACTCTTGTTACTCCTACCCTTTCTAAGCATAGTTGGCTTAACAAGGAAGTGTCACAACGAGCAGAAGCACCAAAGTTCCCTGGCCTTCTGCCTCAAGCTCTGATTTGCATCAGTGCATAGAGCAGGAGAAATACGTCTGTAGATTGCAGGTGGCCAACCGGAATCAGCAAATCTGAGCTCCTGGTACATGCAATGTTCACCAATTTCTTTTTCCAACAACGGACACCTACACTTTCTGCTTCAATGCAGTTCTTTTCAGCAAACAAAACTTATGATTGTTCTGCCTATTATCAGGTAGTGAAAGCAGGAAACTAAGAAGTCTTCATACATCATTACGTACAATATATCTAGGATTGCTGTTGATTCTTCTGAGCTGGTGGCTTTGGTATGTTTGTCTTCAAGTAAACTAATTATTTGCTTAGTTTGCTTTCGCGTACTACATAAAATTTCCTTTACTCCCTTATGCTTTCACTAGCAATTTATTGGCAATAACTTGGCCTTTCTCCCAACTATGGACAGGTAGTCAAGGACCAACACCAAATCGTGAAAGACACCGTTTATTCTTCTGTGATTCAGTAACTGGTATTTTAACCTTTCCAATGAGAAGGCTGCAAGGGTGTGCCTGCAAGAAAAGCACTTGAGCAACAAAGAAGCTAAACGGATACACTTGTTTTCGCAGGTGAGATATCCATATGATCAACCATCATTGCATGAGCTTCAGTGATGTCTTTATTAGCACTAGTAATCCTGATAGCATTGTGCATGAAGAGGCATGAAAGCACTATAGGAGCCAATTAGTTGCGACTCGTCAAAAATCATTTGTAGCACCTTTCATTTTTGCAAACTTTATGGTTTACAACATTGTTGCTGATTTCAAAATTCTATTCGTAGAGGAAATTTGAGTGAAAAAAAAAATCAAAGAAGGGCCGGTATGGAAGCTGCTGTAGTATCTGGAATATTGAAGATTGTTAGCAACAAGCTAAGCTCCATTGATAATCAAGGAGTACAGCTTGATAATTGGTGTCCAGAAGCATCTGCTAGAGCTAAAAGATCAAGTTCAGGAGGTGAACTGTTGGTTGGAAGCAGTAGGAGATAAAGTTAGATATAGCTTATGATGTTGATGACATTGTTGATGAGTTCCAGGCTTCCAGCTGAAGGCTGAGGAACATAATTCCTTGATAGTAAAATTCAATCGTCCGGAGATGTGTGGGAGACCACCAATTTTTATATTTGTGTAGGCCTTTTAAACTTTAGAGTAAAACGTAGATCATTATTATAAGGTTTAAGTATTAAAATTTTACTGAGGTCAGCACTGCTACCCCTGTCGAAATCTTACTTCATGCTGCATTACTTATTAGATTAGATATTGTGCATGTTTCAAATAATGAATAATGCTGCCTTGATCTGTCCTAACTAGTAATTAACGAATTGGTACCTGGACAGTGATTTTTTTTTTCTTTGAAATTTTGTTTCACCGGAATATGTTGTGTGGAATTTTTATGACTAAACAGAGGGGGGAAGCTATCAGCACACGGCCACATGCTAAGCTTCCGGTAGGTGGTACATGTTGATGTTAGTGTTGTGTTTATTATTAGGGTTCACTTCAGTCGCCATCTCTAAGCACAACAATATGCTGAGATGCATGCATGCCGTGTTTCACGTTTATAGCTAGAGATTTTGGTTGAAGTCCATGTCCAAGTTGTGTCTCGATCCTTTATTCTATGGCTTTCTTCTGAGTGGTGGTTCTTTGCATGACAGAACAAAAATATCCCTTTTACGATTAACAATTCTTTTCAGGCATTTGGAGCAGGGAAGATGGATGAAGGTAACTAAAGTGGGTGCACCAGAGGAAGAGCCTGAGTGTTGTTTCTGGCCCATTAGCTTTTGCCATGATACCATGGTGATACTACACCCAAAAATTGACAAGAGTTGCGATGAACTCCGTCTCCAAGAATATTACAAGCTGCAGCGGGCAATAATGCTGGTGCAGGTTTTCATGGCAGCAGTGGCTGTGCTGCTGTTCTTCCAGATCATATTCGGTTCCCTTCGCCGGCGTAGCAACAACCCCTTTATCCAAGGGGGTCTGTGGGTGTCCTTTACCCTCCTCCCCCCTCTTGTCATATATACCCTTGGCCTGATGCAGTCATCTCAGGTGGTACTGGTAACAATTCTAGTGTGGGCGTCCTCTCTTTTCCTGATCGCAGGGGGTACTAACTCAATCACAGCCTATGAACCCAATGACAACAGGCAGTGGAAGCGAGGTCTCTTTGATATTCTTCAGTACAACATCTACTTCGGCCTAGTAATATTTCAACTGCTCTATCACAACATCTCCGACCGCAGCAAAGAAACAAAAATGTCGAGCGAGTACATGATAGGACGTCAGTTGTTGCGTACCACTCTTCCTGTCATCATACTGTTTGCTGCTGCTGTCTGCTTTGCTCATACATTTGGAACCATAGCTAGCTGGATGGTCAACTACTCATATCCTAGCAAAGTTGTAGCAGATTACATGAAGGATTATGCCGCCGTCACCGTGGCTGCCAACTCAAGATTAGGAGGAGGTGATCACTCCGAAGAGGATACCTTTGACCCTGTCACCATGAAGGGTTGCAAGTACATGGTACACTGGCCTGCCTACAAGGTCACCCGTAAAAGCTGGTTGTACAGATGTAAGCCAGTACCAAATGAGGGTGTCATTACTGTTGGCATGATCTGGGACGAGCGCAATGAAGAAATGCTGGTCTCACATGGTCTCAACAGCTCGCGGATCAAAGGTGCATGCCTATCATATTCTTTGTCTCACCTGCTGCGGCGCCGCTTCTTTGGGATGGATTGTGCTGAGGCTAGCCTTCCAGAGACACGCCAGTTCATTCTTGAAGGGTTGCTATCAGAAAACAACGATGAATATAGAGAGGCATTCAGGGTTATCGAGATGGAGTTAGCATTCCTGTACGATGTCTTCTACACCAGGTATGCTTTGATCTTCGGGATGGAAGGACTCTTCTTTCTCATGGTGATAGTGAAGATAGTTTTCTCATTTGGCCTTGGAGTAGTCCTGCTCTATTTAGTATTGTCCGAGAGAGCTTTTGCTCGTTTATTACGACAAGCAGGAGACCCTACCTTCCCAGTTGGCATGACTCTTGGTGTCAATGTCACTTACGCAATTATTGGAGCATTCCTTGTAGTAGAAGCATTGCAGTTCATAATGTACCTGGGATCTGATTGGGCCATGGTATCACTTGCTTGCTGCTCTCTCAAAGGAAGAGGAAGCTCGGATGGATTCATCCCATTTGCCCTACGCAAGGGATGTGGACTTTTTATTAGTAAGCGGAGGCTTCCATTATTCAAGTATTGGCAGAACAAGCTAGGCCAGTACTCTGTCATAGAAGGATCAAAATTCTTAAGTTTGAGGAAAGACTTCGCCTTTGAATCAAACACTCTGTCCATGTTTATTTTCTCCAAGGCCATTGCTTATCTAGGTCAATCTTTGGGAAATATATTTTCAACAAAAGGTTTGCATTTTGTCAAGTTACCTGATAAGCTGAAGCCTCAGATTGTTTCGATTCTGAAGTCCAGCAGTGATGGACATCTGACCAATGGGAAAGCATCACTGCAGCATAATGGTTTTCTCCAACAGTTTTCTTGGACATTGCAGAATGAGACTCAAACAGAGAACATGCTTATTTGGCACATTGCAACTGATTACTGCAGAAAGGTATGTGATGATGCAGAGTTGTCTGTGGGATCTCCACAAGCGAGAAGCAGGCAGCTTCCCAGCTATGATGACCGTGAAATCGCAACCAAATTATCATGCTACTGCGCATACCTGATGTCCAATGTCCCAGAATTGCTTCCAGGGAACTCCATTGATACCAAGTCTATCTTTGATGAAGCCATGTACAAAGCCAGAGAAGCATTGGGAACCAATGATCGAAACAAAGATGGACTTCAGAGGGCCCTAGCCTACTCTGGAGTCGACAATAGCATCTTGACCAAAGGACTCAAGCTTGGGACAGAGCTTGAAGCCATAGAAGACACTTCTCTGCGTTGGAAGGTAATGGCCGAGTTCTGGGCGGAAACCATCCTCTACATTGCACCGTCAGACAATGCCTATGCGCACATGGAGCGACTGGCGAAAGGCGGGGAGTTCCTGACCCACCTCTGGGCTCTCCTCACTCATGCTGGCATCCTGAATCGTGACCAGGAGCCAAACCTGGCACAGGGAGGGGGGCTTGCATAAGGCCTTGTCTGCATATTCGCTAGCTATAGATATAACAACATTCTTTTCCTTATCTGTCGTGGTAGAAGGGTGCTACCTATTCATAATCTTATTCTGTGGGTGCTATGCTCCATTTCAGTGAACAAGGTTGTTGTAATGTAATTCGGACATTGTTTTTTATTTGAGTAAAACAGGGGAGCTTTATTGATGAAGTAATGTTACCACAAATTAAGGTCGTAAATGCGCACGACTCATATCTAATTAATCTAACTCCCTATGAGAAAATTGAATTACCTTTGAGGGTTAAAAATTTCCTTGGAGGCCAAATAAACAAATAATTCTTAAGCTCGTTCACTTGGCATATTATTAGGAGAACATTTTTGACAAATATTACATATGAAAAATATTGCTTCATAATGACATATGAAAGTTTGGGACAGATTATGATTTCTCTAATTTTTTTTTTTCTTCAAATACCTGTATGCTCAATAGTGGATGGAAACAATTCTATAACACTTAAAATGTATCCCTTCAAATTTATAGATCGTTTTCATGCATTACGGTTTATTTTTTTAGTTTACGCAAAAGCACAGCTATTATGGTCATAGGCAATTATTTAAAGAGTCCAAAGAATATGCATTAGAAAAACATTGCCCAAACACCTGGCTTGGTTCTAATATTGCTCTAGGACCTGACACACAACGGCCCAACTATGAGTTGGACGATCTCGTGTCTGCCCAAGCAAATCCAACTATATATTGAGGTTTATATCTAGATTCCAGATTGATTTCTTCAGAAAGTTAAAAAAGGAACTTCTTTTGCTCTGATGTTGAGTTATTAACGTGATAGGTGCCTGCTTGTCATCGGTTATCTTGTGGTTAGTCACAACTCACAATACATCACAGCCAGAATGTTAGTACTGCTAATTTCGTTTGCAACCTGATGCGACCAAGTGATTTGCTGAACTGCACTGTTTATTCTCCAGTGGATGCGTTGAGCATTCAGTTTTATAGCAAACTCCTCTGCTTTGTGAAACCCAACCTATTTGTCAGACCAAGTAATAGTGTAGAGGCTAGAGTCATGTGCCAACAGCCGATAGGCTAGACTGCTAGAGTCATGCATCTGTTCTCCTCCATCTCCCACCATCAACCGCCGGCGCTTCAGTTCAGTTCCGCTTCGCTTCAGTTCGGTCTGACCGTCTGACAGGGCACCGCAGCCTAGTTGCCGTGTGGATGAGTTGGCGATGGCGGCTGCCTGACCTGACGCGAAGGTCGACGCTCCTGGCCTACACGATGGCCGGTGCACCGGCGACACCGCGACAGTGCACTGCTCGCGGCCGAGCGCTGCGGGTTGTTGCGATAGCTGTCCACCGACTGGTGATTGGCTCGGCGTCGGCGACAATAAACACCGCGCACCACCCGTTCGGCGAAATGTGCCACATGTGAACAAGCTGTCAGATATTCGTTGTATCTTTTTTTTATGGCTCATCTGTGGATGGGTTTTGGTTTTGGTTCTCAACAATGCTTCTTCTTAGGGTTCTGCTGCCGATCGAATGTTCTATCGTAGAACGGTCGTCAGCGTGCAGGGTCCGGCCCGTTCTCCCTCCCCCGCAGCGCCTGCACGCGCACACACACACCACATGGGTACACAGACGCTCACCCCGACACGCACACGTGCGCGGACGCACACACGCCCCCCCACCCCGCGCGACACCCCCGGCGCGCACACGACGAACACACACACACACCCTGTTCCCCCACCCCACCATGGCCGCCGTAGCTCCCGAAACATCGCGCAATCATCCTCTCGAAACACCAAAAAAATTGAAAATGAAACAAATACACATATATGGTACTAATAAAAAGAAACAAAGTGTTAATGAGATTGAAACACCGTGGTGATAAGATTGAAACATGAGATGGTTTAAAATTGAAACATGAGTTGGAACAAAAAAGCAAAAAAAAGAAAATAAAAACGAATTGAAACAAAACGGGAAATATAAAAGAAACAAAACTAGCACATAAACAGAATATCAGCTTGCTACTAACAGAAACATCGCATTGCTAGTAGCAGAACAACACCTTGCTACTAACGGAACATTATTTAAGACTTGAAACATCAGCTTGTTAATAGCAGAGCATCAACTTTGTACTAATAGAACATGGACTTAGAAACAACTAAAGAAAGTTGAGAAAATCCCTAAAGCGACATCAAATCACAAAAGTCTAAAACACCAATGAAATCCCTAAAGAAACATCTAACAAAGAGCAAAAAAGAAACAACAAAAAAGATCATGAGGAGGTGGTGGAGGAGGAGAGGACACCTACCTCTGCAAGATCCACCGCCGCCGGCCACTCCTCCGCCGGGACTGGCGGATCCACCGGCGCACCGCCCCAGATCGCGGAGGAGGGATGCCGGATCCGCCGCCCCACGATCCGACCGCGGCCGTCGTCGCCATGGGAAGGAGGGAGGAGGCGGCGGGCGGCGGGAGGAGCTCGAAACAGCCATGGGGAGGAGGGGGAGGGAGGAGGAGTCCGGGGCGCGGGAGGAGGTCGCTGGCGTCGTGGCGGGCACACACAGCTGCCGACGAGGCATGAGCGGGCGGCGACGCGCGGCGAGCTCGCCGAGAGGGGACTGGGGAGAAGCCGGCGCTAGAGAAGAAAGGCGAAGAAAATGTAGAGGGAGAGAAATGAGGGGAGAGTGAAGTGCCAGCGCGGAGCATTCGAGGTCACTCCTCCCCTCTTCGCGGACGCGTGTGCGGGCAGGTCCGACTCGTAGACGCGTGTGCGAGCGGGTCCGCTAGGTGCGTGTAGGGCGGGGTGTGTGTGCGGGCGGGAAGATGGGCCGCGTTCCCGTAAATGGGCCTGTTCTAGGATTAGAGCGTATGTACATGAGCATTACCGTTCTTCTTATTATTCTATGTTTCCCTCTGCTGCTTTTTAATTTATTCGGATTTCATCGCACATAACGAGCAGCATCAGATTTGTACGACCGTGCACAGAACATGTACACTATTTTATGTTGCAACTTGCGAATTAGTACACTCGAGACGTGTTTCCAGCTCAGGCTTGTCAGTCTTTGGAGCTGTTTGTTTAACTTGATGAAGACGCTTACCTAATGCAGTGAATAAAAACATTTGCAATGAAACACACAACCGTTGGAAAATTACGCGACCTACAAACGTGCCCCCCCCCCCAAAACCACGCACCACCCAACAATGTTATAACTCGTTTACAAAGCTCGTGATGTGAAAAATTAACACGTCAATTTGCTTCCTAACACTATAGATGGCCAACGGGCAGTGCCGGCCTAGTGGGGGTCGGGTCGTGCCTCATGCCTGGAGCCCAGGCACGGCCTTGTGGGCTGATTTTCGTGCCAGTTTGACCTGAGAGGCACAGCAGAAGCAACAGGTTGGGCAGCCCGAGGCCCACTGCAACTTCTAGAAGCAGATCTGAGGGGTAAGGAGAAGTAGATGGCACCACCCTCGCAGTCACCGTCTGGCATCGACTTTTCTCACTTGGCAATGGAAAGAGCAGAGAAGGGAGCCACGGGACACTCGTGGCAGGCCGACGTGTGCGCCGGTGAGGCCACCCGCCATGGCGCCGGCGTCCTTGCTGAATAAGTCTAAACAGGGGGGAGGGGATGAAGCATGAGGGAACAGGGAAGGGTCGGGGTCTAGCTCGTGTGGAGGAGCTCCCGGCGCCGCACGCGTCCTTGATGAGGAGGAGGGGGAGGAGTAAGGCAGCGTGTCCGTGGGGGAGGAGGAAGGCATCGCGTTCGTGGGGGAGGAGGAAGGGGGCCTTGCCGAAGAAGTCGGCGGGGGAGGAGGAATGGGGCGCGTCAGCACCGTGCGTGCCCCACAGCGATGAAGACGGTGGGGTGGAGGGAGAGCGTCGCGTACTCACGTGGGGGCTGCTGCATCGTGGTAATGGGCAGTTTGGGGGTAGTTTTAGTCCTTAGTAGGCCAATGGGGCATGGGATTTTTAGGTCGGCTGGTCAGGCCGCTCTATGGATCGTGCTTAGCCTAGCATGCGCCCCAGGCATGGCCTGCACCCTGGCCCGTGCTAGTCCGGGCCCGTTGTTCGTCACCAGGCCGGGTCGTGCTTGGGCTGGGCCAAAACACCGGGCCTCGTGACGGGCCAACGGACGTCGGGCACTCGGGCTGCATGGCCATATATACCTAACATCAATGGGCGGCACTGCCATTTGAAATGCTTTGTAACTTTAAACTGCAAAAAAAAAAATCTGTTGTCGAATGCTTCACATGATTGAGTCATTTCTCTGAGCACGGATATCAATTCCACAAGGGTTTCTGTGAACCAGCTGGCTAATTTCCATATTTTAAGATGGTATGCGGCACAAGTTGTGAATGATGCTCTTAATTGATTATAAGGTGGCTCACTAACGGAGCAGATAAACAAAAACATTTGCAATGCTTTATTTCAAGTAGCTGCGGGGCCACGTGGTTTCAGGCCCACCGTATCTTACCTTCCCAACATGTTTCGTTTGACAATAATGCCTCCTCTCCCCTCTCCCGGCGACCACCACCCACCACCTCCCCACCATCGGCCATGCCTCCACCAGTGAACTCTACATCTCCAAGTGATCGCCGGCGGGATGTCAAGGATGGAGCCATCATCGGACCTCGCCTCTCGCCTGGATTTCGATCTGGGACTGAGGTTCTAGGATGGAATCCGTCAAAGATACAAGTGTCCGGTACATCACCCCTTCCCTTCCCCCAATGGATCCTTCTACCTTCTTGTTACGTTTCGAAGATTTTTGTTCCGATTGTCGGAGGATACGGTCAGCTTGGCTCTTGAATCATGTCTTGGTGGCTGTGCATCGGGCTTTCATGTGCGTTTCCTGAGAAACAACCATTATCGCATTTCGGTTTTCTCCAAAGAAGTGGGCTTTTCAATTTACAAACTTCGCCGTGTTATCACATCAACGTTTGATGTTTATTTCCATCTCTGGAGCAATGGCGCCCCACATTGGGAGCGTGAGAAACACCTTTGGGAGATAGAACAAGAGAAAGAATGGACTAAAATCCTCTCTAAAGCTGCCAAACGTGATGAAAAGAAGAAGAAAAAGTTGATTGCTCAGAAGCGTGTTCATTTTGACAAAAATCTTGTTCATTCGCCACCAAAGTTCAAGTTCAAGCCGCATGTTGAATCTGGAATCTCCATCAGTTTTGGTTCCTTGCCCAGTCAGTCATACACCAGTTCCACTTCCATGCAACTATTTTTTGGTGGACAAGATTATTTGCCCGGTCAGCAAGATCCGAAGCTCCAGGTGGATCCGATCCACAAGGATCAGCATGCAAACTCAAATACTCGAGATGGTCAGGCAAAACTCGCGGTGGAGTATACGGAGCGTTCTAATTCAAGTTCGAACTCTGCTAGCAGGCCTCCGTTCTGCTCATGTTGCCTGATCTTGGGCCACGCTCGTGTTAACTGCAACTCTCCAGTAAGATGCATTCGGTGTCTAAAACAAGGCCATCTGAGAAGACAATGCAAAGTCAGGCTGTCAAGTCCAGTATCCCAGCAGGCCAAAATTAAGCAGTCCAAAGCTCATCCGGTTCTCCTTTGGAGGCCCAAGCAACCTCTCCCGTCAGAGTCACAGCAGATACCGGAGATTTCACCTGTACAACAGGGTCCATGCCTAAATCCTCGGAACAAATCTCCGGACTCCTCGAAGCCGTCGTTTTCCATCGCTGCTTCCACGCCGCCACCATCACCACTGCCTGCATCGCCGACTTCACCTCCACCACCACCCCCGCCACCACCGCCACCTCCTCCACCACCACCACCTCGCTCCTCACCGCTCCCCACGCCTCATCCTCCACCGCCACCGCAGCAGAACCTACATCCCACCACAAATTCATCTGAAGGAGTCGGCGAGGACGACGAGGACGACATCATGGCTAACTTCCCGGTGGACCCAACGCCTTACCTCGTTGCTGGCCTTACCGTGGATCATGGATGGAACCGGCCGGCTAGGGGTCGCGTCGCCCTCGAAGGAGAACCAACACGGGAACATGAAGACTATGCAATCGTTTCCGTCCAGCCAATGCCCGCTGAAGCAGCACAGCTCCGACCTCTCCTTGACATGGTGGTGCAGTTCCTAGAACATAACCAGCGGGTTCGTATTGTTTCTGATCACCTTTCCCCTCTTGGTCTTGGGCTTATCAGGCTTGCCAATGTTCCTCAGAGAGATCAGTTAGTTCGTAATAGTACCTTGCACTTTGGTAACACAGTGGTTCGAGTTGTCAATCATGATGAAGGCATTAATAGCAGATTCTGTGCTTACCCAAATTTAGCTTGGATCATGTTTCTTGCCTTCCCGCTAGATTTTCAAAAGGATGTTTATATCAATGCTGCAATTGCCTCATATGGTCGCTGCCTCGCTTGGTATGTGAATGACAATAAGTCAAGAATTTTAGCCCGGGTGCTTTTGCTGAGTCCCAACAGAGTCCCACGCAGCCTTGTTGTATCCAGGGGAACTGTCATGGGCGGTCTAGGCAGATCATGGTCAGTGCCGGTATATATCCTCAATAGCAATTTCCCTGATGAAATCCAAGGGGACGAGGACCCAGTGCCATTCGATGGAGAACCACATCCAGAGCATGGACAACCGGTCATTGGGGCTAACCCTGTGAATCCAGATTGGCAGGGGGAGCTTCAAGGAGCCGATCAAGATCATGGTGCACATGGCGGTAACCCACATCCTAATCCAGTAGGAGGCAATCAGGCAGTACCTGATGCTGCACCGGCCGCTAATGCTGATGTGGACGTGGCTGAACCACAAAACCTGCATGCAGATGGAGGGGATATTATGAATCTGGATTTGTCGGGCTCCACCATGAGGTTCTTCCGTGGATCAGGGTCAGATCTCTCAATAGATGTCTCTGTTGATTTTGAGGACAACATGTTATCAGATGAAGTCAGTTCACGAGCACTTGAAGAAATTTTCAAGCTGAAGGCAGCCAACCATGTTATTCCATCAGGCTTCAGTCTAAATACCCCTCCGGGCTTCACACTGAAAGGTATATTTGTTGGTAACGCAAGTTCCTCCATGGGCACACAGCAGCGCACTCCAATGCATATCAAGCCAATCATCATTGATCTGACTAAACTCAGCGATCAGAGTAATGAGCCATTGCTAACGGGAATGGAATTAGTTCCGTGGAAGCCAACTGCAGATGCCAATGCCCTGAAATTATTTGCTGCCTTTATTGAGCATCAGGAGGCGTTGCACAGCCTTGCTGCTGTCAATATGCAACAGGAGATACAAGATCCCTCTCAAAACTCAGGAGTCATCTCTAGCCCAGTATCTGAATCTGAAAAGGACGCCACTCCATCCAGTCCACCTGCACGGTCCATCAGTTTCGAGATACCGAAGACAAAGAGAGGCAGTGTAGCTCTGCCTACAACTATCTCCTCGACCTCTACCCCATTGGTGGCAACTGCAACCCGTCGCAGTCAGCGTCAGAAATGATCCAATTACACTCATGCTTGGTTGGATAGAACTCCCACGAAGAAGCAGAAGATCACAGCATTACAGATTGACAAGGAAACTGGCATGGTAGGACCTGTCAAAATCACCACACTACGCTCCTGGGGTGTGGACTGTGGAGTAGACCCTAGCGATCTCTCCGACGAGGTGCTGATGCAGACACCTTCAGAAAACCATGAGTGAAATGGATCAGTCATTTCAATATAATATTCTACTAGAACAGTATTTCGTGAACATTACTCTTCAGCTCAGGCTATGCTTAATTGACAGATACAACAGATTTGTTATTTGTGCTGAAACTTATATTGTGGTACTAGCTACTACAAAGTGCTTCCTTATCCAGTTTGTTATTAATGAATAATCGATCATGGCAAGTATTGTGCTGGAATATCCGGGGACTCAATGATTTGAATAAATGGGAAGCGGTCAGGAACAAAATAGAAGAAAGTGGCTGCTCGGTCTTTTGCCTGCAGGAGACAAAAATTCAGGACTGTGATAATGCTTTTATTCATAAACTAGCACCGAGGCGTTTTGATGCCTTTGATTTTATCCCATCGTGGGAGCTTCTGGGGGATCTTAATAGTTTGGAATAGCACAGTTTTCACAGGCTCCATAATTGATAAGCAACGCTTTGGCATCACAGCCAGCTTCATCTCAAACCAAAACGGGCAGACTTGGAAGTTAACTTCAGTATATGGGCCATGTACTCGGAGTTCATCACTTGGTTCAGAGGGCATCAGATTCAGGAAGATGAGAATTGGCTCATTATGGGGGATTTCAATTTTTATCGTTCACTAGAAAACCGAAACAAACCAGGGGGAAACATTCACGACACTTTCTTGTTCAATGATGCCATAGGACATCTCAGCCTTGTGGAACTCCCACTCAAAGGGAGAGCTTTCACGTGGAGCAACATGCAAGATAATCCGTTGTTGGAGCAACTGGACTGGTTCTTCACGTCGGTCAACTGGACAAATGAATTGCCTCTTACAAGTCATTCCCCTAGCAAAGATCACGTCGACCATGTGCCCTATAAAGTCATGATCAATGTTAATATACCTAAATCTAATATATTCAGGTTTGAAAATTTTTGGACAGAGCATAGTGAATTCTTGAGTCTAGTGGAAAACACTTGGACACAATACCAGCAGTTTGGCACAGTGAACTCAGCAAGCCTCTTGTCAGCAAAATTTAAAAAGCTTAGACAGGCCCTGAAAATGGAGTAAGCAACTATCCAATCTGAACATGCTGATCAGTAAATGCAACACGGTCATTTTTTCTTTGTTCAATACAGAGAGTAATCTGAGGAAAATAATTAAGGAGCAGATCAGTAAGCTGTTGCACTTCAAGAATATTTATTGGAGGCAAAGATACACTGTGAATAAAATCAGATTTGGGGATGAATGCACAAAGTTCTTTCATGCTATGGCAACCATTTCTTACAAGAGAAACTCAATATCCCAACTTCTCAATAGTGAAGGGGCAGTGATCACTGATCATGAAGGGAAGGCAGAAATGATTTGGCATGCATTCAAGGGAAGAATGGGAATTACCACCAATCCAACAATGTTATTCAACCTACACAACCTGATTGCTTACAATGATCATCTTAGTGCACTAGCAGAACCGTTTCACCAGGCTGAAATTGATAGAATTGTCCAAATAATGCCACCGAGATAAGACTCCGGGTCCGATGGATTCAATGGCCACTTTCTCAAGAAATGTTGGCATCTTGTGAAGGGTGAGTTCTACAGATTATGCATGGACTTCTATGCTGGAAGTGCAAATTTGGAATGTATTAATGATTCATTTATCACATTGGTTCCTAAGAAGATAAACCCGAAAGGAATCAACGATTACAGGCCGATCTCCCTCCTCAACTGTAGTATCAAAGTGCTTACCAAAATTTTAGCTGATAGACTTCAAGGCAAGATCCTGCAACTTGTACACAAAAACCAGTATGGTTTTATCGAAGCGTATCCATACAAGACTGCCTAGCATGGTGCTTTGAATATATACATCGGTGTAAGCAGTCCAGAGAGAAGCTATCATCCTCAAGCTTGACTTTGAGAAGGCATTTGATACAGAGAGCACACTGCAATTATTCAAGTTTTGCAACACATGGGCTTCCCGATAGATGGATCATTTGGATCAATGCAATTCTCTCATCGGGTACTTCACCGGTTATCTTGAATGGAGTAACAGGAAGGAAATTCAAATGCAAAAGAGGAGTTCGTCAAGGGGACCCTTTATCACCATTGATTTTTGTGCTAGCAACTGAACTTTTGCAAGTGATAGTGAATAGAGCAGCTACTCAAGGATTGCTCCAACCACCAATTCTAGACCATGATGGTGACTACCCTATTGTGCAGTACGATGATACACTTATCATCATGCAAGCGAGATGCCGAGCAAATTTTCTTCTTGAAAGCTCTCCTAAATAGCTACTCGAGTCCACGGGTTGAAAGTTAATCATTCAAAATCTCTAATGTTACCAATTAATGTCAGCCAGGACAAGATGGAAACACTTGCAAATACATTTGGATGCCAGATCGGATCGTTGCCCTTCACTTACCTAGGCTTGCCCATGGGGACAACAAAGCCGAGGGTAGATGATTATGCTCCTTTGATGGATAGAATTGAGAGAAGACTGACATCTTGCTCATCCCTCCTCACTCCAGCTGGTAGATTACAAATGGTTCAGTCAGTCATCACCTCCACTGCCACATATGCAATGTGCACCCTAAAATTACCAAAAGGTGTGATAGATAATATTGACAGGGCCAGAAAGCAGTGTCTTTGGAGAGGCTCTGATAGATCAAAAAAGGGTATAAACCTTGCTGCCTGGCCTATGGTGACAAAGCCAAAGAACAAGGGTGGACTAAATGTCATCAATTTATATGTTCAGAGTGATGCCCTTCTCATCAAACACCTTCACAAATTTTACAATAAAGAAGATGTTCCCTGGGTGAAACTAGTGTGGAGTGCTTATTATGATGGAAAGGTACCACATGCCACCAGAGAATTGGGCTCTTTCTGGTGGAGAGATGTACTAAGATTGAGTACCTTGTTCAGAGGGATTGCACGCTGCACAATTGGAGATGGCACATCAGTATCTTTCTGGGAAGACCTTTGGTCGGTCGGAATACTTTCTTTCAGATACCCGAGGCTTTACTCTCATGCCCATGATGCAAGTATCAGTGTTAATGAAATTGTCTTGGCTCTAGATCTGGACAACCTCTTCATGTTACCTTTAACACAGGAAGCTTTTGGTGAACTCCAAGAACTACAGAACCAAGAGTTCGACTTGCAACGTTCTGATGTATGGACATATCAATGGGGTAGCAATAATTACTCATCGAAGAAGTTTTACAAGCTAGTATTTCAAAACATCCCTGCACATCCGGTTTACTCATGGATGTGGAAGTCCAAGGTTACCCCAACGGTAAAATTCTTTGCTGGCAGTGCTTGTTGACAGTGAACACCAAAGATATGCTTTGCGAAGAAGAAACTTGTTCAATGAACCGAATGCACACTTGTGTTCTATGTGTAGCTGGAATTGATGAGGATATTGATCACCTCCTCTTTGATTGCTCTTTCTCCGAAGGTGTTGGGCGAGAATTGGAATACAATGGGATATGAACCTCAGCCTACACGCGAGAATTGCACACACGGGGATACAACGTAATGTGCCTTTTTTCATGGAGATCATCACCATCGGGGCTTGGGAAATCTGAAAGATCAGAAATGATAAGATTTTTCGTAATGGCCGTGCCCATGTCAATGTTTGGTTCAGCAACTTCAAATCTCAGTGTTTGTTACAGTCTTTTCGTTTTCAGCCTGACCTTAGGTCTGGGTTTTGTTTTTGGCTCGATACTTTTAGTTAATCTTGTTGTAAGTAACCTTTGTACTCCTGTTTTAAATATAAATAGAAAATGAAGTGCTGTGGGGATCTCCCCCACAGTTTTTGCCTTAAAAAAAAATGCTTTATTTCAAGTTATAACCCTCAGAAACTGGTTATGGTACGAAGCAGGTAATGTGAAACACTTTCTAATCACCAAGGAGTTGGAGGGCACACTCGGGAGGCATATTTTATTATGAGAAATGATGAACAAGTCATCCAGAATTGTTCTTGAAGGAGATAATAACCATGTAAATCCTCCTTAGTTGTAAGCAACAACTGAGCAACAACTAATGAGCTTTGGTCAACTATGCAGCGCATACAAATCTTAAGCATAGTACAGTTCACATGGGAAGACATGTGATCCTCCCTTAAAAAAAATCACTGGCATGATAAGCTTTGATTGTGCCAACAACTAGGCGTATATTTAAAGTGAAGGAATAGATGTAACCGTCCTCAGTTGTGAGTTCGTACACGTTGACGTCGTGACATCTCAACTTCAGCTCTGATTTAGTCTCTCCTATGCGAAAGGAGGTATTTGCTTTGGTGCTTCTGCTAGTTGTGACCAAAGCTCCCTGGCCTTCTTGCTTCTGCCCAAAGCCTTGATTTGCATTCGCTGCATAGGAGAAAGGAGGAATACCACTGGAGATTGGCCACAGATACAGGAAGGCGGAAGCAACAGATTCATTATCCAGGTATTTGCTTTGTTTTGACTATGGAAAGCTAAAAGTCGCATTTTTTTTTTCTCTTTTTGCTCCAGCAACGTCCAACCCATTTGTTCTCCAACAATGGTCATCTCTAGACTGTCTGCTTTTGACACTAATAATTCCGCAAGCAGATTTGGTGACTGTTCTGCCTAAAGTCAGCACTGTTTGCTGATTACTGAAGGCTGGAAACTCATAGCTAGAGACTGGTTGGCACAAGACCAGTGTTCGTTCGATCATCAGGTCTAAAGGCCATGGTATGTTAATGTTCACATTTGTCAAATAGTTACTTCCATATGTACCTTGTATGGTATTGGGGAATCACTAGACACCTACTCCCAAAATATGTACCGCGACAATTAAATAGGTATTAATTGTCGCGCGGTGCCTTTCACACTATTTTGTGCCTGTAAGTAAAAATACCTATTTTGTGCGTGTATATATGTATGTATATAGGGAAAGTACAGACCATAGTAAAAGTATGCTAGGCTATACAATTATTCTAATATACGCCCGTGTCGTAGCTATAGGATCATGGACGCACAGGCTGACCCTCGGTCATGATGCCCATGAACTAGTGCGCCAAAGGGGGCATGAAGCATGCAAGTCTCTCCCAAAGCAACCTTCCGGCAAACAAAGTGAATGTTGATCTCAACATGCTTTGTCTTTATGCGACGGTGGTGGACAGGGTTGGCCATCATGCAGACAACACTAACATTGTCACAATAGACACCCGTCTCCAAAGGAACCAAGATGTGCAACTCACTAGAGGAATTGGGTACGACCCGATCGTGGGGGGAAAAACAGAGGAATTGCCACAGCAAATATCACTCGGCCATGACATTTGCAAGAACTGGAGTGAGATACTATGGTTTAGTGTTTGGAGGACCAACAAACCAGATTGTTGTAACCGAGGAATACGCAGAAACCGGAGGTGGAGCAATGTGTGTCGGGGCAGGCCGCCCAATTTGCATCGGTGTAGGCAGTGATCTGGTCGATGATGCCAGTGCCTCAGTGGAGCCTGACAAAGAGTGAGCCCTTGACATACTGAAGGGATACGCTATATATTAGTGATTAGTGCGAGATGAGGTTTACACAGATCATGCAAGAATAGGTAGACCTGCTAAACCACATAGGCCAAGTCAGGCCACATTAGAGTGAGGTACTGGAGCGCACCGGTGAGACTCCTTTACTAAGACAGGTCAGCGACCGGGACATCAGCGATGACTAACAACTTGGTCCGCGCAACCACCGGTGGGCAGTGAGATCATATTCTTGTAAGATAATATGTTGCTGACATTCTTTCTTTTCCTGGACAGAAGGTTGACAATAGGTCAATACCTTGCTGGGTTTTTTTTTGAATGAACTCAATACCTTGCTATTACTACTGGCTGCAAGCAATTGTAGTGAAATTTCCTTGCTACTGCACTGCAGTTTCCTTGCAACTGTAAAATAGCAACTTCCTAGCAGCCAGGTTAGACTAGACTTGGTCTTCTCTTTGTAATTTCTAGGAAAAGCCACTTGGGCTGTTTGCAGTCTCTATCAATTATAAATATTAAATAGACAGGAAAAGGCACCAGCCAAGGTAGTTCATTTGCCATAAACATTTAGAGTTTTCTAGTTTCGGCCACTGCTGAAACCGTGAGTAGAGTGAGTTTGTGTGTGCAATCGATGAGCTCAAAGCTCATCTTATACCTTATAGTAGGGGAGAGGTGCGGGAGGTTTAGGGTTGCTCACCTGGTTCTTGTTGTAGAAACGTATAGAAACGTATGTGTATGGGCAAATACACCGCACGCCCTGATTTGGGGGGGTGGCCTTCATTATATAGCCAGGAGGCTTAGAGTACAAGTTGATTACAACACGTATACTTATCGTATACAGGGAGGAGTCAGCTATACATATCTAAAGTCTATGTATATCTCTAATACCCGCCCTTAGTCGAAGCGGGAGAGTCTCGGACGCAAAGACTACTCCTAAAGTCAGTAAATAGCTGTACAGGTAGGCCTTTGGTCATGATGTCCGCAAACTGGTGTGACGATGGTACATGGAGCACTCGGACCTGACCAAGAGCAACCTTGTCTCAGAAAAAGTGAATGTCAATCTCAATATGCTTCGTGCGGCGATGATGAACAGGATTTCCAGTCATGTATACTGCGCTGACATTATCACCAACAAGTCTCTGCAACAGCGTGTGCCACAGCCCGGTATTCCGCCTCGGCGCTGGAGCGAGAGACGGTAGTCTGCCGTTTGGAAGACCAAGACACCAAGTTATCGCCAAGATAGACACAGTAGCCAGAAGTCAAGCGACGAGAGTCTAGGCAACCTACCCAATCAGCATCCGAGTAAGCGGTGAGACTATTAACCGGTCCAGCACTAAGATGAAGACCAGCAGACTGTGTGCCCTTGATGTAACGAAGAATCCTCTTAAGCAACGCAAGATGAGGCTCCCTCGGGTCATGCATAAAGAGACAGACCTGCTGAACAGCATAGGCGATATCCGGACGGGTAAGTGTCAGGTACTGAAGAGCGCCTGCGAGACTGCGGTAGTGTGTCGGATCAGCAACTGGAGAACCATCGGTGGCAGAAAGCTTCATGCGGGCATCAACTGGAGTGGCCGTTGAGTGGCATTCAGACATGCCAGCACGCTGCAGAAGGTCGGCTGCATACTGTTGTTGAGATAGAAAGAGACCACTAGCAGACCGAGTGACCAAATCCCAAGAAAATGATGAAGATCTCCTAGATCCGTCATAGCAAACTCACAATGAAGCCGCTCCATGATGCGGTGAAGAAGAGCTGGCGATGATGCGGTCAAGACAATATCACCAACGTATAGTAACAAGTAAGCAATGTTAGAGCCATCTTTGTAGACAAAAAGTGATGAATTGGACACCGAGGTGACAAATCCCAAAGTCCGGATGAAAGAGGCAAAACGCGGTGCCGGGCTCTAGGTGCTTGCTTGAGACCATACAAAGATTTCGAAGAAGACAAACATGATCGGGTGCATTGGGATCAACAAATCCGGAGGCTGCCGGTAAACTATCTCATTGAGATGACCATGAAGAAAAGCATTCTTGACATCCGAGTTGGTGAATAGGCCAAGCACGAGAAGCCGCAATGCTGAGAACAACCCGAATCGTGGCAGGTTTAACAACCGGACTGAAAGTTTCATCATAGTCAATGCCATACCTTTGAGAAAATCCACGGACTACCCATCGAGCTTTGTGGCGAGCAAGAGTACCATCAGAGTGGTGCTTATGCTTGAAAATCCACTTGCCAGAAACGACGTTGGCACCAGGAGGTCGAGGAACTAGACGCCAAGTGCCATTATCAATCAGAGCCTTGTATTCATCCACCATTGCAACACGTCAGTTAGAATCAGCAAGGGCACTGCGATAATTACCAGGAAGTGGTGAGGCCGTGGTGGCAGAGAAACCTAGGCGCTGAATCGGCGGAGGAAGTGTGCCGTCCTATTGACGAGTTATAGGCCGGGAGCAGGCACCATCCTACAGAGGAGATGGAGCCGGCTCCTGTGGTGCAACCCGGAAGCGGCACCCGTGGAGGTGGGAGCCGGAACAGCCTGCTGTGTAGCTGGACGGATGAGAGGACGAAGCAGCAATTTGTAGGTCAACGGCGGGCAGTAGTGTAGAGTGATCGGCGGGCGTGCCATGCCGGGCACCCCAACCGGTCGTAGTGGAGGACGAGTAGCGGGCTGCTCGGCGGCCACCGGCCATCGGCCGAGCAACAGCAAGAGTAGGAGCCGAGAGCACTGGACCGAGCCAAAGGATGGTCGGGTCCTGCTCAAAGCTGTCGTCGTACGCCGGTCGTGGAGAGGACCGGCCAACAATGCCAGCCGGAGGTGCTGGTGGGGCTGCCGGGAGTCGATCCTATAACAAAAAATCAAGTAGCTCCGAAGGCGGTTTGGCGCCGCAAACGGAAAATGAGACTCATCAAAGACCACATGGCGAGACACGATCACTTTGCGAGTGGAGAGATCGAGGCAAATGGTAACCCTTTTGGGATGAGGGATAGCCGATGAAGACACATGCTGATGAGCGAGGAGCAAGTTTGTGAGGCGTCGTGGAACTAAGATTTGGATAGCAGAGGCAGCCAAAACTCCGTAGGGAGGAAAAATCTGGCATTTTATGATAAAGAAGATGATATGGAATGTCATTGAGGATGGAGGAGGATGGACGCTGGTTTAGAAGATAAACCGTGGTGGCCAGGGCCTCTGCCCAATATTGCAGTGGCATAGCAGCATGGAGCAGGAGAGTGCGAGCAATATTGTTAAGTGTACGAAGCATCCGTTCGGCCTTGCCGTTCTGGGCTGACGTGTAAGGGCAAGAGGTGCGAAGAAGAATACCACGACTACTAAGAAAAGTAGAAGTGGTCTTATTGAGGAACTCTGTGCCGTTGTCGGCCTGAAAACACTTGACAGGCAAGCTGAACTGGGTGTGAGCATAGGTATCAAAATTGACAAGATGAGTGTGCACATCTGATTTATGCCGAAGAGGAAAGGTCCAGCAATAATGACTGTAATCATCCACAATCACAAGATAATATTTAAAACCAGACACACTAAGAATTGGAGACGTCCAGACATCACAATGAATAAGTTCAAAAGGGACTGACGAACGAGTAGAAGAACTAGTGAATGGCAAACGGGCATGTTTGCCAAGTTGACAGGCATGGCAAACAGCACGATCTACTTTATTACATGAGATAGCTGAAATTTTATGGAGACGAGCTAAGGTTGCAGGTGCAGGATGACCAAGACGAGAGTGCCATAAGGATGATGAAGCGGCAACATGACAGGCGGCAGCTGGTGCACTGGATGGTGGAAGGGTGTAGAGCTCCCCTCCACTATTGCACCGAAGAATCACGGTCCTGGTCTGAAGATCCTTAACACAAAAACCATAAGCGTTGAACTCAATGGAAAAATTATTGTCGCGAGTAAATTGACGAACTGAAAGGAGGTTGCGAACAAGGTGAGGGGCGACAAGAACATTTTTGAGTTTAAAAGGATGATCAGCTATAGGAAGAATAGAAGTGCCACGACTAGAAACTAGAATAGAGGCCCCATTGCTGACTGTGATGAAGGATGGTGAATGAGAGAGACGGGAAAGAAGTATACCATCGTTGGCGGACATGTGGGAGATCGCGCCAGTGTCGAGGACCCAAGGACTCTGATCACCCTGAAGTGCCATCTGGTTCAGAGAGGCGATGAGGGCACCCTGATCCCATCCGCCAGACATGGATGGAGGGGCGAACGCCGTGTGTGCCTGCGGCAGGGGCGCAAGAGGAGGGCGCCACTACGGCTGAGATTGCCACTGTGGCTGCTGCGGAGGCATGCCAGCCCACGGGTTCATGCAGAACCATGGACCGGCTAGAGGGACGCCGGAACGCCCGCTTGAAGAAGCTTGAGATGGCGCTGACTGCTGCTGGAAACGGACACCGCCACCATTACCCTTCCCTTTGCCCTTGCCTTTGCCCTTGCCACCACCGCCACCACCACCACCACGGTTAGAGTTGACAGGGGTGGAGCGGCAGGAGGGCGAAGAGCAGGAGCCAGGGGCTGAGGCTGAGGAATCGACCGCAGTGAGCGCGGTGTCGGAGGAGACCTTGGTGTCGGAGGCGAGACGAATCTCCTTGAGCCGGAGCGTGTTGTGCGCTGAGGTGAACGATGGAAGGACCGCCGAGTTGGCGATGATGTCCGCAGAATTGGCGAAGCGCGGATTGAGACCGCGAAGTAGGTTGAGAACAAGCTGAGGCTCGGAGACAGCCTGGCCGATGTCGTAGAGAGCATCAGCGGTCTGCTTCATCTTCTGGGTGTAGGCGTCAATGGTGAGATCTCCCTGGACCATGGTGTGGAACTCCTGTCCCAGGACAACTGTGCGGGTTGCCTGGTTTGCCCGGAACAGAGCAGTGATAGTGACGTAGAGGTCGTGCGCCGTCTGCACAGGTTCCATGGCGAGGTCGAGGACACCATCGTCGACGCAGCCATAGAGACAACTCCGGACGCAGGCGTCAGGTTGGGACCAAGTGCCGTCGGCTGGCCGTGGCGGGATAGTACCATCGATGTGGCCCAGCAGTCCGACTTGCTGCACATGGCAGTGAAGAAGGCGGACCACTTGGTGAAGTTCGATAGCTTGAGGTCGAGGACGATCGGGATGTGAGACTTCACGTTTATGGTGGCGTAGGAGAAGATCGCATGGGCAGGAGCATCGCCGAGAGCCAGCATGGAAGGAGAGCCTTGGCTGCTCGAGGTCACGGAGGAGGCAGATGCATCTGTGGCCATTGCGATTGCGGCGGCGCGAGAGCACGACCGGTGGTGCGGTGGCGAGCAGGCGCGTGGAGCAGCCTGGACGGGCGGTGGCAGTGCGCCGGGCTAGGTCGGCGGCACCGGAAAGAGAGGGCAGTGGAAGCAGGGAAGCCCTAATCTGACCTGGACGCAGATACCATGTAGAAATGTATAGAAACGTATGTGTATGGGCAAATACACCGCACGCCCTGTATGGGGGGTGGCCTTCATTATATAGCCTGGAGGCTTAGAGTACAAGTTGATTACAACACGTATACTTATCGTATACAAGGAGGAGTCAGCTATACATATCTAAAGTCTATGTATATCTC
The DNA here is from genome assembly GCA_018135685.1 of Themeda triandra. Classification (NCBI taxonomy): domain Eukaryota; kingdom Viridiplantae; phylum Streptophyta; class Magnoliopsida; order Poales; family Poaceae; genus Themeda; species Themeda triandra. Next base: position 77,227 of record JAENPR010001413.1, on the reverse strand, counting down.
TAATACTTGTGTATAGGGACCAACACGTGATATCAAAGCCGTACAACATCCCTGCGCTTGACCGCCCGTGATGGCTGACGACGGTGCTACGACTAATCTTAACAACGAAGTTTAAACGAGTTCCAACTATTTGTTACAAAAATGGTTTGCCCATTCTCTGATCGTTCCTTCCCTTAAGTACTCTGGCGCTCATGCTTCTTGTTGATTTTTGGGGAAGTCTCTGGAAAACTCACTCTCTCTGGGTACAAGCATACATACATATATATGACTATGGGCCTCTTAGGCCTTAACTAAGATACACAACCCATATACAATACTCAACACTCCCCCTCAAGATGGGTGATAAATATCAATCATGCCCATCTTGGTACAAGTTGATATACATTCTTTAACTCCTAACCCTTTTGACAAACAATCTGCTACTTGCTCACATGAAGCTATATGACTCAATTTGAGTATTCCATTGTCGAGTTTCTCCTTGATGAAAAAATGATCAATCTCCACATGCTTGGTTCTATCATGTTGAACTGGATTATTCGCAATATTAATTGCCAATCGGTTATCACACCAAAGCTTCATGGGACCTTTCCCTAGCTTCAACTCGAATAACAAGTTTGTCAACCATAACATCTCACATAGGCACACGGACATGGCTCTATATTCTGCCTCTGCCGTTGACCGAGACACCACTGGCTGCTTTTTGCTCCTCCATGATACTAGATGTCCTCCAACAAAGGTGCAATAGCCTTACGTTGACCTCCTGTCATCTAGACAGCTTGCCCAATCCGCATCACAATAACCTTCCACATTTAGGTGATTTTTTTCTTGAACCATAATCCTTTCCCAGGACTACTTTTCAAATACCTCAAGATTCTATAGACTGTATCCATATGTCCACTCCTAGGATCATGCATATACCTACTTACCACACTTACTGCATATTTTATATCAGGCCTTGTATGGCATAAATAAATCAGGCGTCCCACAAGTCTTTGATATTTCTCTTTATCTATTGGTTGTCTAGATTGAGCACACAACTTGTGATTTTGCTCGATAGGTGCAGAAGCAGGGTGACATCCAAGCATACATGTATCATTTTCAAATCAAGAACATACTTTCTTTGTGAAAGGACAATTCCTCTGGGGGATCTTGCTATCTCAATGCCCAGGAAGTATCGAAGTTGACCCAGATCTTTGACCTCAAACTCTTTGCTTAGGTTCTCCTTAAGTCGAGCTATTTCCAGAGTGTCATCACCGGTAATGACAATATCATCAACATACACTGCAAGAATAGTCATACGATATCCAGAGTGGCGATAAAACAGGGTGTGATCGACATTACACTGCTTGTAGCCCATACCACACATTGCACGCCTAAATCGATCAAACCATGCCCTTGGTGATTGTTTTAGACCATATAAAGATTTCTTTAGTCTCAATACTTCTCCTCTGGTCTGTGCGGTAGAAAACCCAGGTGGAATTTCCATATAAACTTCTTCATGAAGATCTCCATGCAAAAATGCATTCTTGACATCCAATTGGTACAATGGCCAATCAAAATTAGCTACACAAGAGATTAGTGTCCTCACGGTGCTCATCTTTGCAACCGGCGCAAATGTCTCATCATAGTCAATTCCATAAGTTTGGCTATATCCTTTTGCCACCAGTCTTGACTTGTACCTCTCTATCTTACCATCAGGATTCTGCTTCACTGTGTAAACCCATTTGTAGCTAACTATCTTCTTTCCCATTGGAGAGGGTACAAGTTCCCATGTCTTGTTCTTCTCAAGTGCCGCTAACTCCTCAAACATGGCATTATGCCACTTAGGATCTAATTTTGCTTCTTTCCAATCTTTAGGGATTTCTGTGGATTGTAATGATGCAATAAATGCTTTATATGCAGGAGACAATGATTCATATGAGACATAATTACTTATATCATGCTCAAACCCATACCTTGCTGGAGGTTTCCCAACGGTACTCTTTGCTTCCTTTCTTAGAGCAATAAGCAAACCACTCGAATGGTCTTCTCCCCCTGTTTCAATAGATTGCTCAACTTCGGTACTAGTAACATCACCGCTAACATCTAAAGACTATAGTTGCTCCTCCTCCTGCTCTACCAATTGAGGTTGACCAACTTGTTCTTGTACGGGCTGCATTTTAACGGTCTTCTTTCTTCTAGTATAAACTCGGAGAGTACCTTGTTCTTGCCTTGTAGGGATATTTACATTGTCTCTATTTTCCTGCATCTCATTCACTTGGGCATTACCCAAATTATATGGAATCAATCCTGTGATAGTTCTAGTTGCCCTTGATTGATTTTCTTTCTTCTCTTGTGCCACATCTATGTTATTCTCCCCCTCTTGACCATCCTCACTTATACTTTGATCATCAAGTTCAAACAAGGAACTCAAATCAGTCTTCTCTCCATAATAGGGTTCAGATTCCCGAAATGTTGCATCCATACTTACAAAGAGTCGTCGTTCAATGGGACACCAACAAGTATATCCCTTTTTACTTGATGAGTACCCCACAAATATACATTTAACTGCTCGAGGATCTAACTTTCCCACTGAAGGCCTATAATCTTTGACAAAGCAAGTGCACCCAAATACCTTTGGTGGAACAATGAACTCATTCTTTCCTTGCAACATCTCAAAAGGAGTTTTCCAACCAAGCAATCTTGAGGGTGTACGATTAATCAATTATACTGATGTCATCACTACTTCACTCCACAGATACTTTGGCACATTCATGGTAAACATAAGTGAACATGCAACCTCCAAGTTATGACGATTTTTTCTTTCAGCTACCCCATTTTGTTGAGGTGTATCAGGACATGTGGTTTGGTGCAATATTCCCTTGGCTGATTCCATTGTCTATCCTCAATACTTTGACCTGAGCATCTTATTGATTCCCAATAAATGAACAGAAATCCTGAAAGCATTTAAGTACTTCACTCTTGTGCTTCATGAGATATATCCAAGTCACACGCGAATAATAGTCAATAAAAGTAAAGTACTTCACTCTTATGCTTCATGAGATATATCCAAGTCACACGCGAATAACAGTCAATAAAAGTAACAAAGTACTTCATTCCACTGATTGAGGTGATCGAGCATGTCCACACATAAATGGAGATAAGCTCCTTAGTCCTCTGCTAACATATGTTGATCTTTTATGCTTTCCATATTCGCATGCATCGCAAACCAACTTCTTCTTATCAACCTTGCTCATAATATCAGGAAATGCTCTGGACATAGTGTCAAAGGACATATGACCCAACCGGCAACGTTGAAGCATCACCTTAGTTTCCTCTTCACTTGTGGAAATTGCTAGAGTAGTGAACGTGGAATTATCTACCCTTCTATCTAAGAACCATAGGCCATTACGCCTAATGCCACTCCCAAGCATTGTTCCTATCTTTCTATCTTCAATTAAACAATTTTCTCGATCAAGAGTAACACGAAAATCCATCTGATCCACTAATGCACTCATGGATACTAGATTAACTGGAAAAGATGGAACATATAGAACAGTGGATAATGTAATTGATGGAGTGCATTTGACTGTTCCCACACCTCTAGTAGGTTGAGCAGTTCCGTCAGCAGTTTGAATAGTTTCCTTACATGCGGGAGGAAATGCATTATATGATGCAAATTCATCTAATGTCCCTGTGACGTGCCATGATGCACCTGAATCTAATATCCAATTTGCTTTAAATGTACCTGTGCCAGGACGAGCAAGGTTGACGAGGTTGCCTAGAACTGTTGATGTATCATCTGCGCTCGAGAAATTTTCCCCACCATTAGACCCTTGTGAAACTGACATTAATTTTGAACTCCTCACCAAAAATATTTTTGCTAGCTCCACCAGTTCCTTTGCTGTGAAATGCTCTACCAGCTTCTTTACTTCAGCTTTCTCATGGTCAATCTCACTTTGGAGTGTAGCCACCAATGCGATGTGCTTTTCATCCACCTTGTTGGATTGCAGCGCCTCCAATTCCTTCAACAGACCCTCAACCTTCGCCTCCATTTCCTCCTTGGTAGTGGCCATCTCTGCCTCCAATTTCTGCACTTCCAACTCCAATTCATAGCTCCTGGCAATAGCCACAGAGAGCTCTGCCTCCAAGGAACCAACCTTCGCCTCCAATTCAGCCTTCCCTGCGCGCAGATCGAAGCTCTGGGCCTTCAATCCGGCAACCTCGTCCTCTAGTGTGGCCACCTTCTCGGCCGCCGCCTCGGCCTCATCCTCCTTGGCACGGAGCAACTCCAAGAGCCGCCCGTTCTCCACGACTGCCGCATCGAGCCGCACCAGGACTCCAGCAGCGCGGCGTGCTCCTCCTTTGCGGCCTCGAGTACCGGCGCCTGCTTCTGCTTCTCGTTGGCCACCTGTGCCGCGTCCAGCTGCTCAGAGGCCCGCGCCGCGCGCCGGCTGCTCTTGTCCTCCTCATCCGTGGCAGCCTCGACCCATGCGTCGGCCTCACGTGCCGCGCCCTCCGTCAGGTCGTGCTCCGCCTGTGCCGCCTTTGACGCGGCCTATTCACCGGCCTTCCTCGCCGCCTCCGCGGCCTCCCCGGCCTGCTTCTTCAGCTCCGCATTCTCCGCCACCAGCGCGGCGACCTCCGCGTCCTTCTCCATGGCGCGGACCAGCTCCATCTCGGCCTGCAGGACCTCCATCGCAGTCTGCGAGTCGGTCGCCGTCACCAATACCAGCTCTGAAACCATGTTGATTTTTGGGGAAGTCTCTGGAAAACTCACTCTCTCTGGGTACAAGCATACATACTGTTGGTATTTCTTAGCGGAAGCAGTAAATTCCGCAAGCGCACGGAAAGACCGTTGTAGCACTTCACCCGGTGATGAACAGGGTATCGTAAACTTCATGAAGAACGGTATGGTCAGGTTTAGGTCTTAGCTAGGTTGCCCAGAGGAGAGAGTAGATAACTGGGAAAGTGAGGTTTTCTATAGTACGAATCCTTAGAGAAAGATAACTCAACCGCTATTCACTTGCTTCGGGCACCGGATCGCACCTGGTCTGCCAAGTGATGCCGGCATGTAGCTCTACGCCGTACCCGGACGTGGGGATTACAAGGGACGAGACAGGGGCTGTCACCACCTGCCGCCTACCCTCAACCGTGGAGTACGAGGCAAACGAAGGTAACTATCGGCTTAGACACCACGTCTACGCTAACGTTACAGTTCTAGCGTTGGCCAGGAACATCCGTCTCTATCAGGAGTCCTCTACTAGAACTACCGCCACAAGGACGGTCGACGAACCCGCAAGCGAATAACGACAAAGATAACTTTGCAAGAAGGAACATACAAATAGATAAACACGAACCTCTTACTTCAAGCGTAAGAAGTCACCGAGGTACAAGCGAGGAGGAAGCCGACAAATCCGGCACTCCACCCCGTGGAAGACTAGCCTCCGGGAGCACTCGAGAAGAGTTGCTCCACTCTTGACCTCTCTCACTCCCCTACTTCGATTCTAGCTAGAAGCTAGGTATAATGACTCTACTCTTTCTCTAGTGTAAACTTGTGGAAGTGGAGAGGGAGGAATGAGAATGAAGAATGAAAATGTGAATGTGTGAGAATGAGAGAAAGTTAGGCTTTTATATGTGTAGATGGTCGGTTCTCGCGCGTCCAAATGACCAAAACACCCCTGCACCGCCCTCTGGGCATTAATTGTACCGCCTCCAGGAAGGTGGGCCCAGGTGGTAGGCCGGCTGGCGCGCGCACGCCAAGGGCGCGGCCGCGCCAGGCGTGCCGACTCTGGCCACCGCCTTTGGCCGGTGGGCTGTCCTCTGGGCCTGGACTTGGCCCATGTGATGTTTTGTCACGTTGGAACGTCGGTTTGGCCTTTCTCTCCTTTTCTCCTTAACTTGCTTTTGAGCCCATTCTATAATTTGAATATTTATTCTCTTTTTCTTTAGTTCTTGGCCCAAAATGTATGTATTCCATAAATGTGCCTGTAAAACAAGTGTTCACCAAAACTATGGAATTTCGTTAGTATAAATCTCCTATCTAGGTGGTTTTTGGTGAACTATGAATCTAAGTTGGCGGGGTTAGATATGCAATAAGGACGGCCAACACATACATATATGACTATGGGCCTCTTAGGCCTTAACTAAGAGACACAACCCATATACAATACTCAACACTTCTTTAACGCAGTTAGGTGGCCCATGTTGGCCCAGCGACGCGTGGGTTGGGCCTATTCTCCTGATAGGCCGAGCCTCAATCACTTCAGGCTGGGTAGCATCGTCTTCAGAGCGATCATGTTCTCCAGCATCACCTTCATCATCAGTATTAGGCACCGTGTTAACACAATGCCATAGTTGCGGTCCTTCCTCTTGTTCCAATTGTTGCCACTGCCACTGCCTGGGCGGCTACCATAGCCACCGCCACCGCCACCAGGTCGACTGTCGGCGGCATTGTTTCCATTGTCATCGCCCTGGACATGGGTGCCTAAGCCAAAGGAAGTGTGCCGCAAGATGGGGAGCCCTCATATAGGGCATTCTAGGATTCGACCTTTCCCTTTTTGGCGAGATAGAGTTCCTTTAGAACTAGCTTCTTGCGAGTTGCCATGAAGTCGAGCAACGGATTAGAGTTGGTGAAGTTGTCGGCGGTGGTAATCTTTTGGAAGTTAGCTTGGCCTTTGATGCTTCAGGTACTTAGCTGAAGGTTGAATACTCCTAAGTCACAACATAAGAGCACCTAAGCAAATGTTTGTTTTGTTTTTTTACCATGGAAAACTATTTTAATGTTTTTTGTACCCCCTTTCTTTTCTGGCAACCTCATCCATTTCTTCTCTAACTATGGGCATTTCGACTTCTTCTTTCAATGCAATTGTTTTCTCCAAACAAAATTGGTGATTGTTCTGCATATGATCAGGTACCGAAGGTTGGAAACTCAGAAGTTATACATCAGTGCTTGATTATTCTGACCTTCTAGAGGATATGGTATGCTCATCTTCCGGTTACTAAGTGTTTAGGTTGCTTTCATGCCACATCCTTTAACCCCTGATCCCTCCTATATTATGATGCAAGGAGGAAGAAGGCTAGGGCGAGTTTGGTTGCAAAGAACCACACTCAACAACCCAAACACCAAAGGCTAAGGAGCTACTGCTACTACAACTTCACACCCGGTTTTGTAGGTCAGATATCAATAAATAATGGAAGTAGATAAATAAATAAACATTACTGAATTGAAATAATTGTATATTATGAAGGCCATATTTCAATATAGCTCGTGTTGTTTTCCCTCCCTTCTTTTACTGTCGATAATATCAGCTAACAATTTTAATAATGTAACTTGTAGGAAATTTTGTAATTACACCAAGTATGGAAGCTGCTGTGGTATCTATGGCATTGAAGGCTGTGGGCAATAAGTTAGCTCCACTGCTAATTAATGAGTACACCTCCATTGTGGGTGTGAAAAGAGATCTTGAGGACCTCAGAGAACAAGTTGAGGAGATCAACGGTTGGTTGGAAACAAGATATGATGCTGTGTGTAATGATCCATCATTTAACTGGCTGAAAAGGTTGAAAGACGTCGCCTATGCTGTTGATGATGTTGTTGACGAATTCCAGCTGAAGGCTGAGAAACATGCTGCTGCTGCTGATGGTGGTTATATTATTTCCAAATATGTGTGCACAAAACCAAAATCATTCATTTTGCAATGCAAGGTGGCCAGCAAGGTCAAGAAAATCAAAAAGAGATTTGATGAAATTGTTAAACAAAGAAAAGACTACAATGCCATAACAAATTTTATCTCAGTGGATCCTCCTGTTAGGCAAACAAATATGAAGATTTGGGGAACGTCATCCTGTCCTGACGTTGATGTGTCATCAGTAGTGGGAAGAGATGAAGATAAGAAGCATATAATATCCAAGCTTCTAGAGACTAATCAACTAAAAATCAAGATAATTTCTGTCATCGGGCTTGGTGGGTCTGGGAAAACTACCTTGTCCAAATTGGTTTTCAGTGATGGTAACATCAAAAAGCATTTCGACTTTACTCTATGGGTTCATGTGTCACAAAAATTTGATGTCAGCGAGCTAGTCCAAAAAATGTTTGAAGCTTTTGCTGACAATAATCCAGGACAGCATGGCATCCTTTTATGAAAAAAACAATATCAGACAAGTTGGCTGGAAGGAGGTTTCTTCTTGTACTGGATGATGTTTGGACTGAGTCCCAATTTCAGTGGGAAGAATTTAGGGATTTTTTAATCAATATTGGTGCACCTGGAAGCAGGATTTTACTGACTACTCGCAGTAGTAAAGTTGCAGAAACAGTGGGATCCACAGACCGATTTTTGCTGCCACAATTATCTGAGGCTAGCAGTTGGCAACTATTCATAGAAAGTTGTGGAATGGCTGTGAATGATTTGGACTCTGAATTTCATGATGTTGGCAAAGAAATTGTGGATAAATGTGGTGGAGTGCCATTGGCGATTAAAGTTCTTGCAGGCGTTCTTCATGGCAAAGAACAGATAGATCAGTGGAAGGCCATGAGAGACAGTAATCTATTATATGTTGAGGGTAAAGAACATAGAGTAGCTGCATGCTTGAGGTTGAGCTATTTCCATTTGCCATCTAATGTCAAACAGTGCTTTACAATATGTTCACTGTTTCCCAAAGGTCATAAGATTGATAAAGAACAACTAATTGACCTATGGATTGCTCATGATATGATCATTCTAGAGAATGGTATTGGCGACTTGGAGTATGTTGGACACAAGCACTTCAATTCTCTTGTGCAAGCGTCATTTCTACAAAATGTCAAAGAAGAAGATGGGAGAGTGAAATGTGGGATGCATGATTTGGTACATGATCTTGCCTTGTCCATCTTGGGTGATGAAATTTCACTTGACATGCCAAACGCAGCAATCAATTCCACAAAGAGTTATAGATATTTTTCTTTGATTAAAGGGACAGAAAATATGGTGCCCAAAAATATTTTTAGAAAAGCACGTTCTGTATATATGTATAATTTTGGAGATTACATACAGGGCATGGCGTTGAAGCATGCGAAGCACTTGCGCAGTGTCACAGTAGGATATCTCAATGAAGAAGGAGCTAGCACCATATCTCAAGTTAAGTATCTGAAATATCTTGCCATTTCTGCTATAAGTTGTGAAAGACTTCCTGAGACTATCTCAGATGTTTGGAGCCTACAAGCACTTCATGTAACAAACAGCTATTCATTTCGCGAGCTACCAAAATCCATTGGTAGGCTGAAAATGTTGAGAACACTAAACTTGTCAGGCTGTATATTCCTAAAGAGCTTACCAGAATCTATTGGTGATTGTCAAATGATTTCAAGCATTAATCTTTACAGTTGCAAGGGCCTTTTAGTGTTGCCAGACTCTATTGGTAGAAATGAGAAGCTAAGAGTTTTGAGACTAAGTTTCACCAATATTGTGAGCCTTCCATCAATTATCACAACACTAAGAAATCTGGAGTCTTTAGACCTTCAGGGCTGCAGTGAGCTGGTAGATTTGCCTCAAGGCATCGGCAACTTGGAGAAGCTTCAAGTTTTGAACCTAAAAGATTGTCAAAAATTGGGAGGAATGCCTATTGGCATTAAACAGCTCAGTCGACTACAAAAGTTGGGCTTATTTGTTGTGGGTAAGGGACAAAAATTTGCAAGAATCTCAGAGCTTGCAAATGTATGTAGAATTGGTGAGGAACTAAGAATCGAGGTATTTCACATGTGTTGGACCCAAATGATGCACACTTGGCATGCTTGAAAAAAATACAAACTTACATTGGTTGACCCTAAATTGGACGGTGAAGGACGAGGAAGAGCTGAACTTTAAATTTGATTGGATGGTGAATGGTGTGGAAGAGGTTAATACTAAATTGGAGCAAAATGTGCTTGATCGCCTACAACCACCACCTGGGATTAAAGGCCTGGAAATTCATATGTATTCAGGTAGGCAATATGCATGGTGGATGCTGAATCAAGTTGGTGGCGGATTACAGGAGCCTGCTCCGTTCCCATTTTTGAGGGTGATGAGGCTATGTAAATTCCCAAACTTGAAAAATCTAAATGGGCTTGTGGAGCTACCTTGTTTGGAGGAGCTTGTGCTGAAACAAATGCCTTCTCTTGAGAGCATAAATGGAGGCTCATTTCCTTCACTGGTGAAGTTGAAGATGGATCATCTACCTTGTTTAGGAGAGATGTGGATGGTAGCAAAGGGGGGAGGCTGTTGCAGCTTCACACCTCAGTTGGGGCAAGTCATGCTTGTTGGTAATTGCCTAACAGAGTTAGAGATTAATGTTTGTCCTAAGTTGGAGGTGAAGCCGCACCTTCCTCTGTCATTGCAGCACTTGGAGTTGTTGGGTAGTGATCAGCTCCTGCAGTCACAAGGCCAATGCGAGGGGTGCTCTTCATTCCCCAGTTTTAGCCACCTGAAGAAGCTTCAGCTATGGTATTTGACAGGATTAGGATCTGGGCATGGGTGGGAGCTGTTGCAGCACATGACGGCGCTCGAGTCATTGCAGATTAAAGGCTTGTCGGGGTGCAAACCGAGCTGCCTGAGAGTTTGTGGAGCCTGACATCCCTCCAGTCCCTGATAGTGAATAATATCCTCATGCTACCCAAGTCGTTAGGGGAACTCCGGTCTCTGCAAGAGTTGACCATCCAATACTGCCGTAGCTTGAGCTGCCTCCCTCAATCAATGGGCCAACTCACATCCCTCCAGGAGCTCTGCATAAGATGGTGCGATGCACTTCACCAGTTGCCCGATTGCCTAGGAGAACTCTGCTCTCTATACAAACTCAAGATTGCAGGCTTGCCAGAGCTGACTTGCCTTCCACAATCCATGTGCCTCCTCGCCATCTCTCTTCAAGAGCTCGACATCTATGAATGCCCGGGCATCACATCCTTGCCTCAAGGGATGGAAGGCCTCGTCTCCCTTGAAAAGCTCTCACTTATATTCTGTTCGGGCCTCACATCGTTGCCGCAGGGGATGAAAGGTCTCATCTCCCTCAGAAAGCTAATCATCTTCAACTGCCCCGGAATACCATCCTTGCCTGAGGGTATAAAGGGCCTCACCACTCTGAAGAAATTGCGGATCTTGGGCTGCCCTGATCTGCAAAGGCGATGCAAGAGAGAAATGGGGGAAGATTGGCACCTCATCTCCCACATCCCTCATGTGTATATTTCTTGAGATCCAGATTGGCCTTAATGCACTGCATGAAGTGATCTATTGCTGTCCATATCTGGAGATGCGCTGCAAGAGGAACATTGGAAGTCTTTTATCTGAAAAGGAGAAGAATGGAGGAGGACAGGCACCTCATCTCCCAAATCCCTCATATGCACATTGGGCACTAACCAGAGGCCTTCCTGTTAGCGTTTCAACTGGTGAGTTTGCTAACCTCTATCCATGATTCGTCCTTGTCCAGATCCTCTACTGAACCTATTTCCTGATTTATCTAAATAATTTTACTGTAGTGGTTTTCCTTTATATGCACAGTTTGCCAGATGCATGTATGAGTTGGGTAATTTGAACTCTGGTTTTAGGTAGATCAGGTCCATCGTTCATTTGTGTTGATTCATGGTTTTTAGAGCTAACAGCTAAGGCAGGTTCTTGTTTGTATTAGATGATCCTGTTTCATTCATTTAACCATTTGGGTGCGGAGGGCACGGTAGCATTTTTGCTTTTGTGCCTCACAAGCTACAGAGAATACTATTTATAAGATTCAGTTGTGTGCTGTTGTTGAAGTCTGTAATTTGATTAATTTTCAGTTGAACACCCTCCCCAAGTTGACACAGATGTGTGCTGTGGTCGTCTTATTTAGCAAAATACTAATATTATGTAGTTCAATATGCAAGGACCACAAGAAGTTAAAAATTGGTTTGGTTTAGTAATTTCGCTGCTGCTGATGGAGATGTAAAAAAACACAGAAACTTTTGAACTACTCCATATCTTGAATATTTTGAATGAAGGCGTATTTTTGACTTCTGAGCACTTGTCTATTATTTCAGGTCCACTGCACTTGGCACAGTTGGCAGTCCTTGATTGGCCTTGTCAATCAAGACCAAAACCTGCATGGGTGATGAAAACGTGGATGAACACCTTCAGGCAAATTTGTTTCAGTGTTTCTGCTCTTCTTTGCTGTAACCCATACCTGTGGAGGACGATTTCAGAAGTTGATGTATCAAGTAATAAGCAGCCCAAAACCAAAAGGCAATGGGGACATCCTCGACCTCTGGTTTTCAATGAAGAAATGTGTTATCTACTTGCTGTTCACTCCTTCCATCTGCATGTACTCCCGCGAGCTGGTGCAAATTTCCTTTGCTACCTGATGCCATGAAGTAAATTGGTGAACTGCACTATTTATTCTCTATTTGTTCTCTCTCTATGGGGAGATGGTGCGTTCGGTTGTATTTCAGTGCATGACTCTGCTTTGTCAAAACAGACCCAGCGTTTTGATCAGAACATGCAGTGTTTACGTATAAAAAATTTCAGATTTCACTATTTTAGAAGGACAAAACTTTTGTTCTACGGTACGTTAACATGAGGTGGAACCATTACCGTTAACACGATATTTTTAGAGTAAAAGGGTCAAAATGATCCCGTCATTTACCATTGAGAAAGGACAGGTTCTGAGTTTTAACAGTTTAGCATAGGATATGTTGCAGACTTTTCGGCAGCCTCATGAATTCGCCACCGACTATGGAGGCTCTCTCAGAATCGCGCCGCTTATCTCCCCGTCTCCGTCGCCCGAGCCATGTCCACCCTACCACTCACGCGATGCCGTGTCCTCGGACCTCGCCTCACTGAAGAGAGCACAGGGGCAGGGTGCGGTGGTGCCAACCGGCCGGCCTAGGATTGTGGATAAGGACACATGGTTTTTACCATAACAATTTTGTGGACCTTTTGTGATAAGTGATTGTCAACATGCGAACACAGGGCATGTGTGTGCGTATCTGCTAACCGATGGCACGCGGTTTCGTGTCAAACAATGGTGTCTCTTGGCTTGTGTTGTTCGCAGGTGTCGAGCTCGGAGACGGTGGTCGACGGTCGGTGAAGATCAAGTAGGGCGTGCCGTGCTGACGGTGTCAAGGCCCGACATCCAGTTTGCTGTCTGCCTTTGCGCACGCTTCCAGTCTTCACCACGCACTTCGCATCGGTAGGCCATCAAACGCATCTTACGGTACCTACGCTTCACACCTGAGCTTGGTCTTTGGTACTCGACCTCTTCGACTCTCTCTCTCTTTCGGGTTATTCTGATACTGATTATGCGGGTGATCGAGTTAAGAGGAAGTCTACTTCGGGTACTTGTGAGTTTTGGGTTCGTCGTTGATCTCTTGGTCTTCTCGCAAGCAGTCTTCTATTTCTCAATCTACTTGTGAAGCTGAGTATGTTGCTGCCGCTACGTGTTGCTCTCAGCTGCTTTGGATAGTTGCTACTTTGAGGGATTATGGGTTAAACTTTAGCAGAGTGCCTCTTTTCTGTGACAGCACTAGTGCCATAAGCGTTGCCAAAAACCCAGTGCTCCACTCAAGAACCAAGCACATTGAGATACGCTATCATTTTCTGAGAGATCACCAAGAGAAAGGAGACATAGACCTTTAGCCAGTTCAAACCCATGAGCAGCTTGCAGATATCTTCACAAAGCCCCTCGACCAAACCCAGTTTGCCCACTTGAGAGCAGAGTTGGGCGTGTGCTACCCTTTTAGAGTAGGGTAGTTGTATCTTGTTGTACAGTTTTGCTTTTAGGCCTGTGCTTTTGTTTCCTTGGCTTTCTTTTTGCTCTCTTGTATCATATTGCATTTCATCATGTATCATAGTACTTTTGTTTGAGCTTCATGACTATAGTACTTTTGATTACATCTATGCTCCTGCTAGTATGTCTTGTTTATACATAATGGTGCTTGCAGCTTAGGCTCCTTTTGATCACTTGTTACATGTTATGAGCTAAGCCTGCTTTTCTAAATGTGAACTTGATTAATACATGTTGAAACTTGAAAATGTTCACCATCCAGTTTGGTCCTTAGCATGCATAGGGTTGTGAAGTCCCTTGTTCTACTCTGTTTACGCTAAGTGGCTATGGCTCATGCTTTGTTTACTTGACTGGTTAAGCACCTACATGACCTTGTGGCAATAATAGAAATACTCTTTTTATGGTCATTAAAACAAAACAAATAAAAAAAACTAAAACAAGGGGAAAGAAATGACTGAGTGCATAAGGGACTGGCAAGTGCCTACGTGACCTTGTGGCAAAAGACCGAGCATAAGGGATTGGTGGGCCTTTGACAAGGCAAATGCATGACATAGTCCCTTGGGGTGCACAGGTTAGAACCGGTTTGGCTTTCGGCTTTTGCTAGCTAGGCACTAAACTTGATGGTGAACCCCTGTTTTTATGGAAATGCTTAAAACTGATCCAAAATTGCTTATGTATCATATTTCATTTCACTTGATCAGTTTGAGCATTGGTTTTGACTTGTGCTTGTTGTTATAAACTTGCCATACTTGCTAGATCATCTATGTACTTGGATTGCTATACTTTTGAAGCTCTACATTTTGCATTTCTTTCATGGCATGATTTGAGGGGAGTTGCGCCTCTTTTGTCTTAATCTTGATAAGTGCATGTGCCAACAAGGGGAGAAATATCCACAAATCCAGAGAGTTCATTTGTGAGGATGCATTTGTCAAGGGAGAGTTGCTCTCCGAGCGCTTTGAGTTGGTTTTGAATTGCTTTGCTAGTGGTGTTGAGCCTTTTGCCTCTTCTTGAGGGCCAAATTGGTTTTTTTGGTCGCGTCGAGCCGTTGCCCATGTCTTTGGGGACCAAGTTGTGATCTTGTTTTGCTCATTGCAAATGACCCGTTTTCTACTTTTCTTTGGCTCTTGGTCATTTGGATGGGTTGTCTCTGATTTGTGTTGGTGTTGACAATGCACTCATCAAGGGGGAGATTGAGGACACATGGTTTTTACCATAACCATTGTGTGGACCTTTTGTGATGATGAGTGATTGTCAACATGCCAACACACGGTGTGTATGTGCGTATCTGCTAACCGATGGCTCGCGGTTTCGTGTCAAACAATGGCGTCTCTTGGCATGTGTTGTTTGTAGGTGTCGAGCTCGGAGACAGTGGTCGACGGTCGGTGAAGATCAAGTAGGGTGTGCCGTGCTGACGGACCGGGTGCGGTGAAAGGCGGACGTGAGGCTTGGATCGAGGGACCTGAGGACCAAGCGGCCAGCTGTTGGCGGTCCTTATCGACGATTTTATACCACCAATTTAAGATTAAAAAGGGTGAATTAATTATTTTTACACACATATACATTTGCCACTCACCCAATTCCGCTTGCACTAGGAAAAATATTGTTTCGCAGGAATATATATATAAGTGCAGGAATTTTATAAATAAAAGGCGCTTTCTGGGAAGCGTAAAACCAAGCAAAGGAGAGAAGGATCACTTCGGGACCAGACTGGGCCAGAACCACGTCACCACCATGGCCCAGGCCCACACATGAACCAACCATGCAAAGTCGGTTGAGGGGAGGCTTTTCCTGGGCGCGGCCGCGCCTGAGGCGCGAGCGCGCCAGGGGCCGCACCGCCCTCCTTCTCCTTCCACGTGGCGCTTCCTGGTGGCTCCTCCATGGCGGTTGCATGTGGGAATGCACCCAAACCGACCATCCTAGTACTATAAATAGCTAGAGAAAAAGGAACCTCTACACACACCTCATTTGGAGCCTCCTCTCTACATCTTCTTGTATTAGATTAGTCTTAGTACTATGTTTAGGAGCAAGGCAAAGCTACTTGGAGAGCTTGTCTCCTTGGAAGAAAGAGCGACTCTTGGTATGAATACTATGAAGAGTTCTTGCATATTCAAGTTCTCATATCTTTTATATAGCATTGCTTATGAACTAGAGTATAGTCTTGATCAGACTAGACCAAAGTTCTTATGAGTATTTCATAACATGTTCTTCATTGTTCTTCATTGTTCATGTGCTTTATAAGTTTAGAAGTATCGATGAGAATGGAGTAACGGTCCGTTGTTCTTTCGGGTTTGCCTATATTCTAGCTCGTCCATCCGTAGGGTGGGAGTCCATGGGGGACATAGGTAGTTCCTTAGTATGCGGGCGTGGTGTCCGGATACGAGGGGGCCTTCGGATATGACGGCATGCCACGGTTGAGGGGTAAGTGGCAGGTGGTGACAGCCCTGTCCGTCCCTCGTAATCCCCCACGTCCGCATGTCGTGTAGGAGTTCGTAAATGCCTCTATCGGCTGACAGACCAGCTGCGGGGGTCTCCCTGTTGCTCTAGGCTGACTTATTTCTAGACTTGTACATCATATGACATTAACTTGTTCATAGCGAGGCTATATTAGAACATGCCTGCTCCGCCGAGGATCATTCTTTTATTCTTTATATTGTTTCATTCTTTGTTTACATTTCATTTTCCTTTTATCCCTGAGGTTGGCTCTAGTGTGTGTCACACTATCTTAAAACTATCATGACTTACCCCCGTATTGAGTATTGGTCTACCATACACAGGTATCTTGTCCATGTCCCTACTCTTGTACCATGCCTTCCTACGGGAAAATATAAATAACGATACCCGAATACTCCCGGGTGAAGTGCTACAATGATAATTCCGTGCGCTTACGGGCTTAGTCTATAAACAATCAGAACTATCGTTGATGTAATTCTTGGCGCCGTTGCTAATTCTAGCAATGACGTTAAGAAATGCCAACAAGCATTTCTGGCGCCGTTGCCGGGGATGGACTTGAAACCTCCATACTTGGTGATTGCGCTAAGAAATGTCAACACCAGCCGTGGTGGCTGACAGCTGGGACATCGACAAGCGCAAGTGTACACGACGGGGGACGCGTACGGGCTACGCTACTCGCGGAGGGTTTGGTGGTTTCACCTCAAAACCATCGAAGGCGGGTTTTCCTGGTTTGGGCCTCAAAACTGGGGTGGTCCAGCGCGGACGGACGGCACGTGGCGGCATCGGGGAGATTGCTTGCGAGCAAGGCTATCGGTGAGGAGGCGTAGTGGTCGTCGGATCAAGAGAAGCCTGAGTTGGACCCTTATGCCTCTGGCTAAGTGGTTTGGCTCTTCATGTATCCAAGGGCAAAGAAGGAATGTAAAATTGTCATGCCCCTATAAATAAAGGATGAGGGTCTCCCTTGCCCCTCACTTCTTTCATTTTCATTTCTCCTTTTAGGATTTCTCTTCCTCTAGTTGCTGTGTGAGAGAGAGGTCTGTAAATCTTTGATTTGTACTCAAACCAGTATGTGTGTGGCAAGCTGAGCGCCTAGTCTCAGCTGTTTCCTCTGGGTTTAATCATGTGTCTATGATTCTTGAGTTGTTTTGTGGTTTTTGGGATCTCGGACAGTCAGCAGGTGTATGCAGCAGACAGTTCGAGCTCCTTTTTGCCTCTTGTGTTCTTCGTGTGATTTCTTTGTTTTAAGACCTTTTGATTTCGTTCTTTCTATGGCGGATCGATCTATGACACAAGAGTGATGTTTCCACCAAAGGAAATCTTCTAATTCCTCTTGAGATCAAAGATCCACGCGAGTTCGTGTTCGAGTGCGCAAGAACGCTTTTCTTCACCCCCTTTTCGATTTCTCTTCATTTGTGTCAAATTGGGCCATGACCTTTTAGAGGTAGCCTCCCTATTGCCTTGTGAAACTACTGTAAAAATTTCGTGGCAATCGGAGTTGATTTGACCAAGAAATCGAGTTTTGCTTGTCCCGGGCGATTTCCGCGCAGTTCTGTTCGTGCTGATTTTTGTACTACCGGTACTACCGACGGTAGCACTGGTACTACCGCTAAGAAATTAGTTTTGCTTGTCCCGGGCGATTTTCGTGCAAGTTCTGTTGGTGCTGATTTTTGTACTACTGGTACTACCTACGGTAGCACCGGTACTACCGGTAGTACAAAAATAGAGCGTATTGATTCTTTGCACAGTTTGGTCGTTTGAGCTCCGATTTGAGTTTCGTTTTTTACGTTGGCTTTCCGTGCTCGTTTGTGATGTCTCGGAGTGTTTTTAGAGAACATCCACCTACTAGTTGGGCCGTGGACATCACGGTGTTTGACTTGTGTATTTGGCGGTGAAGTTGGAACAACGGCCTAAATATTTCGAAAGAAATTTTACGGCTCCCATTCACCTCCCTCTGGTCGCCGTTTCAGGTCCTTCGGTGGAGCAGCGGGCAAGGGAGGAGCGGGAGCCTTGTGCTGGGTACGAGTACGAGTACGAGTACGATGATGACCATGCCATGGCGACGGCGGAGTGTCCTGCCATGCTGCGCTGCTGGCCGTCGCTGCAACTAGGTGGTGCACGCCGCCCGTTCTACAAAATGCGGCACAGGTGGAGACGGCACTGGGGTTTGAGCGGAGGCAGTTCGTCATCCAAAGAGCAGCGGGCGCGCCGGTCACCAACTCACCACGCTGCACGCCACTGCTCCATGGCATATCGGCATCTTCCCCGAGATATTTCCTTGGCTACTCTTCGGTACGTGTTCTCAGCTCAGCATACTTGTCCCTCCACACTTGACAAAGACTTTGTGTCAGTCATCAACCGCTCTTGTCCCCAAGGACAGTGTAGCCGAGTGAACATTTGCAGTGAAACACGTTACGTGGAAGAATTTCAAGACTCTGTAAGCCTTCATTAGAAATCCTGATGCTTAGGCCTTTAACTCAGTCAGACATGTAATGACATCAAGCAAAAACACAAGAAACATATGGTTCCTAAATGGATAGCATACACAGGAGCATGTCTCTCTGGATAGAGATAGATGATAGGTTAGATAACAGAGCTTGCACAAGGTCCAAATCACTCTCTTTACTCCATCCTTGACAAACTGACAAGGTTTGAAAGCGTAATATTGTGTTAGAATTTCTCCATTCAGTGGTGCTGGTGGACCACATCATCCTCATGTCCTATCACCACCATAGTCGGCGGTTGATTAGTTCACAAGGAAGCACCACGTTCACAAACTAGCAAAAAGCCCGCGAAGGAAGGAAATGAAATCAAGAACTCTTATCAAGGAGCACATTCATGCCGCATCATCTCTTCTTAGGTGAGAATCTTTCTGTGCTCTAGTATATTTTCCATCATGATTGTCGGATTTTGGTTGGACCCTGGATGACTTTGATCGACCTAGAATTAAGTATGGGAACGTCATGTTAGGCATTACGAGCAGCCGTGTGTCACCAAGTACAACTATACCGTAACAAGTCTTTCTTTCTCAATTCCTCGGCGGCAATGGGTAATCCTCGCAACATAACAGCCAAGCAAGCCCGGCCAAGGCAAGAGACCAATATGGCCATCCGACCATTGACGTTGGGCTCCGCTTCTTTCCTACAAAATGCTGCTACAGAGCTGTCCATGGCTCCCGCAAGCACCACAACATAATTGACCTCTCGTATGCATTTCGTGTCTCGCCGAAGATACAAACCGGCCAAGTGCACTCCAATGGCTCCCGCAAGCACCTCGTTCATGCTTGGTGTTATTGTTGGCCACCTTACTGTCCCTTCTAGTTACCGGTGTTGCTTCGCTTCTTCGACTTCTCCAGCCCAAGTCCTACTCCCAACAACATCAACAAGCCGCACCGACGCGCGCACTCCTGGCTTTCAAAGGACAGCTCGCCGATCCTCTCGGTGTCCTTGCCAGCAACTGGACAACCAATGTGTCCTTGTGTCACTGGGTCGGCATCTCATGCAGCCACCGTAGACAGCGCGTCACCACGCTATCTTTGCCAGGTGTGTCACTCCGAGGAGAGCTCAGCCCTCATCTCGGTAACCTCTCTTTCCTCATGCTTCTCAACCTCACAAACACCGACCTCTCTGGCTCAATTCCTTCTGATCTTGGTAGGCTACATCGACTTAGGGAACTAGTTCTCCCTGGAAATGGCCTTTCAGGCGCCATTCCTAGTACCATAGGTAATCTCTCACAGCTGTACAACAGTCTCTCCATGCAGATCTTGCCGGATCTGCTACACAATCTGCCCAACCTTCAGACCCTTTCTATGCGAAATAACAAGTTAAGTGGTGAAATACCGCCATATCTTTTCAATAACACACCTTCACTGAGGTACATCTACCTTGGAAACAATATGCTATCAGGTACGATACCTCAAGGTGTGGGCTTCCTGTCCCGGCTAGAGTACTTGGACCTGCAAGTTAATCAGCTCTCTGGCACAGTACCCACGACTATATTCAACATATCACTGCTGCAAGTCATGAATCTAGGAGAAAACAATCTATCCGGGTCAATTCCTAGCAATCAAAGTTTTAGCCTACCAGTCTTGCAGGTGTTTTACTTGACTAGGAATAACTTTGTAGGTGGAATACCACTAGCGCTTTCAGGATGCCAACAACTGCGGTTTCTCTCATTGGCCTACAATTCTTTCTTTGATACTGTGCCAACATGGTTAGCTCAACTGCCACAACTCAAATACATTTTCTTGGGCACAAATCACCTTGTTGGATCTATCCCAACTGTTCTTAGCAACCTCACCAGTCTTACTGTTCTAGACATATCTTTCTGTAACCTGACAGGAGCTATTCCAACTGAATTAGGCCTAATGCGAGGACTCTCGGATCTGCATCTTGGAACCAACCAGCTAACAGGTCCAATGCCAACCAGTCTCACAAATTTATCTAATCTGTATCGTCTAATTCTTCAACAAAATCAGTTGTCTGGACCAGTACCAAAGACACCAATGCGGAGGGGGTCTCATGGGGCATGGATATCCTCCCTCTACCAAATAGAAAACTTACGTACCAACCTTAGCTAATGAGTACCAGCGGACGGCAACGTTCACGACTCCGTTCACCACTCCGTTACATAGCACCGACAAGTATCATTTATTACCGGTGCGATGTGTGACTTCACGCCACGAAGCGTAGCTGCGAAGAAAACCCCCAACTCTTTAAACACATCTCAGAAACAGATCAGAAAAGGGAGAGAAATCATACACGAAAATACATGAGCTATTCCAAACCTCGCAGCCCCGAAATTGGACGAGCCATGACTCCAATCATGGATCGACAAGAAGGCACTACGTCAAGCGGATCGTTGATAGGCAAGAACACTTTAAATGAAGAAGAACAACATCAGCCGGGCAACCAAAGAATCCACCAAGATTCATCATCTTCTCAAGCACCAAAACAACAAGCTTCAAGCCGGGTACGCACGTACCCAGCAAGCAACCATTTGTTCTAACTATGGCATACATATTGACAGATCACACATCTTAGGTCGTAAATCCATCTCGCATCGTCGGTGTAAACGAAGGAGATAATCCCAACCAAATGTCCGAAAATCAGCACAGCATTAAATACGTACTAAGTGAACAGCCCAAGCAAGCAGCTGGATAGAACCCGAAGAACTCAAGAAGAGGTGGAAACAATACAAGCAAATCACTACATCATTATCTTTTCTAAAAAGGTAATAACAAGACCTATGCATTCTTGCATGTAAAAGAAGTCATACCATTTACATACTAGATCTAAATATTGCATCATTTATATACAGAAAAAGTGGAAAGGTTGGTCCAAATGCATGCTTGGATCCAACAAAACAGAGTCAAATTTCAAAAGCAATTCAAACATATCCAGATCGAGAGGGAGATCCAGTGTTCATGCCATATGTAGGCACGGAATTCAGTTCTTACGAAGAAGCAAAAGAATTCTATAACCTATACTCATGGGAGATTGGATTCGGCGTTCGTGAATGGAGGGCAAAAACTAATTCAAACGGATACACTACAAGAAAAGACATAGTATGCTCCCGCGAGGTAGTCATTTTGAGCCATCTCATTGTACTTATGAAATTTTAATTGCTTATATGTAAACCGTGCATACCGTAATCAAACCAAACGGGCTTCGCAGAACTCAAAGGCATCATCATGTCGTACAGGTTGCAAAGCAATGCTCCGCCTTCACCGAACCGAAAATCATGGCTGGATTGTAACAAAGCATGATGCAGCACACAACCATGGATTGTCGAAACATTTGGACAAAAAAGAATTGGGGTTCCCACAAATTTCATTGACCCCATAACACAAGAATTCATCAAAAGACTACGTTCAAATAACGTGCCTCTAGGCGAGTGTGCAACATTATTGGTGTCAACTCATCTAAGACTATGGTGCCTATAAGAAAGGCAGTAGTAAGAAACTTGTGTGCCACAATTGCCCAAGAGGACATCAAGGACGACATACATAAAACTAAGAAGCCGCTTGATGACATGATGGCGTATGACAAGAAGATGCAAGTCGATTCAAAGAAGATGATGAAGGCAAGATTACATCAATGCTCTCCGGTGCAATCGGAAAGAACCAAGAAGACTACAAGCATTTCGGTGATGTTGTAACTTTTGATACAACCTACGTAACAAACCTGTACAACCTTCCATTTGGAATATTTGTGGGAGTGAACAACCACTACCAAATAATCATTTTTGGTGGTATACTAATAAACCATGAGAGAACAAGATTTTGAATGGGCATTCCAGAAATTTATTGAAATAATGGAAGGCAAAAGGCCTCAAACAATTCTAACAGTAATATGTTACATTAATGTTTACTCTTTGGAATCAGTATAAATACTCTATGTCTACATTATTGTTGATAATGAAAGAAATAAGACTAATGCATATTAATATGATGCAGATCAATGCCAAGGAATGGCAGCAGCAATAAAATCAATACTTCAAGGAACAAGACACTGCTGGTGCAGATGGCATGTGTTGAATAAGGCTAAACAAAAAATAAGGCCAACATATTCAAAAAGAAGGGGTTTCAAACAAAAATTCCATGACCTTATAACAAATGAGACATCGCCATCACAATTTGAAGCACGGTGGCACAAGCTGGTAAAAGAGTTCAAATTGGACACCAACAAATTCATGACAAGAGCATATAGATACAGAGGAATGTGGGCAAAGCCATACTTCATGGACATTTTCTATGCTGAAATGACCAGACACAAAGACAGTGAAAGTGCAAACCACATGTTGAAACGCTATATTAAAAGGTCGCTCCCATGCATATGTTTGTTTCCAAATTCGAGAAATTCCAATTTGATAGAAACCAAGAAGAAGAAAGAGAAATTTACACAACAAAACAAAACCCCTGTTCTTCACTACTATATGTGTAGATTCCATTAAATAATAAGTCTATGCTTATTCATGATTAATATTTATAAGAATGGTCGATCCTTACATTTTGAATGATTTGTTTAACTTGTCAATCGATGTCACGGCGTCGAAGGATTGGCGTACCAATAGAAAGACATGCAGAAACAATATATACACGGGCAATGCACGAAAGATTCTACAATGAATTGTACGAATCCGGAGAATTTGTAATTCTCAACAAAACTGAATGAACACAAAGTTCACTATTGTTCACACGTCCGAACTCTACAATCCCATTCAGCATAAGTTTGAAATAATAAGATCGATGTAAGATAGTGTTCAATGCAAATGCGCCTATATGAACATTCAGAATCATTTGTCGTCACAAATTAAAGGTATGGTAGACTATACTTTGTTCCTTCCAGAAAAACAAATATTCTACTTGCGACCCGGTACTAATAATGTATATGAATTTCAAGGTGCTTGTCAACTTGGACATTCCACATATACCTCTAGGGAACATAAGACATAGATGGACAAAGTTTGCGTCCTCGGGCTACACCACCAAACAACGAAGACATAGCAAAGAATACACAAAAGGTAACTGATATGAAGCGGCAAGTCTTAGTGATGAGAGCACTTGAACTAGCACAACAAAGGGGCCGATTGATGATACAAAATGACCTATCGATGCTTTGAGAGCAATGGAATCATGTGTAGTACAAAGCAAACCAACAGTCAACAAAAAAAACAAACACAAAACATTGAGAAATAAGACAATGAACCGGAAACAAGGTATCAATTTGCCCGCGGAATGCCCACCAAGACCAAAAAGGACAGGAAGGCCTCGAGATAGTTCACTCAAGTCATGGAAACAGAATATCCACAACCGCACCTATGATTCGAAGAGCGCAAAGACAAATTTGTTGGACACCAGCGACGATGAGCCCAACAAACCAAATAAGACTAGAAAAGTCTCAGACCTTCTACATGTAACATGAACCAAGAGGCATCCTTGGTTGTGTAGTGTACTAAGTTTTGTCCAAATAGTATGGACATGTATGAATGTAATAAATTTGAATTATATGGGTGTAATGCCCCGATGTATCAAGTTTATAAGATCCTTGAACTTTATATGTGCAATGCCCACCTATATGTTTTCTGAAAACTTGGATACATCATAATAGCAATACTGATAAAGAACTCACAATGAAGGTGCCATAAAAAGTTTCATAAATTACCACATTACACACATAATATACCGGTCCACAACCATATAGATTCCTTATTACAAGCACACTTCATATATTGATAACATAACTCATATTATTACAATTCTAATACAAATAGTTCCATCACACAAATCCAAGTAGTACGACTAACACAATGAGACTTCAAGACAAGCTGGCATTCTTCATGGTAACATGGAAAACTCCCATGGTTAACTCGCCGTAGGCTATGCGAGCTTCCATCTCGAGACAAAAAAAATGATGAACTCATTATGAAACTCACCTCGTATATTTTAAACACAGTCCATTGAGTGAAAAATTTACGATAAAATGTGTCCTAACCTTGCCAGGTTTCAAATTTCATATAGTACACCCAGTAACCTCTTAAGCTGCACGAATCGACCCTCGATGTTGCCCCTCTCAACCTTAAAAATTATACGCAAAGCAATGACTAAAACATATGATTCTAAAATATAGTCAAACTATTATACATACCATAATAACAAAAACTTACCTCAATCAAATTGAAACTGCGGTAGATTGTCTCAAACCTGATCTTGAAATCACCAAACTGCTGAGTATAGTTGCTGAAGACATCATGTGCAAATACATTCCATCCACTTTCACCTAGGTTATGATGAACAAGCTCTACCCAGTAGCCAAGCAAATACTCACAATAATCTAACATATACTTCAGGCCACTTGCACGACAACCAACCTCTTTGATAACTCCAGGATAGAAGCTATGGAAGTCATCTTGATAGTTTCTGATCAGATAATTCAGGTCCATGAAGCAACAGCATTCCGTTTTATTGGCATGGCGCAGCACACTAAAAAATAATCTAGCTTTTGCTCCAGATTCAGTAGCACAAGGCAACCCAATAAAGCTCATAGGTGCAACTTGAATTGGAGGGGAATCTGAACCAGCAGTTGTACGTGGGGGAAATTTAACAACCATACCAGCCTGATGCTGCACCCCATCCAATTGGTACATACTAACATCAGAAAGATCCCAACCAAGCTTTTCAACAACCTTGTCAAGCAAGAGACGCATGGTAGAAAGCGATGCCTCCCAACTAATTGGCTGCAAAGAAATAAACAGAGTTCAGTACCATATAAGAAGAGATGAAACGGAAAGTATGTCATCTTAAAACCTTCACACCACTTAGGCAATACAAACTTACCATGTCCACGGAACCGAGTTGTCAAGTCTAGTTTGCAATACATGCCCGATGATGCTTCCTACCGTAATCTACCATGATACGTGCAAAATTTATCTCATTGATCATCTTATCGTAGTAATCACCGGCACGAGCTTGAAGCCGTGCAACAATAGAAATCTCATGTTCTTCGACGCATTATTTGTCCGAGCAACCCCGATCCAATACGACAACTTCTGAGAAAGAGCATGCATGGCCGAGTAGCAATCCTTCATAACAGTTTCCATGCAATCAAATGAATGGACATATCTCATAACAGCATCACTGAGCGCATTATGCAACTTGCGCTGTTCAGAAATAACAACATAACTAAAGTCTGCTGGATAGATTTTATAAAACAAACGCAGAGACTCAACCATTGACATTACAGCCAACCGCTCTGCTTCAGCAACACCAACAAAACTCCTCTCATAACTCTCAAGTTTTATGTAACCAGTGGATGAAAGATTGGAGTCACAGTCAATCGAAATTGAGACCTTATGATTAGTATTCCCATCTGACTCCTCCACACAATGGGTTACCTTCAATCCTTCACAAGCATCATCACCATTTTGAAGATCAACATAAATAGCCCCGATAATATCCCTTGGCCACACAAATATATCAAAGCGCCATCCTAAAAATAACTAAAGATGATAAAGAACACATAAACCCTATCACAAATAAAATGAATGAATCACCAGAAACAACACTACCACATCCCAAAACCATCATCCCTCTCCATCGATGCAAATAATAAACCAGGACTTTACATATTGACTACAAATGTATATAGCTCTACATGGATGTAGTACAAAGATCTACATACCAGGATGCAGCGCCGTCCACAAGAACAGATCCGTCAACATAGTCAAGTTGGTGGATAAGCAAGCGAAGCCTAGTCTCGGCAGAGCACAACGCAAGCTAAGAAGAACTGAATTTATTGCTCCCTCTAAGCCAAGAATAGCCTGGTAGACTTACGTATGCAGCATGCTTTTGGCCCACAACTAGGCTTCCAAAGTAAGACACGCTACCTATTCATAATATTATATACAACCTCATCCTCCAAACGTTAGATGACATGTCATATACTCCAAATTTTGTGCGCATTTATTGTGAAAAAACCATCCTTTCTTTCAATTTGTATCTAAAATAATAATAACAACTCCTCATGCTCACGTCAAGTTAACTCGATAACATGTACGAAAATGTTGAATTTAAATGTAAGTAGCGTTGCGTGACATGATCTGAATTTTTTATCGAAAGCATGGTTGTGAATCGTTCCACTTCGCAACTCTTACATGTGTACATTAAATAAAAATTGTAACTGTACCCACAAATATCCTTTACTAACATCTATTCATAAATAATAATTAAACCGTCTCATTTTTTCCTCGCATTAGCACCTTGCGATACGAGTTGGTTGCCAAGCGCTTCATTGGCGGGCGTGGCCCTTGCGGTTCCACCTTTGAAAGCATAACTGGCGATAAGACAAAACCACGCACTTCGACCTCCCACCCAACCGGTTGCACTTCGCCTTCCACTTCTACACTTCTCACGACGCCTATCACCAAGACATTGCATTCCCCGTCCTCCACCCCTTCCTCACATCGATCCGTAGTCCCCAACCTCGGCCCAAAGAATGGAAGGTGATGGCAGGAACCAGAGGCTCAGGCTCGACTATGACTACACACGTTCGAGAATGGAGAACCTGCCAGAGGCACTTCTTGTTGACATTGCAGTCCGCATTGCATCTGATTCTGCAACCGGTCTGGAGGACATGTTCAAGCCGGGCACGACTTGCATCGCGCCAAGAACGCCCCCCGCGGAGAAGAACCGTCGCTCGCCGCATCTCGGTTCATCGGTGCCGCTGTGTCCACTCATCTCCAATGACGACTACGTCCGCATCGTCGACAATCGACTCGCGCCGGCAACGTAGAAGCCAAATTCTACCGTGCCGTGCTCGATGCCTTGGTTGATAACCACTTCAATCAATCCTCCACTAGCTCGCTCGAGGACGCAAATTACGTCGGGCCACCCACTTCCAACGTATTTGTATCGACACTATATAAGTGCAGCAATATATTCAATCTAAAACATACTGATCGATCCATCCTATGTTAGCATGTTAGGTATCAACATTATATAACCGCAGCCATGTCATGTCAATCTATTTTTTGGTACATTAGCATGTGTTGAATATTGATGTATTTATTATGCAATTGATCAGGGGAGTTTTTTTGAATTCTCTTTCAAATTAGTAGCAATAGTGAAGTCTAGTAGGCTATAATTTTGACTGCCTATCTGTGCTGAAGGTGAATTATGTGGATCAATTTAGATTATTTTGCGTGTTGTCAAAGTAGTACAGGTTTTTTTGAGTAATATTTGAACTGACCCGATATAATTGAATGATCTGAATTCAATCAAGTGCTGCTGTGATATGATAAAAGGAACACAATGAATATGGAATCATAACAGATTAGCATCACAAAACAGCAGTTGTTTTATTCATGCCAAATAGACTGGCATACACTAGTTTTGTATTACAATTAGTCTACTTCATCATCTTGATTAAG
This sequence comes from Themeda triandra, assembly GCA_018135685.1. Taxonomy (NCBI): domain Eukaryota; kingdom Viridiplantae; phylum Streptophyta; class Magnoliopsida; order Poales; family Poaceae; genus Themeda; species Themeda triandra. The sequence continues at coordinate 49,114 of JAENPR010001413.1, read as the reverse complement.
ACACCCGTGACAACGAACATTTAAACTAAAACAGCGCATCCAACATAAGTGTTAACAATGTTAACTATTATCAGGTATGTCCTGGCTGTGACCAAGTACAGGCTCAATGCTGGTGCTTGGACGGATGATCAGGCACGTCTCATCCTCCGTCAACTCGAAGGAGATCCCAATGATGTGCAGGAGGGCGTCATCTGGAGGAACAATAACATCGACCCAATCCGCGTACGTGCTGTGGGGGTTATCAGCACCATTGTCACCAGGTTCAGCCCTTCGACACTGCTAGCCAAACCAAACTGGCAGGAGTTCGGACGAAATCCTGCGCCTTCAAAGGGTGACGGCTTCTAAAGAATGCCGCATGTACTACGAGTACTACACCTTCTTCCGTGACGTCGCTAGGGTTAGCTACAGGCAGTTGTCATACTTCTAGAGAGTATGCAATCCGACCGTGCTACTGTGTCAACCGTCAAGTCATTTAATCCCTCGTTTTAGCAATTAGCTCTTCGCACCTAGAAAACATACCATGCTGTTTTAGTCATTGAACTATGCAACCATGTTTAGAGCTTTGAACCAGTACTATTTATGTTATGTAATGTGATCATACTAGTCTACCATGTTTATATATTTCCACTAGTACTATTTATCTTATGTAATGTCAGATTTGATATGAATTTTTTATCACAAAGCATGGTTAAAAGGCCTCAAACATCATGTACACCTACAATTTCATATAAATTCGCTTATATCAATGGAGTCACGAATTATTATAATGAACATTTCACACAACATCAATAATAAAAACCATCCATTATTACAACATAAGTTCATCTCACCGCAACAAAGTTCTAAAACACAAAGAACTAATTTACGTCTCTTTATTACAACGTAACTTGACCACAAAATGCACCGGCACTAATGATAAACTAAGAGAACGACTACCATCCAATAAACATTATCTCCAGGTGATGCAAGCTAGACATCCAACTTATTTGAAGAAACCACCGCCTTCTCCATATCGATAGCCTGCATTTCACAAATACAACAACTATTGATGCATGGGGAAACCACAAAAGCTTAACTACAAACTTAAAAAAAAAAAAGACAACAACTATAGAAGCATACCCCAAGTACACGAAGAGGTCAAACAACTGCAGGAATTGAGGCCTCCAAATAAGCCTTGTCAACCTAGAAAAAAAAACCCATAAATGTCATCATGTTTGAACTCGTGAAAAACTAAATTAAAATAACAAGAGAACGACTTCTTTCCAAACTAACTAAAACCCGAGCTTCATACCTTGTCGTTTACAAATGAAGCCCAAAGAGGAGCAAATTCTTGCTTCAAACGTAGTAAATTTCCACGAAAAATGTTAGCATAAGACCTCACATGACCAGTACAACCATTCGATGACAACTTGTGCGCCAGACTTGCTCTATTAGCATGAAACCGCTCATCAATGAGACGCAAACACGCCGTTGAACATTACGACCGACCGGAGCGCCAAACGCCATGCATCTTATAGTCAAAGAAGCGAATAAAAGTATCTTCATACTGTTTAACCTTATTATGCAAGTCCATGATTGGAAGCCCAAGAGCAACATTGACATGCTTAACTACAAGATACATCGCTTAGCCTTTGCAGCCACGGAGTCGGAGCAATGCCACCAACAAATGAGAAGGGCTCCACGTACAAAGATACAGGCCCTAAAGTGCCCATCTTCAAAGGTATAGCATCTTGACCACATCAACATCACAGTTCATCTTTCCAATTACTTCAACAAAAATAGTGCGAAGCACATTGAAGGAAGCTTCCCAATCAACACGCCGAAATATATATATAAAAAAATGACTCAAGATCAATGCTTCATTCATTATGAATCAAAATTACATAAAAATTGCAAATCACACCAAAGACAAAATTATGACACATATTCTTTTCAAGTCTCGAATTCAAAATATTACCATGGGCATAGGGCATGTGGTGTCAAGACGGCTCTCATCCTCAGGAACAGGATCACGGTCAAGCAACAACCGCAACAGCAAACCAGACTGTTCAATCTCAACAAAGACAAGTCCCACCTAATTCGGACACCCCGAGATTGGAAACCGTAAACAGCTATTTCATCGAGAGCACCTCCCCGGGTGTGAAGTATCTAACCAAGATGACAAGGAAACTGAAAGAGCAATCATAGCACTGTGACACTCCTTAATAATTTCTTCCATCCTAGAATAGATGCCACAAAAAGAGTCCGAGAGATTGTTTCATAAGAGTGTAGAGAGCACGCTTCTCGCTATAGCAATATAACCGTAATCGGCTGAAAGAATATCATAGTTCACCGTAATGCTTCAAACATCGCAAGAACAAAATTGATCTTGCGCATTCCCAACGAGAGAGACCGATCACCGGACACAAGCAATGAAACGCGTCCGAGCTTTGGAGAACCTCGATCGAACCTCAAGACTCGATAGAAAAACGTGTATACACAACACCATGCTCAACCTGATTACTAGCAATTTTCAGACCATCAGCAGTAGCCTCACTGCCCGACTGAAGATCATCATTCATACCACCAAGCAAATACAAAGGCCACACGTAGACTGCAGACCCCATTCTTTCTACACACATCACATGGAAAACAATAACAGAACATTTACTTAATAATGAATTGACTACAAACCTATCCATCACACGAATTAAGTAAACAACTATACTATCGTATATATGATCAATCCAAATCAGAAACCATTCAATAAAAAAATAAAAACTTGCAGATCTGAATAAAACCAGTATGGATCCTTTACTAACCTAAACAAAGCACCTAAGCAACGAAGCGTAGCCACCCCTCGGACAACAGCACAGCAGATGGCTCCTTACACAACAAGCTTAAGGCCAGGGGGTATGGGGGTAAAATAAGAGGGAACTAAATAGACACAGGCATAATAAATACACCCCAGCAACCGACATACCTTATCGCTTCACTTTCCACAACCGAGACCAAAGACAATGCCTTGCATCCTACGAAACAAGGCATGGGCAACCTGCAAAATTTATAATTGACTTGTACAAATACTGACACCAATGTGAACACGAAACTGGAAACGAAGACAAAACGGTACATATACCAATTTAATTCAAACACGTAGCAGTACTAGCAACCTAAACCATGTCATATGTACTTCCTAGTACATTATATTTTCGTATAATTTTACTAACAAGAATAGCATGAACAACTACGGACACCTAAACAAGAATATTAAAATCCACAATTCAAATAAATCAATGGATTATCGACCATACATCCTTTGTCCCAACACTAATACATAGATTACTTTTTAAAGTACAAATCAAGAGGAATACTAAATCCGTACAAGCATTTAACACAAAGAATTGCACATAACAAACAAATATCCAATAATTGTATACATCTCCATCAAACCACCTACTAGTAAAGACAAATATGACTACCCCAAAACCTAAATATATAATCGAATAGTCATTACATATCATGAACTGCAAATTCGAACAAACCAAAATTCAAACAAAACACACTGGATCATAGCTAAAGTATCCAAGTCGGCATAATACGATATTACAATCCATAGTTCCGAATTACCAAATAACACACCAGTTCGTACGTCACGTACCAAGGTTCAAATGATAGAATACGATATTACAAACCAAGTTCATACATAAATAGTAGTAGAAGGACACAACTAGCCATAAATAAAGGACGATTGCTTCATTCTGCAGACCACACCCAACATCATCATCGAAAGCAACCATCACTTAGCATCCCAAGATTTCCTTGTTGAAGCGCACCGACCCCCTACAGCACAGGAAGACCGATAGGGAAGAAACGAATGCGGAACCTCTTGTTGCTGATCCTGATATGAACCACATAATTGGCACCAACGGTCAGCCCAGACTCGTTAGCAAAACGAGACCAACCAGTGCAGATACGAGCAACACAGTCTAAAGGCTCCTCAGGCTTCTTCAACACAGCTGGATAGCGATCATTGGAAGTACCAAAAAATAGAACCACACGCTTCCTGTTTGGTAGCTCCTTGGAGAATTCCTTTGTAAACCACTACACACCAGAAAAAAATGATCAATCACCAAATGTACGTACAAGATAACTAATGTAACCATGAACTCGACTAACATTTATTAGACATACACCCTAAAAGGTACTCACAAAGTGGCAGTGATCAGAGACTTGAGTAGGTGCAATCTTGCACACATAAAGTGAGAAGTCACTACGATGGTAATGCCAGACGTTTGCCAAAGTCTGCAAAATGTCACCATCCATTGCAACTCCACCTCCAATCTCATATTGCATACCAAGAACAGTAGGAGGATCTGCAACACACATAAATGTTACCAATTAAAACACATGAAATGACAGTGAGTTAAACCCAACCACTACCTTAAATCTAAGTAAAATGACAACTTAAATGTCTATAGCATAACTCACTCAGAACATCATGTCCATTCTCTGGATTATCTGCAGGCTGCTCATTGAAGTCCTCAAGCAAAGCATCACCCATCAAGGGACGATTCTAAATTGGCTTCTCAGAACCATCACTACCATAAAGCTTCATATACAAACTACCAGCTCCAACAGAAACAAACATAGCCATATCACCACGAGAGACCCTCTCAGCTACGACAAAAGCAGACCAGCCATCACACATGAACCCCTTTTCACCCCTAATCTCCACAACAACCTCCCGAGTAGTATCGTACTCCCCAAACATCGACACTAGTACTATCTTGCTCCCGAATTGCCAGCCAAATATCCATTGGAATTTCCTACAAACAAACAAGAGTTCACTAAACAATACCGAACTTTGTGCTTTCAAAAAGATATACACTAGCTATCATCACACACACATACGTGATAACTAGCTTGCATTGCAAAGATAGCTTCACATGAACTCAACCAACCCCAAAGGAAAGTAGAATTCAAAAAAACAATATTAATATTGACATGGAAATAAGTAAACCACCAAGAGAAATTTCACATACAATCTCCTGATGGAAAGGCCTGATGAAATCTTTCATGAATGTCCTGCCGAGCTGAACCAACACAGCAGGCACATGTGGAGCAGCATTACCATTCACAAGTACAAAGAACCTATAAAAACTCCAAACCAAATAAATAAATAACCATAAAATACAGCAGTATAAATCCTAAACTCATAAATTATGCAGCTTCCTCACTGTAAAATACCCTAAATCAGGTACCATAGCAAATTAACCAGGACAAGCATGTGTAAACAATGAGCAACACCCACCTCGGCAGCAATATCATCAGCCCCTGACAAGACAGCCCCACCTGCAGCCATAGCACTTGTAGCAGTTGCATGAACACTGCTAGATCCACTAGAACCCCCACCCCCAACAAAACGACTAAAAGCTTTAGTGGGCATAGCCTTGTGTACAGATCCAAGAAAGAAACAAACATGAGTCAGAACACTATACGCGCACCAAAATAGATTCTATCCATCTCACTGCAAACAACGGATCTAAAAACACATAAAAAACAAACAAGTGGTCACACCTGCTGGGCAGTGGCATGGACAAGAGAAGCAGACCCAGTGACAGAACGGATGCCTCCATCAACAACCATGCTGCTCCCACCTGTGCCTCTCACATGGGACAGATTATAATTTTTCCCAACTAATCCTGTGACAGTTGGACTCCCAGAACCGGCGACCGAGATCCCACCAAAAGCAACTTCCTTCACCTGGTTTATAAACAATTATTCAACGTAGTACAAAAAGTACATCAATCATTAGTAAGCAAAGCACCTTCCATTGATTATTACTTAATGCGATCTATAGTACTATAAAAACCTAACCCGGGTGGCCTTTAATCTAGCTTAACAAAGACCAAGAAGAGCAGATCCGCGGATGGTCCACCACCTACAAAGCAGGAAAATGATCCACCACGTGGGCAAAGATCGCTTTCGCGCCAGTGTGTGCTTTACCGTGGGGGTATAAACCCCATATACCCTCACGCCTACTTTGGGCCGGCAGACGAGACAAGCTGCCGGCCCACCAAGCTTCAAGACCGACGGCCCTAAGTCGGCTCTGATAGCCTAAAACGGGCAAGTTTAAAAGACCGACAAGAAGGAGAGACCTAGGCCGAGAGATAGGAAAGTTTCGTAAAGTCTTGTAAAGCACGAAAACTTAGTACCAGATAGGCTAGATCCAGTTTTGCAACCTTGCTCCCCGTGATATATAGGAGAGCAAGGACCCCGTCTAGGGACACGAACTGGCATAGCGCACGACTCGCACATCCACATCCATAATTGAAACAGAGAGCAGGACTAGGGTTTTACGCATCCTTGCGGCCCGAACACAAACCTTGTGTGATTGTTCCCCGTTTACATCTCGCTTGCAATCTCGTACGCCTTCCGCCAATCCATTACCAATCGTGGCATACCCGGGGTCGGACTATCGCCGTTATTTCGGCTGACATTTACCACCTTGATTAGGCGAAAGGTGGTACTGGCCTTGATGATGATGAATCGGGCTTCCATCCGTTTCCGACATGCTTCCCACCGCACGGCAAGCCTCCATACTTCGCACGTGCGTGCTTCCACAAACATCACCCGATCCGTGCCCCTCCGCTTCTTCTCGCACTCACCAAAAAAAACAAGTAAAGAAAAGGACATCGAGCCGAATAAAAAGGAACAGGATAACATGACCTCGCATCCTCCATTAATCCATCAATCCTTCAACAAAAATAGACACACAACCATAGCAGCATAAAAGATCCGAACAATACCTCTTCCATCGCACTCCATTCGCCGCCTTCGACCACGTAGCCTGCGGCGACCAACCCGAGCAGAGAAGGAGGGCAAAGATGGCTACGGCATTAGAAAGAACACTCGAGCAATGCTCCCACCGGATGCGGACCCGGCGCTAGCAGTGCCCGGAAAGCAACTTCTTCTTGTGAGTGGTGGGATCCATGAAAGCTTGGAAGGAGAGCTGCAGCGCAAGGGACGAAAAGGCAAAGGGGCTTTCTGCCGAAGAAAGGAAAGAAAGAAAGTGGCGAGTCAAGGCGACGAGCGGCCACTCTGCGGCTCATAAAGCATGCTAGGAACCCCACGCGGCGGCCGCAAAGGCATGCACATGGGTAGGTCACATTAAAAACGCACCCGAATTTCTTACATCAAAGTCTCAACACCGCACATTCCAACCGAGGCTAAAATCGACAATTAAACCATCTTAGCACACTAATCCATACTCTGGACCCAATCCACAACAAATTAATCAACGAGTAAATTACCCATGTCAAACTTAAGATTAGACAAATACATATTTTAAAATAATACTTGCAAGCTCAGCGCTACACAAGTCAGCATTTGCACCAAAGAACCATCTTTTAAAATAAAGCATACATAGTTTTCCAACACATAAATAAAATAAAGAGATAAAATAAATCAGCCTAATAATCCCCATTTCATTTAATTAGTATTAATTGGTTTTCTTTTAAAGAGAGCAGTAACCTCGACTTTTATTGAAAGCCATTAGTCTGATTATTAAAAGTTTAAAGTCTGGATCACCAACGAGATAAAAGCAAGAAAAGCCCCCCTAGTCTACCTCCGAAAAGTTGCGTTATTACGAGCATCCCCCTCAAAATTCAGAAACTGAAGATACAATAAACAAAGCTCAGTGTTCAGCTAGAAGTATCAGATCTCCACCACTTCTGTTGAGCTTGTGCTTGTCGGAGTGAACTTCAGCAGTCCCTCCAGCACCATCGTCTTAATCCCTTGGAAGACGTCTTGATCTTGTACACTGAGTCCCACCTCCCATTTCTGCATGTTTGAAAGAGCATCATAGAGAACATCAGAAGGCGACTTTGGCAGGATCTTTGATATGGCCATCTTATTATGAGAGCATATAGCCCAAGTGATTCCTGCAAAGAGAAACAATTAGTATTAGTTGGTTTCGTAGCTAAATAAATCATATAGTACTTTACGGTTACAAATTCGATATTGCCTTGTATGTTGTGCATAAATACAATAAATACACAAATTATCATTAATTTCATATAAACTATGTAGTTGGAAATGAATTCCCATTAAAAATCCGAGTCAATCCAAATACAAAGTTCAGTTGTTCTAACCAACTATAAAAAACATCAGAATACCGTTTCCTACATAAATTAAAATAAACACCTTGGTTAGGATAACCATGAAGGAATCACCCAAATATACAATGCAATAAAGGAATCCTCGTTCGTAATGATATTGGAAAATACTACGGGTTCATTGACCACTCCATTAGTGCTAACAAATAAAGAATATATATTTTAAAAAACACAATAACAAGCCACTTACAAATACTTCGATTTCAAATTTCCTAAAAAATATATATTATTATAGTATTCCTACAATAAAGCATACATAATTTTCCAACACATAAATAAAATAAATGATAAAAAAAATCAGCCTAATAATCCCCATTTCATTTAATTAGTATTAGTTGGTTTCTGTAGCTAAATAAATCATATAGTACTTTTCGCTTACAAATTCGATATTGCCTTCTATGTTGTACATAAATACAATAAATACACAAATTATCATTAATTTCTTATAAACTTTGTAGTTGGAAATGAATTCCCATTAAAAATCGAGTCATTCCAAATACAAAGTTCAGTTGTTTTAACCAACCGTAAAAACATCGAATACCGTTTCCTACATAAATTAAAATAAACACCTTGGTTAGGGATAACCATGAAGGAATCACCCAAATATACAAAAAAGTAATAAAGGAATCCTCGCCGTAATGATATTGGAAACTACTACGGGTTCATTGACCACTCCATTCGTGCTAACAAATAAAGAATATATATTTTAAAAACACAATAACAAGCCACTTACAAATACTTCGATTTGCAGCCACTAGTCTACAAAAAATATATATTATTATAGTGTTCCAACAAAAAATCAACATAACTAAACTCCACAAAAAAACTTCAACTTTGAAGTAAAATTCTTCCGTTGAAAACCATCAAATAAAAACGATCTTAAAATCATCGCACAAAAAATAAACCAACAACTTTAGCACGACCGCATTTAACCATTAAGAGAGCACAATAGTACATTACATATTCAGTTCACAAATAGATCCAGCAAACATTAAAACGACATCACAGTAGTTCTGATGTGGCCACTTCACACATCACAGACTGAAATCCACAAATTTAGAACAACAATTCATACTTGCACCTAGACAACACGACCACCGACTGGGATAAACCTGATACGATACTTGTCATTCTTGTCAAGAATCCTAACAATGTATATCTTGTCTAGCTTGATCGGCACCGAGGCCGCACTCCTGTACTCGCAATGATTCGACACACGCTTGAGTTCTTGAACCTAACCATCTCACCATCATGACGAACATTGCTGTCCCATACATCAAGACAACGGTTTCGGAGCATCGAGTCGATCGTACATCTCAAAGAGAGAACCACCGCAATTATCAACAAGAAAGCAAAAAATGCATCAACAAAATATACAATGAAATATGAAACATCACAGGCATAATGAAAGTACCAAACTAAAGACATAAGTTTGCAAACTCACAAAAATGTCCCTTCGGCCCAACTTGAGTCTTCGAGATACAAAAACAAAAGAGGAAAACTGTTCTCACGGTAATGAGCCACATTGACCATAGTCTCGAAAAAATATTCCCATTCATGACAACACCGGCACCAACCTCGAACTCCATTTCAAGCACAACAGAGGCACCGCAATCCAAAGATGAAAAAAAATCCATAAGTTATCTATATTGAACACATACCTACAAGAAATGACTCATTCCGCATCCCGGCAATCTAAAAATGACTTATCTTACCGTAAATATCTCGCACCATCGCCTATATACTCAATAAAATCGAGGATTATAGTCCTCTAAGATTGATGACCACTCTCAGACACATCCCAAAGGATTTGAAACAGCCATCCGACCCAAAAAGCCGCATAGTCACATTGCCTTTGCTAGGTGAGAAAAACATAGCAATGTCACCGTGGGAAACACGCTCGGCTTTCACAAATGCGAGTCCATCCATGTGCAAAGAAAAAGACACCGTTCGATTCAATGACCACCTCATGAAAGGAGTCACTCTCACCACTAAGCATGACTCGTAGAGCTCGACTCACATATTGCCTCCCAAAAGACTCTAGGGATTTCCTACGTACACCACAACAACAAACAAAAACAAATAATCCCAATCAATCTTTAAAGACGAAAAACACGATACAGTCCTAACAAGTCCATAATGACATGCCGCAATAACAAGGCAAAATAACAAGTTTATTCATATGCATAAACCAAAGAAACTAACCAATTCAAGCATGAAAAGGACTATTGAAGTGCTTCATCATGGTAGACTTGAACCGCACCATAGCTGAATCCCGACCAAGCACTAGGACTTCCAAGAAGAGAACCCGGGCGTTTGAACGAAAGTTTTGCACATTGAAATAAAAAAGGAAAATATACTTCAATAAACATATTAACTTTTCTCGTAAGGAGAATATTCATCATTAATTACCACAACATTCCGAACATGACCAAACCATCTCATAGCCACAAGACATTGGTAAATTTAATCAACAAATAAACTCAAACCCGAACACTAGACTTCACACATTCCTCATCAACAAGCCGATTCACCCCTACTTTCTTCAACACAAAGATTCTATTCTAACGATAACATATTACAAACAAACGATCTAAACACGTACAAAGAAGAATTCATCAATTGTACAAACTAATGAACTAATTTCTCGACCTCAACACAAGTTTTCTTAGACTTCTCAACACATGATCCATGAAGCATTCCTTTCCCCACACCACCATCCTAATAATAACATAAGTCAATACACATGTTCATATCACCATATATCATAACAAGACATTAAAAAATATCAGTCCATGATATCATTGCAATACCAAACAACATAAGACTATGAATTAATTGAAATTCCTAAATAAACCTAAATCTCGACCATATATCGTAAAAAGTACATTAAAAAATCATCCATTATACAAACTAATGCACTAATTTCTAACCTCAACACAAGTTTACCTATACTTCTAACCACATGACCCATAAACCATTCCTTTCCCATACCACCATCCTAATAATAACAAGAATCCGTAAACTTGTTCATATACAATAGTAATCTAAAGAAAATAAAATCCATGCCATCACCGCAGCACCAATCAACATATGACTATGAAATAGTTGAAATTCATAAATAAACGTAATAATAATTCCATACATACAAACACTACATAAGCACAGTACTACAACACTTAGCACAAAACAATCTAAATTTATATCAAACAACTTATACCGTGTAAAGACAAATCTCCCTAGCGTATGACCGACCCTCAATTAAACGGTCCGATTTGGATTTAGCTTCAGGTGTCTTCGCTGCACGGCTTTTGCCACCAGCGCGAGAACTTGACAACTTTCCATGTCCTTCCTCATTCTAATAGAGTACATTTCAATTAAACAGCACATCCATGAGATACTACCCAAAATCAATAGAGGCATATTTGCCTTCCACTTCTCAATCATCACTACATAGTCAGAAATCATTCAAACCTTGTCCTTAGCGTGCCAAACGAAACCACTAGGCGCATCATCCAAATATCCAGCAATGCTTGGTACCATCCAGGCTTCGGACACCACCGCACTCAATATCCTCCCTAGTAAGCCCATGCTTACAAGTTCCCCGGATTGACGTTCAAATCCACCGATTCAATCACAACAAAAGAAACGAGGAATAAAGAAAGATTAGCGTTACACAACGCGTACCTTCGGAGCACCAAGCGGCGCAATCCCCTCCCCATCCGCCGCTTCCGACCCCGGTTTGACCGCCGCGCCGGAGGAACGGCCGCCTCCGCCCCGCCGCCGCCGCCGCCACCGCAGCCTAGGACAACCTTCTTGCCGCTCCCGACGCCATGGCAAAAAACCCCACTACCTCCACCGGCTCAAACCTCCCAATCGCTCACCGAGCTATAAAGAGCAAAGGAATAAAAACCCTTCCGCATTCCAGCATATAAATCATGACACCTCCGACCAAATTTACAATGGCCACATATGCACGTGGCATCACTTTCCTCCTAAACAAGTAACTCATGGGCCCACTACCGTCTTAATAAAACATCACTACACATCGCTGCCACGTGACCGATCCCCGTAGCAATCCTTCTAGCAAACATGTACCGTGTGAACACAAGGAAAAATTACACAACCTCCATCGTGCACCGTCATGAGCCGTAAAACTCATCATAACACCAAAACCAATATAAAACAAACATGAAATTTAAAATCCATGGAGTTATACGAGACAAGACCACTCTAAACTTATTAAATACATAGCGGCACTCTGGCGTAGACGCGTCATTCAGCTGCGCTCCTACCAAGACTCCCGGCCACCGTAACCAAATGGAGTCAAGCTCTCGGCACCCGCCGCACCAAAAACACAACGATTCCACCAAGCCCGCACTTGCCCTAGCCTCGCCCAATCACGAGATGAAGGATACAAGCGTGCAATCTATCGCAAGCGGCTCCAGCATTAGCCACTCCCGCGAATCCAACCAGCAAAATACCGGACTCCCCTTGTCTCTTGCCCAGAATGTGGATCCGAGATATTGAGCTCGTCTGCGGTCAGGATCTAAAGTCCTGGAGCAGTTTTTCTTCAAATGCATACATCATCATAGAGATGTAAGTTCAAAACTACATTCTTTTATTTGTTCATCGTCAACAGTACCATCTTTGTATCATTTGCTCAATAATGTCCAATTACAGTTCCAAGAAGCCGCTCTTGGATCTTGTTTCGTGACAACTATGAAAAATTTCTGAGAGCCAAAGGAAAGCCGTCAAATTTCCCCCGTGAGCCGAACACCATGACCAAGTAATTATCCAAGCTCGATGAACTGACCATTGCGGGAACAAGATCGGAGATGGACCGTGTGACAACAACTATTGTTGGTTTAGATGCAAAAATTAGGAAGCTTGTAGTCTTGGGCCGATTTCGGTTGCATGCTCTATTGTAGTTTCACTTGTTTGTTGTCATGGGTGTCATAATCATGATGATGAAGTAGACTAATTGTAATACAAAACTAGTGTATGCAAGTCTATTTCCCTTGAATAAAAGAACTCCCGTTTTGTAATGCAAATATGTTATGGTCACATAATGATTCTGTCCTTTTATCATAGGAGTTCACTCGATGATTTAATTATATCGGCTCAGCCATATATTAATCGAAAACTATACTACCGTGACAACAACCAAATTAATGTAAATTGATCACCATAATTCACCTACATCACATATACGTGTGCAAAATAAGAGCCTACTACACTTCCCTATTGCTACAAATTCTAAAGATAATTGAAACAAACTTAACTGATCAAATACATATTAAATAAATCAAACTTCCAAGGCCATTCTAGCAAACCATACATGCTAATGCATAATTAACGAATTAGACAACCACATATCCAACCGTACTAACACCAACGAGAAACTACATCATCAACAAAACCCAAAATAACAAATAAAAACGGCATTACAAACAAACCAAGGCACTAAAACTAAAACCCGCCAAAGCTACTTATACTCTGGGGGCGCATTTAACCCTAATCTCAGTCCGCCTGATACATCTCATTCAACGCTTTTAATACTAAAAGGACCCAACGCTACTGAAACTCAAGGGATGCATTTAACCCTAATATCAATAGGACTGATACATCTCAGTCATCGCAAATATAACTAAAACCCGCCAACGCTACTTATACTCGGGGGGCGCATTTAACCCTAATCTCAGTCCGCCCGATACATCTCATTCAACGCTACTAATACTCACGGGGTGCATTTAACCCTAATCTCATTAGGCCTGATACATCTCAGTCATCGCTAACATAACTAAAACCCGCCAACACTACTTATACTGGGGCGCATTTAACCCAAATCTCGCCGGCTCCGATACATCTCGACAACGCTTCTAATACTAAAATCCTCCAACGCTACTGATACTCATGGGATGCACTTAACCCTAATCTAGGTCAGCCTGATACATCTCAGTCATCGCAAAAATTACTAAAACCCGCCAACGCTACTGATACTCAGGGCACGCATTTAACCCTAAATCTCAGTCCGCCTGATGCATCTCATTCAACGATTTTAATACTAAAAGCAGCCAACGCTACTGATACTCAAGGGATGCATTTAACCCTAATCTCAAAATGACTGATACATCTCAGTCATCGCAAACATAACTAAAAACCCGCCAACGCTACTTCTACTCGGGGGCGCATTTAACCCTAATCTCAGTCGGCCTAATACATCTCGCCAACGCTTCTAATACTAAAATCCTCCAACGCTTATCGATACTCATGGGATGCACTTAACCCCAACTGGCCGTCACTGATACATCTCGATCATCGCAAAAAATACTAAAACCTCGCCAACGCTACTTATACTCGTGGCACGCATTTAACCCTAATCTCATCCGCCTAATACATCTCATTCAACGCTTTTAATACTAAAGCCGCCAATGCTACTCGATACTCAAGGGATGCATTTAACCCTAATCTCATTAGGCCCGATACATGTCGTCATCGCAAATATAACTAAAACCCACCAACGCTACTTATACTAGGGGGCGCATTTAACCTAATCTCGCCGGCCGATACATCTCAAATAATGCTTCTAATACTAAAATCCTCCAACGCGATACTCATGGGATGCACTTAACCCTAATCCTGGGTTAGCCCGATACATCTCGCCATCGCAAAAATTACTAAAACCCGCCAACGCTACCGATACCAGGGCACGCATTCAACCCTAAATCTCAGTCACTTTGATACATCTCATTCAACACTTTTAATACTAAAAGCCGCTAACGCCATCGATACTGGGATGCATTTAACCCTAATCTCTATAGGACTGATACATCTCAGTCATCGCTAATATAACTAAACCCGCCAACGCTACTTAGACTCGGGGGGGGCGCATTTAACCCTAATCTCAATCCGCCTGATACATCTTATTCAACGCTTTTAATACTAAAAGCCGCCAACGCTGCTGAGACTCAGGGGATGCATTTAACCCTAATCTCAATAGAACTGATACATCTGAGTCATCTCAAATATAACTAAAAACCCACCAACGCTACTTATACTCGGGGGGCGCATTGAACCCTAATCTCAGTTGGCCTGATACATCTCATTCAACGCTTCTAATACTAAAATCCTCCAACGCTTACCGATACTCATGGATGCACTTAACCTTAATCCGGGTCAGCTTGATACATCTCAGTCCTTCGAAAAATTACTATAACCCACCAACGCTACTTATACTCGGGCATTCATTTAACCCTAATCTCACTCCGGCTAATACATCTCATTCAACGCTTTTAATACTAAAAGCCGCCAACGCCATTCGATACTCACGGGGTGCATTTAACCTAATCTCATTAGGCATGATACATCTCGTCATCGCTAACATAACTAAAACCCGCCAACACTACTTATACTCGAGCATTTAACCCTAATCTCGCCGGCCCGATACATCTCCGTCAACGCTTCTACTAAAATCCTCCAACGCTACGATACTCATGGATGCACTTAACCCTAATGGGTCGGCCTTGATACATGTCGGGCATCGCAAAATTACTAAAACCCACCAACGCTACGATACTCAGAGACACGCATTAACCCTAAATCTCATCCGCCCGATACATCTCATTCAACGATTTTAATACTAAAAGCCGCCAACGCTGCGATACTCAAGGGATGCATTTAACCCAATCTCAAACGACCGGATACATCTCGGTCATTGCAAACATAACTAAACCCGCCAACGCTACTTCTACTCGGGGTCGCATTTAACCCTAATCTCAGTCGGCCTGATACATCTCCGTCAACGCTTCTAATACTAAAATCCTCCAACGCTACTGATACTCATGGGATGCACTTAACCCTAATCTAGGTCAGCCTGATACATCTCGATCATCGCAAAATTCTACTAAAACCCACCAATGCTTCTTATACTCATGTAACGCATTTAACCCTAATCTCGCATGCGCCTAATACATCTCATTCAACGCTTTTAATGCTAAAAGCCACCAACGCTACTGATACTCACGGGATGCATTTAACCCTAATCTCACTAGGCCCGATACATCTCGGCCATCGCTAAAAACTAAAACCCGCAAACGCTACTAATACTCGGATGCATTTATCCCTAATCTCATTAGTCCTCATACATCTCGCTCATCGCAAATATAACTAAAATTCGACCATGCTACTTATACCCAAAAGGACGCATTTTTACCCCTAATCTCGATCGGCTTTGATACATCTCGGGTCCGCTTCTAATACTAAAATCCGCCAACGCTAACCGATACTCATGGAATGCACTTAACCCTAATGGGTCGCTTGATACATCTCGGTCATTTGCAAGAATTACTAAAACCGCTCCTACGCTACGATACTAGGATGCATTTATCCCTAATCTCAATAGGCACGATACATCTCGGTCATCGCAAATATAACTAAAATCCGACAACGCTACTTATACTCAAGGGACGCATTTAACCCTAATCTCGCCGTCTGATACATCTCGATCATCGAAAATATAACCAACGGGACAAATTTAACCCTAAGCCGAGAAAATAAATAGAAAACTCTTAGGGTCACACATTAGTCAGAATAGTTTCCACAACCGGAAGCAAAACCCTAAACCATAAATCGTAAAACCTTAACCCTAAACCCTAATCTAAGCAGCAATTGGACCCTAACCTCATCTAGTATGTGAACTATAACAACTCCAACTATTACCAACCCTAAACTTACCGCAGAATGTGGACCATAACCTCTACAACAATTTGAACTATAATGAACACAACCATTACAAAACCTAAACTAAACATACGAACTATAAGTACACCCGAACATCAACAACCAATTTAAACCTTACAAAAATTATACATACTTAACCAAACTCTTAGAGAACACAATGACGTAACCCTACGTACACAAAACTATGTACTAAAAAATATGAACAATATAATTTACTAAATATTAATTACTTAAGTATGGTAAATCAATTGTAAATATATACATGAATCCGGCACATAAGTATTATACTTATAGCGTCCAAAGAAATAAAACATATCTTAAATTCCAATTACATGTCCCATCCCAACTAACTTATACAAATAAAAAAAGGGTCTCATATAGACCATAAATATACCCAACTACGACACGTCTTCCATTTTTTCAACCCTATTGAAGACCGAAAAACTACCCTGACTAGTCGCAGAAATTCTGTAACCATTTAATGCCTCCACCACCTTACACCTCCACGAAACATACCAAAGCACCGCCAAGGCACAAGGTTCACTTGCAAGACAAGATTCGATCCAAACTACTTATTACCAAATTCACAACCACCTCCACCGATACCTTTTCTTTGTAACATACAACCAGCTCATTAACAATACCAATCCACCAATACATGGAGCGAAGTAGTTCGAGGAATAGAAGTCGAGAGATCTACCAAAATCAACACCTCGATCCACATCATAGAAGATGAAGACTCCAAAGATTCAAAGCTCAATGTAAAGAAAGAATCATATTCAAGAAAGTCAGCATGGACCGTTCGACCCCAACCAAGAGTTCGACAGGCCACACACGGCCGATACGTATGGTGAGATCTTTCTGCCCCAAAAAGAGAAATAATCAAAACAGGTGCCTAACTACAAACTTCTTAGGTAGCATATCACCGTAACCCTAGCAATTGCCGAAGAAACTACTCGAGATACCGGTTTTGCATTCCTAGAGCACATCACAAAGTTCAAATCAACCTTGAACTTGCAATTTGGCTTGTTTTTTCATTAGATCACAACACTTCGAGATCGTAAGCAATGATGGCCGAGCTACAATACAAATCACAAACACTGATATAGAATCCACAATTGGTATAAGAGTGCACATCGAGCTGAGACCAAATCTTTCAAAAATTTTGAAAGATGGTAGCAACCAAGTCTCGTTCGAAATGTTCCCATCTTACAATTCAAAGTCGAACCAACAAACCACAACGGAATATCAATACAAGAAGCTAGGAACCAAATACAATACCTAAAGGGTAAGACTCAAATGACTCCTAACGAAGAAAGTAAATTCCTATCGCAATGCTACCGGTGGCAAGTGGAAGATCTAATTGCACCTAGAATTGAGAAGAATCAGCTTATCCCGAGGTCATTCATGCAATTGAGCATCCAAACGGTCCATGGAATTTTAATTGGGCTGAATTCATGATAAAAGATCTCAAACAGCATCAATGGATCCGAAAGCACAACTCCTAAGAGAAGACACAACTAAGCACATCATTGTCCAAGGATGCACATACTTCCTGATAGTAAGTTCCACCTCCATTATGCAGTTTTCAATTCATACAATGAAGCATTTTCTTTGAATTACAAATATCTCAACATTTATCTGACACACCACATTACATTATTATGATAACAGCTCTTCTATATACTCAAGTTCACAGCATGCGGCATTCGGTACAACTCTGCAAACCAACCTACAATACAGCTTCTCAAACCACCACTAATGAGATCCCTTTTGAGGGAAGATGCACACATAAGACACTGCATGCCAACCTACAGCACACTGGCAGCGAAAACAATGGTAAGAACTTTCAAGTACCTAACTTTTAAACAATCCATACACAATGGCTCCAATTATATCAACTACACAACACCACCATATATATTTCAAACT
Source organism: Themeda triandra (assembly GCA_018135685.1). NCBI lineage: Eukaryota > Viridiplantae > Streptophyta > Magnoliopsida > Poales > Poaceae > Themeda > Themeda triandra. The sequence continues at coordinate 30,281 of JAENPR010001413.1, read as the reverse complement.
TACAGCTTATATTATCTCATTATTTACCAACTTATAAACACGATGGATTACTTTTACAGGTTGATGCAATAAAGCTCAAATACTACGAGGCAGAGAAACTGAAGATGAAGACATATGACAACCTACACATTCCCAAGCTACTATGGAACATAGAAGTATGCTTTCAAATTGACAAACTTAGTATATTGCTATGACTACCATATCAGCTACTGATCTAACATTTATTCTCCAATTTCATCAGCAGTGGAACACCATCAACAAGGAAATCATACAAGAAATCGTGAAGATCGAAATTGACAACCTTCTAAACAATGCAATGTCCAACGCACCTTTCAAGGATGAGCACAACCAAACTAGAGTAAGCCCTTTACACTTTAACCTTACACCAAACATACACACATATTTTAACAGACAAATATCTTGTACAACTACTATAATCATTATTTGAAGTGTTTGCAGGATCAACGACACGAAGGATACAAAGCAACATTAAGTACAATGACCAAAATTCAGATAGCAAAATATCTATTTGAAAAGATACGAACAGATTTCATGTACAGAGACATCTTCAAGATCGATATCCAAGGTAAATGAGTAGTATCACTAACATTAAATGTCTATTTGACAAATTTCCATTTCATTTTTCCTAACCCGATCTTTGAAACAAGCGTGGAACGAATCTACATCGACCTATCCATTGTACAAACAAGCTTATCATAATATCCTTGAAATAAATGAACCATCCCGAGTGCAAAACATACACATAGCTTACATCTCATTAACAAATGGACAACGGAAATACGCTCTACAGTAACAATATAAGAACTTTCAATTTAAATTTCTATGTCCTACAAATACAACATTTACATACCATGCAACCCCTTTCATTGCGCAAACTAGGGCACCAACATGACAATCAAGAAGAAACAAATATAGCCACAATTGAACCTTATAACCACATCGAAACACCAATAGCAACATCACTCCTCAAAGCATTTCATATTGGCCAATGTTCAGTTCACCCACACTTTGATAGCTCCACAACAAAAAAACCCATTTATGACACACCGACTATATACACTCTCAACAACACGGGCTCAATGCAAGAAAAATCAATGGGTCCTATATTCGACAAATCTTGATACACCGTAGCTTTCAAGACAAAGGTACCTTATACTTCTAATCTTTTAATACTGTGAATATTAAATTTTTTGTCATGTACCTACCCCAAATACATCTACCTTATCTTAACACCATTCTAACAAATAGCACGAATTTTTCAAGAACAATCGGAGCAATTCCCACCGCAGCACCGCATTGACACAAATGAAAATGTACTACAACAATATCGCACAATAACTTATGTACATACACTTTTTCAGCCCATGTGTGGAACATATTTGTGTAATACAATGTAAAATTGCACATTTCATATGTGCCACCTTTCATTCACTAGCAATTTTACCTATACATCATGAAAGATATTAATATCTTCACAAAAACGAGATAATATCTATTTTTTATTACTACGTCAATTAATTCAAAGATGCCAATTTTTTACGCACATGGAACATCAACATTATAGACACATAGATTATATACTTAAAATCTACCACAAATAAAACAAAATACCTAAACTAAACTAAACTTCTATCACTAAGAATTTGTCCATATTTTCAAATTACGCGGCTCCAACGACATAGTATACACTAACAACCCTTAAAAACAAAACGAAATAACACATTAAAAACACAAAGTGACTGCTTCATGATATCACAACAAGCACACATGCAACACACCACGAAATAAAGTTATGTATGAAGTCAACTATGGCTTAAAGAACATAATCACGAGCCTTGCGATCAAGGAATCCACCATTAATGCTCCACAACAATACAAATATGAAGCCTCACGACCTACCATCTAAATCTCAATACTCCAACCTACACCAAATACACACAAGCAAACCATCATAATTCCCCATGGAGCACAACACATATGCAAACATCTCAAACAATCAAACAAACTATAAGAAACGAAAGAAACATATGACTGTACGGTTAAGCGGCTCACAACATGCATCTCGTTCAAGGAGACACAACGGACATTTCGTACTAAGCAAATGCACCCACCTATACACGGTACGATTTCCATATATTTACACTTCTAAACCAATAAACACTTATCTTTATAGTGAACATTTACCAGTCTAATTAAACTAACCAATTTTCGGTTACAATCTGTGGAATAATTGACATGATAGACCAACACGAGCTATACACGACTTCAAAATAAACGATGGAACCGGGACAACGGTCGTTTCCGGTATAAATTCGAACCCTACAATTATTCAAATTAAGATTAACAAAATGATTACCATAGTATTCTTGATATGACCATATACATTTCATTCGCAGCGGTGTACCCGGAAGGCAAGACAAGAACTATCCAGGCAACGTAATTCCTTTCATACTCCTAGCAATTACTCAAATCACTTGTCTCTAAACAACATCTTTCATCATATTTACCTCTCACCCAAACAGCATAGGAGCTTATTACAAGATATTTAGTGAGCTATTCTGGGATGATAACAAAATAACACTACGAGCATTCAAAGCTATGTAAGTCCTAACACAACGAACCCGAACACAATACCCCATCATATTACACACCTACATACTGAACATACCAAAATTCTCATCTCAGGCAGAAAATAGCCGACTATAACTACATCACGCTTCATTTCATATCTGCAATTCAGAGCACCGGACCTCACATCCAACCCCAAACAAAAAGCTACAAGTTGCTACAAAGACAAGCACCCAAATCGGCAACATAGAACTAGACAGAGGCAATCGTATACCTACTTTTCTCAAGACAGAATAAGGTAATCCATAAGTTGTGTCATTAATAAATATAAGATTTTCACAATCTAGTAATAATGATGATTTAGAACAAGCGATGAAGGTGCATCTTCTCACCAAATAGTAAATGCACTACACATCAATGAACAAGAAGCAAGGTAAATATACGACCTAAAAAAATAGATGTATTTGATATTTACTCACCTTATATACTAACCCGAGCATTTTTCAGGTTGGCATTGAACTCAATGATAGAGGACGGCAGCATCTACAACACTATTGACTATGAACATTTCAAACTCGCTGCACAACAATTGAAATTCGATGGCAACACAAATAACGAGGAAGACTGTTTTGTATGTACTTTGATTGCTTAAGCCGAAAAAAATTGCCGAACTATAAACATTATTCGATGTACTTAATTTTACTTTCCAACTTCAAATGATCAGACACATCGGAATTGTTCCAGCATTGCATCATGAGTTGGATAATTCTCTTCATGTTTCTTCAACTTCAACAAACATACCTTTTTAAATTTAGGCTGAAATCATAACCATCAAAACAACGGCAGAAAAGTGCGCACATCACTCCAGTACGGTTCCATCTGAAGAAGGTAACACCAAAATAAGATATATAATTACAATCAAAACCATCTCCATTCTAAAATACCCCTACACAACTTCCAATTTAAAAAATACAACTGTCGAGAAGCATAAGTAATAACTCTCCCTTCTTGCATCAAGACACATCCAATACCACCCAGTACCCTAAAACATTCATATATACAAAAAAAAGGGAAGCATCACAATAAACATCAAATGATTTCTCAATATTTGGCACACATCCAATACCAGTACCAGTGCTAAGGCTGTGCTAAGACTGGAGCAGTGGTCATTAACCTTTTCAATGTCTGAAAAGCCTCTTCACACTCTGGTGACCAAACAAATTTAACATCATTCTTCAATAACTCAGTGATAGGTTTTGATATCTTGGAGAAATCAGGAATGAAACGACGGTAGTAACCCGCCATTCCCAGAAAACTGCGGACTTTGTGTACTGTCGTCGGTGGTTCCCAATCAAGTATATCCTGAACCTTGCTAGGGTCAACAGCAACACCTTTTTCTGATAAAACATGTCCTAGAAATTTCACTTCTTTCAGCCAAAAGTCACACTTACTGAACTTGGCATACGGTTGATGATCTCTCGTACGTTGCAAAACAATTCTAAGATGTTCAAGATGCTCTTCTTCATTCTTAGAATACACCAAGATGTCATCAATAAATACCACTACAAATGGTCAAGCTCGTGCATGAAGACGGAATTCATAAGATAGGAGAAATGAGATGGTGCATTGGTAAGTCCAAAAGACATGACCAAATACTCATATAACCCATAACGAGTGGTAAAGGCGCCTTTGGAATATCTTCCGGTGTATCTTGATTTGATGGTATCCGGATCGGAGATCAATCTTAGAAAACACCTTTGCTTCCGCTAATTGATCAAACAGAAGATCAATGCGAGGTAGAGGATACTTGTTTTTGATAGTCACCTCATTCAACACATTCTCAGAGTTTTGTCTTTCTTTTTCACAAATATTGCAGGGCTTCCCCAAGATGACTTGCTATGCCTGATAAAGCCTTTGTCAAGCAATTCTTGCAATTGTTTCTTGAGTTCTGCTAGCTCTGGTGGTGCCATTCTATAAGCTCTTCTAGAAATTGGAAGCGTACCAGGTTGCAACTCAATCACAAACTCTATATCCCCGTCGGGAGGTAACCCAGGCAAATCATCCGAAAACACATCTCGGAAATTCCCTAACAACCGGTATATCCTTAATTTCCTTTACAAGTAGCACAAACCCTTTCAACTTTTCTTTTGAGAGTAGAAAGTTGGATAAGAAGCCGAGAACCGCTATTAGGTAAGTTTACTTTTACTTGTCCTATTCAACACATCAATAACAACTCCGTGCCGACTCATCCAATTCATCCCAAGGATCACATCTATATCCCGATCCTTCAATACTAAAATACTAGTGGGAAAAGTATGCCCACCTAGATTTATAGGTACATCCCGTACCATTTCTTTAGTGCACATTCGCCCCCCAGGCGACTGTATAAAGAAATCGTTTTTGGTTTCCACAATAGGTATTTCATGATTCTTAACGAATGTACCATTGATGAATGAATGAGATGCACCGAATCAAAAAGCATAACTAGGGGAAATTAGCAACAGAAACGTACCCATCATGACAGGCTCTCCTTCTAGAATTTCTCCAGCTTGAGTATAAAACACTCTACCAACCTTCTTCTCATTTTTCCCCTTTGGTACATTATGATTTCCAGGCTTGTTCTGATTCTGTTGCTGTGGTGGCGGTGCATAAGCCCTGGGAGCATAAGAGATGTACTGCCTTGGATGCGGACAGTCCCTTGAATAATGGCCAGGCTTGCCACAATTATAGCATGGGAAAGTCTCGTGGGTCGGGAATTTGGGCTTCGAATACCCGGGGCATTCGGGCCGTGGATAAGGAAGAGTAGCGCAGGACGGACAAATGTCCGCTTTGGGCTTGGTACCTTGTGGTGGACGGTAAGGTGGACGGTAATGATTTTGAGGATGATAGATTATTTTCTCGGCGCTTTTGATTACCACCAAAAATCCCGAAAACCCAGTTTTCTTCTTCTTTGATTCCGATGCTTACGATTCTTTTCTTCAAAGGTGATAGCAATATTCACTTGTCTCATGAAAAGTAGCATTAGGAGTTCCGGTCATCATCCTCTCAATTTTACTTTTCGAGACCCCTAATAAAACATTCCTTCTTCTTGCGATCGGTGTTGACATGATCGGGGGCATATTGGGACAGAGATGATTGAACTTGCCAACATACCGCATAACCGACATATCACCCCGTTGGAGAGCTAGAAACTCATCAAGTTTGATACGCATAATACCCTCGGGAATATGATGAGCACGAAAACCCTCACGAAATTCAGCCCAAGTAATACGATGACCTTCGGTCATTCGAACAAAATTAGCCCACCAAGTCCCAGTCGGTGCCTCGCTTGCCTTGTGCTACAAACAAGGGCTTCCGAAATTCCGTACACTCAATCACCCAAACTTCTCGCTCCATACTGCGGAGCCATTCATCCGCCTCCATGGGTTCATCTCGCCCGGTGAAGACTGGAGGACGGGTGTCGTGAAATCCACATATGTGGTTTCCTCTCTATTATTTCGCCACGATTTCCATGTTGGACATTCGATTCCGATTTTGAACCATCGTTGTGGTGGCATTCACTAAGGCTGCAATAGCTTCACCAAAGTGGGTGGAACAGTGGCGGAAATGGAGCACCGTTATCGACATCTGTTTCATAAACAACCACACTTATTCACATAATTTATTGAACTAAACAAGCTGATGATACAGAAGTTTAACACACTTATGATACATTTTTTTTGATACACAGTCTACTCATAGACTTATCAATCCAACCCATACTAAGGTTTTATGAAAAGAAAAGGGGAAACTGCTATTTTACATAACCCTCTGCATCTTCAAGCATCATCATCACTAGGGACCATTTGACCATCATCCCCATCACTGACATTGGATCACATCCTCCTCTTCAGGATCTTCCTCATATTCCTCCATTACCTCTTCGGGATCTTCTTCATTTTCAAAGTTATCCACATAACCTTCTTCCTAGGCTCTTCTACTATGTCTTCTTCATTCACATCGAGCATTGGAGCATCTTCATATTCATATTCGTAATCTACTACAAGTCCCAAATCATCCTGTGCTCCCGACGTTGATAATCGGGTCCAACGGAGCCGAGCCATATGAGCACGATCGCATTTATCTCATTTGTATAATCTTGCATGACTTGTATATACCCTTCCAGTTGAAGAATTTGATCCCTAGCTTCATCTTCACGCTGCCATGCATCATTTCTCATCACCCTCATCATATTGAGTGACCTAACTGTAGCATCCCGATCTCTAGTAACCTCAGCAAGCTGTCTAGTCAACTTCTCAATCTCAGAATCAGGGGTAGGATTAGGATTACTGCTACTTGCTCCATCATTCCTTGGGGCTAACTGATGTTTTGGAATACCTTTAGAACCAGTCTTGTTCATCGGAGCCCATTGACCGTCAACCATCCTATAATAAATAGAATAACAGATAAGAACAGATGGATTGGGATCAGAAGGTTAGCATGAATAGGATTGATACTACTTAACCCAAACCACTTTAAGAAGGAAGGTAATCTAAACAAGTTAATTAAACATGATGCATGAATCGAACTTACGATCTAAGCATAAAAGTTTTTTAAAGAAACACATGCGTAAAGGTAACTTTTATAACATAGGGCAATATTATGCTACTCCATTACCATACTTTTACAATAAGAATAAAGATCGATTGAAAGAATCATAGATAAGGAATAAGCAATTTGGACCCAAAATAGTCAAGTTAGGTTTTTAATTGATCCAAAACCTTTTGAATTTTTCGCAATGAATACTACAATAACTCTTTTAAATAACGATCCGGCTCGATACTACGTGGCGTAACCTTCTAAATAATATGGCCCACATGCATTTATCATTGTCTTAACGACTTCGATAGCAATGCATGTGTGCCATAAGACTTAAAAAGGATCTGTCGGGTAGATTCCCGAAACTTCCATGATTCTCCAAGCGGGATCAATCATTATAAAGAGACATTGCGGTATTACAATAGTTTATTCAAATAATATACATCGAGTGAAATAGCGGAAGGATTACAATAACATAGGTTTACAAAGCATTTGGTTCAAAACTTACAAACCATATGTTTAATTATTACAAACCAAAATAGTAGTGGAGTAGCGGTAGATAGATTAATTACACATCCAGACGATGAGCTCTGCCCAAGAGCCAAACACTCTACTCGTCATCACTCTCCGCAACGACTGTCATACAGCAGGATGCAGTGCAAACCTGCTCCTGATGCTCACCGGTGTTGATGGTCGTTAACTCATAAAATTAACCGTCAACTTAGCATGCAAATGGACCTATTCATAAATACTTGATAGATATAGGGTTACCACCGATGTAATTCCACGAGTTTTGGTGAATATCTATTTCTCGCAGGGTGACAAATTGAAAATCAACCAAGATGGCCCACATGTCATGATTACATAGAGAGAAAGACCGAACGGGTAAAATTGTATACTCTAGAAGACTCCGTAAGGCAAACCACGAAGCGGGGACCCACCTGGCAGAGTGGTGGGTCGGCCGACCAGGAAAGGGGAGTCGGCCGACTCCCCATCTCCACCAATCAGGTGGAGTCTCGCGGATCCTGCCTCCACCGACTTTGAGGATTAATAATTATCGTCCATTTAGGTCGGTTTGATCCGAGGGCTGTGGTTAATCCTAGGGGGCTATATAAGCAGAGCCCCTGGCCCCTGGGTGAAACCCTAATTCATTCTCCAATTCATTCAAGACTTCAATCCAAAGAGAGAGAGTTAGATAGAGAAGGGTCCTCGAATGGATCTATCTCTATAGGGTATTAGTATCAAGAGAGATTGAGAGAGTATAGAGTGGAGGTAGATTTGGAGGAAGCCCGGCTGTCGGTGTCTCCTCTCCAAGGTGTATCTCGCGGATCAAGTCTCCTAACCCGAGGCTTGGTTTCGGGAATCATTCGGCAATTCAACTTCTAATACTAGTAAGTTCATTGTTATTATTGTTCTTTGGTTTACAAGTTTACTTTATTTCGCTTCGTTGGGAATAGAGTAATCGTTCTTTAGCATAAGCGTGGTGCTTAGGCTAGGTTCACTTGTAGATGCTCCCTATTCGGCCGGAACCGTGGTAGTAGTGAGGAAGTGACAATCCCTTTATTACCTTTGTAATCCACTTCCCGTTGGTAGGTAAGGTAGGTCCTTTGTGCCCGGTTTAGCATCCTCTCGTGGTGTCTATTCCTCGGGTACCCCCTTAGAACAGTAGTCTCAAAGCTTGCCATAGGTTAGAAGAAGACTGACGAAGGAGTTCTCTCTATATCGCTTAATTCTCACTTGACTAGCAACCCAGGGGTAGTAGTAAAGATCGGGTTAGTCTATTGCACGTTTTCTCTTAGCGTATAAAAACAAATACGATACTCGGGACTTATCTCCCGGTGAAGTGCTCACCGATATCCGTGCGCTTGCGGATTATTTCTTTTGATTCTTTCGTGTGCGTATCTAGTGTCAACAAGCATTTTTGGCGCCGTGTTCGGGGAGAAAGACGGTCCGCTTAGATAACCTAAATCTTGCTCTACCTTGTACCTATACTTTTACTTTTTCTTGTCACTTTACTTTTCCGTACATTTTATCTTTTTCTATCCTTATGGATAATTCAAATTCCATTCCTATCTTTCAATTTTCTCGCACCCACGAGACCAAATAGTGCCACATGAGTCATCACAACCTATCCAAACACCTAGCTATAGGCCGAGTCCGCGGTTGATTGCATTGGTCCAAAGCCTATCCTTTTCAGAGAAGGAGACGAAAACCCTTACCTTCACATTAGAGACTTTGAGCAAACATGTGACTATCTTCGCATAGAGGGCATGTCCGACAAAACCCTCCGTTGGAAGCTATTTCCTTTCTCATTAAAGGGAAAAGCTAGACAATGGTATGATAAAGCCGTAGGTAAGCAACAAGGAGATTGGGGATCCTTACGCTCCAACTTTTGCCTAGATTTCTATCCCATCTCCCAAATCGTCGACCTTAGAGTCAAGGTTCCGACTATTAAGCAAGAACCCGAAGAATCTTTGGCCTCATCCCGGAATCGTTTTAATACACTTTTAGCATCGTGCCCGACCTTAGTCTACCGATCCCATTCTTTTACAACACTTTTATAAAGGTCTCGAGTAGAGACAGTAGAAAATTGCTCGACACAACTTCGGAGGATCATTCTTGCATATCTCTCGAGAAAGCAAGATCAATCCTAGACCAAATCCTATCCAGTGAATTAGACTACCTCCTAGAAGTAGAATCTCAAGTAGCCGAAGACAAACATTTGCCGTGATACACCATCCACCTCAACTAATCCATGTCTTGAGCAAGACCAGAAGACATTCCACTTCCCGATTTTATGCTAGATATTGAACCCGATCTCGCTTTTCCGATTTTGGAAACATCTTCAACTATCACAAGGTGAAGAAGCCACAAGGCAAATATCACCCAATAAGGCCATGCAATATTGATGAGGATATTCCAACAGAAAGACCTCGGGAGAGTTAGTGTTCATGAGCAATGAGTGGTTAGAAGAGTCGAGCTTTCCTCCAAATAATTCATTTGAATTCATCTTCTCTTCCCATTCATTGCATGATTAACAATGATCGCATAGACGCTCTCTACAATCCAAAGGGTGGGTATAAATATCATGTCTACCACACTAGCAAAATATTTGCAAAGAAACATGACATTGACCCCAACAGTGAAGTTCATAAGAAATCTTTAAGACAAATTCTTCCTTGTTTAGGAATCCTACATGTCCTACCACTCCGGGTAGAAGGAACCCCTGTTCACTTAAGCTTTTATGTCTTTGACATAGGGGATTTCCACCGTTGATAGGACAACCATTTAGAAGACTTCTTTATGAAGGACAAACTGGGAAACTAAACATTTGTTTAGGCAAGAAACTCCAGTTTGCAATGTCCATTTTACACTCTTTAAATACTATGACCGAGCCCCATCCACATTATGATCCGTTGGAGGAATTTAGAGCAGCTTCTCTAGAATTCCTAGTGAAGCCAGAATTAGAAGATGAAGCTAGATTCTTCATAGAAGAAGAAGCTGACCCTTCTGAGAATGAACCATTAGATGAGTTTACCCTACCACCTAGGCCTCCTATTGAGTTCAAACCTTTACCAGCCGGTCTTAGATATGCCTTTCTAGGAAATGATCCAGACACTCCTGTCATCATAAGTGATACTCTCACTCGGGAGCGACTTTTCGTTTAATGGCTATCCTAGAAAAACATAAAAAAGCTTTTGGCTACTCACTCCGGGACCTCAAAGGAATTAGTCCCGCCTTTTGTACCCATCGCATTCCCACAGATCCCGATATTCCACCATCCGAGAACCCCAACGTAGACTCAATAATGCGATGAGGGAAGTTGTTAAGAAAGAAGTTTTAAAACCGTTGCACACCGGGATTATTTACCCCGTGCCACACAAGGAGTGGGTCAGCCCCGTCCAAGTTGTGCCTAAAAAGGGAGGCATGATCGTTGTCCAAAATGAGAAGAATGAGTTAATCCCACAAAGAACCGCGGGGTGGCGATTGTGCATAGATTATAGAAAGCTTAATAAGGCAACAAGAAAAGATCACTTTCCTTTGCCTTTCATTGATGAGATGCTTGAGCGATTAGCCAACCATTCTTACTTTTGCTTCCTTGATGGATATTCTGGATATCATCAAATTCCTATCCATCCTAATGATCAAAACAAAACAACCTTTACATGCCCTTATGGAACCTTTGCTTATCGTAGGATGTCTTTTGGGTTATGTAATGCACCAAACTTCTTTTCAAAGATGTATGATGTCTATATTTTCTCGATATGATTGAAAAGATTATGGAAGTTTTCATGGATGACTTTTTCCGTTTATGGAAAAACTTTCGATGAGTGCCTTGAAAACATAGATCGAGTTTTACAAAGATGTGAGGAAAAACACTTAGTCCTTAATTGGGAAAAGTATCATTTCATGGTTAGAGAAGGAATAGTGCTAGGACACTTAGTGTCCGAAAGAGGCATCGAGGTAGATAGAGCCAAAATAGAAGTTATTGAACAACCGCCTCCTCCTATCAATGTGAAAGGAATTAGAAGTTTCCTTGGTCATGCTGGTTTTTATCGTAGATTTATAAAAGATTTCTCTTACATCGCTAGACCTCTTACCCGCTTATTGGCTAAGGATGTTCCTTTTGACTTTGATGATGCCCGCTTTACAATCATTTGAGATTCTTAAGAAAGCACTCATCTCTCGCTCCAATCATTCAACCCCCGATTGGACTTTACCTTTGAGATTATGTGTGATGCAAGTGACTACGCCGTAGGAGCAAAGTTAGGACAAAGACTAAGGATAAGAAGCATCATGCAATAGCTTACGCTAGCAAAACTTTGACTGGACCTCGGCTTAATTATGCTACCACTCGAAAAAGAGCTCCTAGCCGTTGTCTTTGCTATTGATAAGTTTAGATCTTACTTAGTGGGTGCCAAAGTGATTGTTTACACCGATCATGCCGCTTTAAAATATTTGCTCACTAAGAAAGATGCTAAACCTCGATTGATAAGATGGATTTTATTACTCCAAGAATTTGATCTAGAAATAAAAGATAAAAAGGGAGTAGAAAACTCGTTGCCGATCACTTGTCTAGAATGCGCTTGAGAAACCACAGAACTACCCATCGACGACGCACCCGGACGACATGCTCTACAAAATCAACAGATCCGACCCCGGTATGCGAGATATTGTTAATTTTATGGTTACAAAAGTTACGTACCACCGGGAGGCAACAAAAGGAAACTTATCCAGGAGAGTCGTACTCACATATGGGATGAGCCTTACCTCTTCCGAGTGTGCTCGATGGCCTCGCTCGAAGATGTGTACCCACCGAAGAAGGAATCAAAATCATTGAAAGATGCCACTCATCACCATATGGAGGCCATTATGGGGTGTTCCGTACACATGCGAAGATTTGGCAATGCGGATTTTTCCGGCCAACAATGTATGAAGACACAAAAGATTTCATTCGGAGATGCGGTCCTTGTCAAAGACATGGCAACATTAACTCAAGAGATGCCATGCCACTTATCAACAACCTTCGATCGAGCTCTTTGATGTTTGGGGAGTTGATTTCATGGGACCATTTCCACCGTCGAAGAAATGTGAATACATCCTCGTAGCAAAAGGACTATGTGTCCAAATGGGTCGAAGCTCGCCATGCAAAAAGGAAGATAGCTCAAGCTCTAAGAAGATGTTTGAAGAAATAATATTCCCAAGATTTGGAGTCCCAAGGATAGTCATAAGTGATGGAGGATCACATTTCATCGACAAGCGTTTCGAGCAATACTTATTGAAGCATAGAGTACGCCATAATGTTGCTACTCCGTATCATCCTCGACAAGTGGCCAAGCGAAACATCAAATAAGCAAATCAAGAATATTCTCCGAGAAGACAAGTGAATGAAATGGGAACCGCATGGAAAGACAAGCTTCCCGATGCACTATGGGCATATCGAAGCCGTTACGCTGAAGATACAAAAAACACCTATTGGGATGTCACCATATCAATTAGTCTATGGAAAGACCTGCCACTTACTGTTGACATTTCTAACGCCACTCAGTGTTAGGTTGTCATCCCCAACATGGCGCCAAAAATGCTGGTACTAAATAATGCAACTGCTACTAGAAATAAATATGGGATCCGCAAGCCACGTATAATACCGATGTAGCATTTTAACCAGGAGTATCCAGGTATCGTTATTTATATTTTTACCACCGGGAAGGGAATGCACTGGATAATGAGTGATGAGCAATGCACATGCTATAATGGAGAGCTTAACCTTGTCTCGTATCGATCATCTCATACAGGGGTAAGTGTCACATAAAATATAGGAATGAATGATAAATGACATAAGATAAATGAGAGCAATTAGCCACATAAAATAATAGTAATAAGCCATCTCAACTTAGCACTCTAAGCTTATAACACTAGCATGGACTAGGATGATCTAGGGTATAATCCTATGTTATTCTAACTATAAGGTCAAAGCATACAATGATTAGTGCAAGAACATCTAGCAATCATGGCGGGAAAAGGTTACATCTATGCATAGTGATATTACCACAGAAGACAAGAGACATAGCAATGACTTCAATGTAATAGGTTGTTCTACTAAGACCTACCAACGGGGATGGAATACAAAGGACTCAACGGAACTCGTCACTTCCACGATCTACCACACGACCCGGCCAATAGGGTGTAATCGCATAAATACGGTCTAGACACCACGCCTACACAATATTTACCACTTACCCATCGATCTAATGAGCAAGCGCTATACGATCCTATGCATAAACATAATTCTAGTCCAACTATGCTAAACATATAATCAAAGTAAACTAAGAACAATATAATTGAGAATATAATCAAATAGAGCAAAGTCAAGTATGATATAATAGAATAGAATAAAGTACTACTCATAGTATCACGAACAATGATGAATATTACAAGAATGTAGAGGGAATTACCAAGAACTCCGACAGATCCGGACTCCAAGCTAGGCTTGATTCCCTCTAGATCTATTCCTATGTAGCTATGCTACTAAACTATGGAGCTCTAATTGAGATGGTGGCTCGGCTTCTCTGAATTCGATGAGAGAATGAACTCTTAAATGAATTAGGATTGAATTCGGGTTTCACCCGGGGCCGGGGCTCGAATATATAGCCCCCTAGGATTAACCACAGCCTCGGATCAAACCGACCTAAATGGACGATAATTATTCATCCTCAAAGGCGGTGGAGGCAAAGGATCCACGAGACTCCACCGATTGGTGGAGGTGGGGAGTCGGCCGACTCCCCCTGGCCGGCCGACCGGCCACCCCGCCAAAGGGGCCCCACCCTGTGGTTTGCCTTCCGGAGTCTTCTAGATTATACAATTTTACCCGTTCGGTCTTTATCTCTATGTAATCATGACATGTGGGCCTCCTTTGGTTCTCTTTCTCGATAACCCCCGCAAATAGACAATCACCAAAACTCATGGAATTCGTCGGTGTAACCCCTATATCTAACAATGTGAACTCAAATTAGTCCTTTCTCTTGCTGCGTTGACGGTATAAAATTGATACTTAACGACCGTCAACAAACTCCCCAAGCTTACCTTTTGCTCGTCCCCGAGCAAAGATAGACTCGATGGATCAGAGTTGCTATAATACTTTCACTCCTCACAAGTACACATGCGTTCAAACAAGAACTCTCCTCCGGATTAGAGTGAGCTATCCTGACTCAAAACTCACTCATATTACCTTTCACCATGGGGCTTGTAACCGTCACTTGGGTCTTGAGTAGTTGAAAGATAGAACGGTCAAGTCAAGCGCCATGTTTCTCGCTCTTTGATCAACTATTATCCCGGAGTTTTTGCAAGGTTTTGAAATAAAACTCGAGTTCCTTGTATGAACCTTTCAAGTCTCTCATTTGTGGTATTTCCGGATCCTCTCCAAGGCATGAGTAGTGTATGCCTTTTCTCTCTTCTCTCAAGAATATGTGGTATTTGTGGAACTAAGGCATAGTGGAAAGTGCCTTCTCTCTCTCACCCTACTTTCTAATAGGCTTATGTGGAGCTCATAGGTGGGGAGACACTCAAACTCACTTGCATATATTGCACAGCTTAAGACATGGATCCAATAGGAACTAAAATAATAATAAAGTCATATGTGCATGTGAATGAGGAAATGGAATGGATGAAAAGATGATAGGATGATGGTGATAAGGAAATGATTACGAGGAGTACTCAACCGGTGAACATCTACTTCTACACTTGCTCCTTCGGGGATAACATGACTCCCTTTATTCGGAAACCTTGAAACTTCTTGAATGGAAGGACTTGGCTACTCTTTCTTTTTTTTTTTTTTTTTTCTTTCTTTCTTTTTTTTTCTTTTTTTTTTTTTTAGAGCAACCAATCCTCCGAAACGAAACTTTAGCACAGGGAGTGTATAACTTGAAATGATAATGACTGGAGCTTTTTATATAGACAAATAGAACGGCGATGATTATGTCTAGATGTTCACTCCCGTGGATAGGAGTAGAACCTTTCGGATGAAGTGAAATAAATGGCGTATATATATGTGGATGAATGAATGGATGCGTACTCCCAGTGTAGGAGCAAAGATAAGTGCGTATCTCCGGGTAGAGATAGCATAGTAAGTGGGGAATGCGTACTCCCGGATAGGAGTAGCATAAGTGCGTATCTCCGGGGTAGAGATAGCACAATATGTGGTGGATATGGATCTATATGTGGGTGGTACTTCGAGGAAACGTAAGTAGCACAATGAATATAACATTTATAAAATGGGTGCGTGCTTCCGAGGACAAGTAGCATAGATCAATGGATGGAGAGCACATAGTATTGACTTTAACTCGCATGACTAATTCCTTATGGGTCCACAAAGATAACCACACTCAATGCCTATAAAGTCTACACTCAAACCTAAAATATGATCTATTTAAACATGGGTTTTCCTAATCTAGTAAGCATGAATATATGGTCATGGTAGGAATTTGAACTCTCATCATAAAGGAACTCATCATGCAGAATTTAATATTTTCACGTATAAATTCTCCGTAACTCTAGTATCTCTAGGAACAAGATAAATAGCAGCTCAAAACCTTCCCATATCATACCCGTCAACCACCTAGACTTAGATCAAGTGTTTGCTACCCACAAGTTTCGTGTTCGAGCAAATCTCAAATCTAAACAAGCTTGTGTCCAAAACTCGGGAGAGTGCAAGGTTGAAAACTAGGTACTTGAAAGGAATTACGGCAGAGCAACTATTCATCATCTCCATGTAGAGTTTATTCTAGGGATCACTTTTAAAGACAGATTGCAAGAGCTCTCCAAAAGGTAGAAAAGATAAATAAGAAAATCTTTCTGGGTTTCTATGATTATGCATCTTTTTTTAGTTGTTTTAATCAAAGCACACTCTAATAAAGCATAAATAGATAAGTTGGAAACACTTAGCTTGGTACACGGGGATGCTCTCCCCCAAGCCGGATGTTGACATAGTCTCGCCGATGTTGCCGACAGTGCATCGAAGACGTTCTAGTCCTCCAGGAGTGTCGTAGATAGTTGCCGTTGGAGACAAAGATTCAATTTTCGCGGCAAGATCCGACAGGGACCGGATGTCCTTCGCCTCGTTAGCTCTTCATGATCCTTGATGTTTTGTGAAGCTCAAATAGACAACAAAGCTTGTGGAACTATTAAGCGTTAGTGATAAAACCTCTAGGCCCCGGTTGTCTAGAACTTTCTTAACTTAGACTTGTTCTAACAGATCACAAGAAATATTTTTATCTTTTTATTATTTAAGGAATGCGTACGGGGAAATAAATATGCCGAGAAATTATTTTTGTGCCACCACAAAAGAATGATTATTCATATGGGGCTCGACGATTTTTTGATGCGAATGCACAACATCTTTATTTTCTTTTCTAATGCGTAGATGGTAAAGATGCAACTAAGATGCAAATAGGAAAATAAATATGCTAAGGTAAAAATGCAATGCCGGAAAGTAATTGCCGATAAATACCAAGTTACCTCTTGGCGTGGCGTTCGGTGGTTTTAAGTCCTCCGAACAGACTTGTCATGTTCGCTCATTTTTCAAGGGGCGCATTGGCCGGCGCCTCGAATGATGTCGCCTCGTGTGTAGGAATTGATTCGATTTTGCTTTTACCTTCCACACCTTCTTCGTTGGAGAGGGTGACCTTGAGGAGGAAGCTTCTTGGGGCACTTGGTTCTCTTCTCGATGACAAAGACCTTCTCGGTTCTTCTACAATGTTCTTTTCTTCTCGGGTACCGATCTTCATATCTCGAATACTTCTCCTCATAGTCGCCCCATCCATCTTTAGTGATGTTCTTCTTGTTCGGCGACGGTACGCCGCCTTCTCCTTGTTCTCGTTCTTCTTGGGCTCCTCGATTATATAATTATTATTGAAGTAGCGGCGTACCTTCTCTCATGGGAAAGTGGAAATGGATCTCTCCCGTCCCGATATAGATGATAGCTCCGGTGGTGTTTAGGAATGGTCTTCCTAGGATGATTGGAGGATCGTAATCATCTCCCATGTCAATGACTAGGAAGTCTCGTAGGGACATAATGGTCATCTATCCGGATGAGGACATCCTTCACTTCTCCTTCGACGGCGGAATGTCCGATCCGCCATCCGCACCGTGCATAGGTAGGCTCCAAAGGCATAGTGCCATATAGATACTCATAAGTTACTTTGGCCATAATGTTGACGCCCGATCCGGTGTCACAGATGCCTTTATTGAAAGAGCTTCGTTGATGGAGCATTGAATGGTTGGGACACCTGGGTCATCCTTCTTGATCGACGTGGGACCCGAGTAAGTGGTCATGCTCCTTGTGGACTGCAGTGACCATCCTTACTCGTCTCTCGTCTTCTTGGTCTTCTTATTCTTGTTCTTGCTCTTCTTAGCCGGACTCTTCTTCTTCTCACTGTTCGTTGATGAGGGTGTGCTGAACCGCAAAGACTCGTTCTTGAAGAAGAAGGTTTCTCGCTTGCCCTTGATGTTGAAGATGATCTTGGCGTTGTTGGCATACATGATGGCTCCAAGAAAGTGTTCAAGAATGGTCGTCCCAAAATGATAGGGGACCTTTCATCACCGCCTCGTATCCACTATCACGAAGTCTCGCCGGAACATATGAGTTGCCTACTCGTACACATATGTCTTCAAGCACTCCCAAAGGAACACGGAGTGACCGATCCGCAAGCCGTAAGCACATGGTTGTGTATGCTAAGGGGCATCTGAATAGCTTCTCATATATCACTCTTGGCATGATGTTGATGCTTGCAACGAAGTCACGATTGCCTCATTAAAGTTAGTACTTCCAATGGAGATCGGAACGACCGGTCTCCCGGATCGCCCTTCTTGATTGGCGAGTTGAGTCAATCCATGACCCCTTCGATGGATCACTTCGGCTATCTTCTACATTGAATATATCAACAAGATTTGCGCCTCGAGCTCTTCGGGTTGTCCCGCGCTTACCTTGACCAAAGGAGGGAGCAAGGTTGACAAGCCGTTGTACCCGCGACTCAAGTATCTTGTTGAAGCCGAAGCCGACTCTTGATGGCATTGGAAAAGCCATCCATTCTCGTTGCCGAGTGTCTCTAGGACCTTGTCATTTGATGTCGCCTTCTTGGACAGATTGTCCATCATCTTGCCTTGGTTCAAGACTAACTCTCTCAAAGGCGGCCGGTTGTAATTATTGTAGGAGGAGTTGTTACCTTGATAGTTGCCTCGAATAATTGCCTCGAGTAGTTAGGCCTCTGTCGTTGATTCCAACCTTGATTCTCGCGAGGACGATAGTAATTATTATTGTTGTTGTTGTTGAGGTAGTTCACGTCCTCCTTCAGCTCGCGCTTAGCACCCGTGTGCCCAGCCTCTCCACACTCTTCACATGTCATGCGAGCATCATGTATATGCATGACTTCTTTCTTCTCTCGGGGCTCTCTCATCGAGCCTCTTCATTAGCAGATCCATTTTGGCAGACAAAGATGTCTACCTCCTTCACCGGTGCATTCCTCCTCCTCTCTTGCGGGTCTCGAGTTCTTTCTTCACTCCAACCTTGGTTGGATGCCATCTTCTCCACAAGAGCCGTGGCTTGAGGAATAGTGAGTGATAAGAATGCACCTCCAAGAAGCAAAGATCCATCGTCTCACGTGTGTCGTTGTCGAGCCCATGGTAGAATGTCCGCATGAGCAGCCAATTCTCCATGCCATGATGAGGACACTCGAGGATGTAATCTTGAAAGCGCTCCCAAGCTTCGGGACAAGATCATCATGATGTTGCCGAAAGCTTGATATCTTCCCACGAAGAGCATTTGTCTTGCCCATTGGGAAGAACTTCGCCAAGAAATTGGTGGAACATAGTGCCCACGTAGGATTCTTCTCCTTATTGGCGTAGAACCACCGCTCGCTCTCCCCAAGAGTGAGAATGGGAAGAGGCGAAGTAGTATAGCATCTCCGGGGACATCCTTGATAGTGAATGTACTACAAATCTCCGTAAAGTGTTGGAGATGAGCACTAGCATCTTCATGGGCCTTCCCACGTAACCGGCTTGCTTGCACCATGTTGATTAGCGCAGCTTGAGCTCAAAAGCTCCTTCGATGTCCGCACCGGTCCAAGCATTTAATGTTGTCCGTAGTTGGAGCCGAGAACTCGCGGAGTGACTTGTGCGCCATGGCTTCAAACGCTGGTGTCAAGTCTCGAACGAAAGGTTGACTTTCTCGTCCGTCAAGCTTCCAAGTTGAGTTGATGATGATGATGATTGATTGGTCTTCTTCAACTTGCTTCCGGCCTTCCCGAATAAAGCTTCGGATCGTCAATATAATTATCGTGAAGAATTGTCTTGATTACCCCGCATAAGATACACAAGTAGACAAAACAAGGGTAATCCCGTAGAGAAGGGTTAGTATGACAAAGAAAACTCAATCACACTTATAGTGCAATGCCGCTCATTATCCATTGGCTTTCAACCTTCCCGAACGGCGCCAAAAATGCTTGTTGACATTTCTAACGCCACTCGCTGTTAGGTTGTCATCCCCAACATGGCGCCAAAAATGCCGGTACTAAATAATGCAACTCGCTACTAGAAATAAATATGGGATCCGCAAGCTTACGTATAATACCGATGTAGCATTTTAACCAGGAGCATCCAGGTATCGTTATTTATATTTTTACCACTGGGAAGGGAATGCACTGGATAATGAGTGATGAAAGCAATGCACATGCAGTAATGGAGAGCTTAACCTTGTCTCGTAGATCGATCATCTCATACAGGTAAGTGTCACATAAAATATAGGAATGAATGATAAATGACATAAGATAAATGAGAGCAATTAGCCACATAAAATAATAGTAATAAGCCATCTCAACTTAGCACTCTAAGCTTATAACACTAGCATGGACTAGGATGATCTAGGGTATAATCCTATGTTATTCTAACTATAAGGTCAAAGCATACAATGATTAGTGCAAGAACATCTAGCAATCATGGCGGGAAAAGGTTACATCTATGCATAGTGATATTACCGAGAAGACAAGAGACATAGCAATGACTTCAATGTAATAGGTTGTTCTACTAAGACCTACCAACGGGATGGAATACAAAGGACTCAACGGAACCGTCACTTCCGCGATCTACCACACGACCCGGCCAATAGGGTGTAATCGCGTATAAATACTAATCTAGACACCACGCCTACACAATATTTACCACTTACCCATCGATCTAATGAGCAAGCGCTATACGATCCTATGCATAAACATAATTCTAGTCCAACTATGCTAAACATATAATCAAAGTAAACTAAGAACAATATAATTGAGAATATAATCAAATAGAGCAAAGTCAAGTATGATATAATAGAATAGAATAAAGTACTACTCATAGTATCACGAACAATGATGAATATTACAAGAATGTAGAGGGGAATTACCAAGAACTCCGACAGATCCGGACTCCAAGCTAGGCTTGATTCCCTCTAGATCTATTCCTATGTAGCTATGCTACTAAACTATGGAGCTCTAATTGAGATGGTGGCTCGCTTCTCGAATTCCGATGAGAGAATGAACTCTTGAATGAATTAGGATTGAATTCGGGTTTCACCCAGGGGCCAGGGGCTCTGAATATATAGCCCCCTAGGATTAACCACAGCCCTCGGATCAAACCGACCTAAATGGACGATAATTATTCATCCTCAAAGGCGGTGGAGGCAGGATCCACGAGACTCCACCCGATTGGTGGAGGCGGGGAGCCGGCCGACTCCCCCGGGTCGGCCGACCGGCCACCCCTGCAGTGGGCCCTGCCTTCCGTGGTTTGCCTTCCGGAGTCTTCTAGATTATACAATTTTACCCGTTCGGTCTTTATCTCTATGTAATCATGACATGTGGGCCTCCTTTGGTTCTCTTTCCGATAACCCCCTCGTAAATAGACAATCACCAAAACTCATGGAATTCGCGTGTAACCCCTATATCTAACAGTGAACTCAAATTAGTCCTTTCTCTTGCTGCGTTGACGGTATAAAATTGATACTTAACGACAATCAACACTTACCAAGAGAGCTGAATTCAAAGCTCACCGGGCCATCAAGAAATGGAATATGGACCTAGAAGCAAAGCAGGAGAGAAGAGGAGGATGCAAATCTCTCGAATTAGAAGAATGGAGAGAAAGCCTATCACAACGCCAAGATATACAAAGAAAGAGTGAAAAGATGGCACGACAAGAGAATCAAGATCAAGGAGTTCACACCCGGAGACAAGGTATTACTTTTTAATTCCAGGGTCAAACTCTTCGGGCAAGGAAAGCTTCAAAGCAAATGGGAAGGACCGTTCAAGTAGTAAGCTCATCATCGCATGGAGCCGTTACGCTCGCAACAACGAAGGTACGATATTCAAGGTAAATGGTCAACGCCTTAAAATATTTTTAGAGCCCATTGAAGAAATAGGTGAAATAGATGAATTAAACTTCTTTCTCAATTAGGTAGTTGGGCCCGACCTTTTACTTTTCGTTTTTTCGGGTCCAGGGTATTTTTCCGAACGACAAAAATATGCTAATTAGGTTGCGAAAAGCCCTGGCAGGGGGATCCACATGCCGTAGCCGGCCGACCCATAGGGGAGTCGGCCGACCCATGGACTCCCCATTTGCCGCGCCTTTGCATTCGTGATCCTTCCATACTCTTCCTTCAGGAATTTTTGCCGATTAGGGTTTTTGAGATCACGTTGACGCGTTATTCCTTCGGAGATTCCCTTTAGATGCCCTTTAGATGCCTCTCCATCCCCCCTATATAAAGAAGCCCACCTCAAGCCAACCTCATTCCATCTAAAGCCTCCTCCTCCTAGCATCAAGCTTGCTACGCAAAGAATGGCGAAGTCGAGCCGTAGAATTTAGATAGAGATTGATCCGCTTCGGATTGATCTCAACACCATCCCAAGAGAGGAACCCGAGAGCAAGGCCATCGCTCTTGCTAAGCCCAAACCCCTAGCCTCTATTCCTCCAAAGCCTCAAGCTTACAAACATAGCTACTTCGCTCAACCATTCATCGCCGCACCCAAACCTTTGCTCCTAGATGGACCTCCACCAAAAGGTCCTATTGTGAAGCTCCCGTAAGGCACCAAGATCCTCCCTCCTAAGCACAATGAGATGCTTATGGGAGTGAAGACCAACAAGCAAGGGAAGATCGTCTCGTGCTAAGTATAGCACCGGAGAGCGCTCGTATTTCGAGGGAGTCCGTGCTCACCCGAGCAAGGTGAAGTTTGTCCCTCCGGGGAAGCACCGAAAGCAGCCTCTCGCCGCCTCGTGGCTCCAAGGAAGCGTCGCAAGACCGTTGCGTACTTAGAGAAGGAGTTAGAAACTCAAATAAGTGACGTTATTGCATCTCTCGCGAAACGCTCAACATATCCAGAGCAGAGCATTGTCACTCTCATAGATAGACTTCGTGCGCAAGAGAAGAGGACTCGATAAGTTAGAAAAGAGGTTAGACGCTCTAGAGAAGCGAGTTGATTAGATGAGATTTATCTTAGCATCAGAAAGGCCTAGTGTGTTTAGATTAAAAGTTTTAGTTTGCAAAAGTGCTTAGTTAAAGTTTTGATCTTAGTTCTTTCCAATACTTGTAATCCAGGCCTTAATGAAGATGAAATAAAGTTTTTAGTTATATTTATTATTGCATATGTGTTGCCTCGAATGAAGATAACAGAATCTAGTGTGGGAGACAACCGACGACGAAACTAACGGATATCAAATAACCAAGAAAATATTTGAGAGTATATGATGTAAAGATCACGCACGACGAAAGCGGACCCCGAGGGCCACTGCATGAATCGGGACCGACCCATATATGGAGTCGGCCGCCCATGGCCGGGCCCATTTGGCTCCAAATTTTCGTCCACGGTCCGTTTGCTCCCCTACGTTCCAAAATTTATACCGATCATGTTTTTCCGATTCGTTTGGGGAACACTTTGAATTAAATCACCCGCTATATATATTGAGAAGGTAGATTATTTTAATCATAACCCCAAGATAGACTCACACCATGATAATTCCCGGAATCCCCAAGTTGTCGTTGGGAACGTATTTTATAGGGACCCCGTTTTACTTAAGTTGTTGAGGACAAGATATAGCATGGACCATGAGAACCCGATTTCTTGATGTCTAGTTGCTTGGAGACTTTCTTTTCGAAAATCTTAAAATGATTAGCTATACTTCTCCTCCGTGGTTATAAATGCCTATAGAGCCTCGTCGACAAAATTCTATAAGACCAAAGACATAAGCTTTTATTTGTGTTGAGAATAGTCTTGGCGGTATTAGAGCCATAGAGAAGGGTCTCTTACTCATATGATCAAGTGCACTTACACCCACATATATATCTCCGCTGCTCCTACACTAGAGTACGCAAAAACATGCTTTCCGCCGTTCATCCATCTCCTACACCGGGAGAGGATACATACACTTTCTAGGATTTCTATATGCTCCAAGGATTGTTATCATCATCCAAATTGTTGAAAGAAGATTATTATTGTCATCGTCATCATCATGTTCAAGGAAGTTATTGTATCCAAGAGTGAGACATGGGCTATGCAAAAATAATGTTGTTAAAAAAAAAGAAAGAAGAAAAAAAAAAGAAGAAGAAAAAAAAAAGAAGAAGAAAGAGAAAAGTGATAGCCCATGAGCTCCAAAGTATTCTGATCCCAAGAAGGAAAGTTCAAAGAAGCTCAAAGAGCTATTCAAGAGAAGATCAAGCAAAGCAATGTTCAAGAGAAGAGTGTGCAAGAGAGGGAAGGAGCATTATTATCATCAATTTAGCCACCAAATATTCCACACACTTGCACACACTTGATCTAGAGTAAGGTCCCCCTCTCCTTGGTTCCCGTTTTTGACTAATCAATATGCACAGGTAAAAATGCTATTCCTTGACATACCTTAAACTCCACATAAGCCTATATAGAATAGGAGGCATACCCTTTCACATGCCTCAAGAGAGTTCCATAAATACTACATACATTGAGAGATGTGAGTGCTCTACACTTTTTCGGTGAGTTCTACAAATACCACATATAAAGAGTGATTCGAGTGTGCTACATGATGGAGAAGGGTAAGCTAAGTTTTTCTTTGCAAAAATGTTATAAAAACTCCAAGTGACAGGATTGATAGAAGAAGGATCTCTACTTCGCGCTGTTCCATCTTTCAACTCCCCAAAGTTCAATGGTAGACACTTTGAATCCCGCAGCGGTATGATCGTGGATAATCTAATGTTGATGTCTTAGTTTGAGGCTATGCTTAAAGTAATCCATCCTTTTTCCTAGAGACGAGTAAAAGACAAGTGTGGGGAGTTTGTTGACGGTCGT
This sequence comes from Themeda triandra, assembly GCA_018135685.1. Classification (NCBI taxonomy): domain Eukaryota; kingdom Viridiplantae; phylum Streptophyta; class Magnoliopsida; order Poales; family Poaceae; genus Themeda; species Themeda triandra. The sequence continues at coordinate 5,277 of JAENPR010001413.1, read as the reverse complement.
TAACTCATAAAATTAACCGTCAACTTAGCATGCAAATGGACCTATTCATAAATACTTGATAGATATAGGGTTACCACCGATGTAATTCCACGAGTTTTGGTGAATATCTATTTCGCAGGTGACAACTGAAAATCAACCAAGATGGCCCACATGTCATGATTACATAGAGAGAAAGACCGAACGGGTAAAATTGTATACTCTAGAAGACTCCGAAGGCAAACCCAGGGAAGCGGGACCCACTGCAGAGTGGTGGGTCGGCCACGAAAGGGGAGTCGGCCGACTCCCCATCTCCACCAATCGGGTGGAGTCTCGCGGATCCCGCCTCCCACCGACTTTGAGGATTAATAATTATCGTCCATTTAGGTCGGTTTGATCCGAGGGCAGTGGTTAATCCTAGGGGGCTATATAAGCGAGCCCCCGCCCCGGGTGAAACCCTAATTCATTCTCCAGCTCATTCAAGACTTCAATCCAGAGAGAGAGTTAGATAGAGAAGGGTCCTCGAATGGATCTATCTCTATAGGGTATTAGTATCAAGAGAGATTGAGAGAGTATAGAGTGGAGGTAGATTTGGAGGAAGCCCTACTGTCGGTGTCTCCTCTCCGGTGTATCTCATGATCAAGTCTCCTAACCCGAGGCTTGGTTTCGTAATCATTCGGCAATTCAACTTCTAATACTAGTAAGTTCGTTGTTATTATTGTTCTTAGGTTTACAAGTTTACTTTATTTCGCTTCGCGTTGGGAATAGAGTAATCGTTCTTTAGCATAAGCGTGGTGCTTAGGCTAGGTTCACTTGTAGATGCTCCCTATTCGGCGGGAACCGTGGTAGTGGCGTGGGAAGTGACAATCCCTTTATTACCTTTGTAATCCACTTCCCGTTGGTAGGTAAGGTAGGTCCTTTGTGCCGGTTTAGCATCCTCGTGGTGTCTATTCCTCGTACCCCTTAGAACAAGAGTCTCAAAGCTTGCCATAGGTTAAGAAGACCGACGAAGGAGTTCTCTCTATATCGCTTTAATTCTCACTTGACTAGCACCCCGGGTAGTAGTAAAGATCGGGTTAGTCTATTGCACGTTTTCTCTTAGCGGATAAAAACAAATACGATACTCGACTTATCTCCCTGGTGAAGTGCTCACCGATATCCGTGCGCTTGCGGATTATTTCTTTTGATTCTTTCGTGTGCGTATCTAGTGTCAACAACCTGCAACAAGGGTTCAATAAACCCTGAGTACAAAAGTACTCAACAAGACTAACCCGACGAAAAGAGGGGTGAAGATTAAGAAATGCAGGTCGAGGGACAAGGTAAGGCTTGCAAGAATTAATATTTTTGCGTAAAAGCTTTTGAAAAACCAAGTTGTAAATTAACAAATTCTCTTGCCTTAGCTCAAGCCGATCAAATAACACCAATTAATACCTAATCATTAATTAAGTAGTTACTACGATGATGAACACCGATCGAGTCTCCTTCTCCGAGAAGCACGGCGATTCGAATCCATTTTTACCCACTGACCTAGATCACCGATATACCGAGACTCTAACTCCGCCATGCATACCGATCACATGATATACCGGACAACAACCACAGCCGTACATCAACCACAACACTCCGTGTGTGGATTTTTCTAGGGTCTCGATATCACCAATTCACCATCGGATGGACCTTAGAGCATCAACAGACGGAAACACTACGAGGGACTCCTTTCCCAATGCAAGTTAGCCGTCCGGACTCAAATTAATTGCTAACAAAGTGATTTCAACAATAAAAGCCATTCTTATCTTTTTCATTCTTGAACAATTGAAAACATAACTAAATGCTGTGGCTAAGCAATTCTAAGCATTTTCTTAATCGGGTAATAAGGAATACGAAAATAAGACAGGTAATGCAATTGGTAGGTTTTCACACAACTCCTATACTCTTGTGCAACAGTTCAAAAAGAAAATTTTAAAAACTTTATAAAACAAGGATAGGGTTAAATGCATCCGGGGCTTGCCTTGGTGTTCGGGGTAGACGATCTCTGGCTCTGGATTAACACCTGGCTCCGGGGTCTGTTCTTCCTTGATCTCTGTTTGGCAACGTTAACTCTCCGTTAACGAAAGCTATTCGATAACATGATATGATTCTACATAATGAAATGATAAATATGATGCTTGAAGAATATATAAATCAACCATTAAATTGAGTACAACTTTCCTTCACGAAAACGTCGCAACTAACGAAACTATCTAATAAAATAAATAAGTAGAAATAAATAATAAAACAACATTTGTCAAAACAATTCCAAAATTAAACTTAAACTCCTCGAGACCCTAAGAAGGCTACAAAATAATTTTCATGATTTTTGAATAACAAATAAATAATTAAAAATCAAGGAAAACTCATTTTTCAATTAAAAGGGCTAATTTTTGAACATAGCAAAACTAATCAAAATAAATATTTTATATTTTTCCTATGCAGAGAATACCCCAAAGAGCTTTCACAAAAATTGTCGAATTTTTGAGCTATAAATATTTTTCTATGATTTTTGAAATTTCAAAGACAAAATCTGCTTTAAAAGAAAAAGAAAAGCTTTTATAAAAAGGAAAAAGGCTATCAAGCCGAATCTGACCCAAATACGCCCAAGATCGTGGGATGTCGGCCCAATCCGGCCCGCCCGAGCCGGCGCCGCGGTTTGCAAATAAGACCTTGGGTTTTTCCAAAATTGCAATTAAGCCCTCGCCACTATTCTCTGTGTCAGGGATTTATGCACCAAGACCCCTGGGTTTTGTCAAATTCTCCGGAGCTGGTCCCCGCGTCTCAGATCGGTACTCCGGCGATCCAGCCGATCGGAACTCGCCGGCGGCGAGGTTCCCGGCGGCGCTTTGGGGTTCTACATGCTCGGCAGGACACGGCGCACCTACTGGACCCCTAAAAGCTACGACGGCGCGGCGGACAAGGTACCTCGCCGACGACGGCGGAACGGCGCGGCGGCGGCTCGGATGCGAGGCTCACCGGAGACCTCTCCGGCGAAATTGACGCGCGCATACGCACCTACACATCTTCGCGAACACAATGGACTAGTCAATCGAGCGTAAATAGCATCCTATGCCGGCGCTACTCTCACGACGACGGCGGTGACACGGAGCCCGGCGGCGGCATCAACGTTCCGGCGGCTTCACGGTGCCTCTAGCCGAACTAACGGCACCTACACGAGTAGGGAACTAAGGCGGAACAGATGCGCATGAAGATGAAGATGGGGAGACGGCGGAGCAGGATGCTCACCGAGCGCGGAACGACGGAGATGGAGGCAGGACGCGCTCCGGCTGGCAAGGTCGGTGTCACGATCGATACTGTGCGCCAAACACCAAACCAAGGGAAGCATTAAACGCAGGAGATGATGGCGATCATGCACGCAAGACGAATTTGAAAAATGACCCACGACGGCGGCGTACGACGACGGCGAACCCTCGGCGGCTCCGGACACCGGTCGCGAGGAAGATGACGACGTGGAGGCGCTAGGAACAGCGAGAGCCTGCGATTCTAGGCCCAATCGAAGCACAACAGCAAGGCGGAGCTGTTAGCAAGACAAGGCGATGAGAGTTGTGGTGATGGCGATGAATTTCGACGGCGGCTCAAGGTCGCTTATGGCGGCCGACGACGATGGCGGGAAGAAAAGAAGAAAATGACGACGGCTTCGCTACTTATACGACGATGAAGGCACCCTGGCTAGTTGACACGTCGAGCGAGGATCCTTCGAGCGTGGAAGACGAGCTGGAGGGCGGCGCGGCATGGCGGTATGACGCCGGCGGCCACCGCGACGGGAGGAACAGGGAGGGAGGAAAGGTCGGGTGACGCGCCATGTGATTCCGAACACGACAGAAAAGATCTCCATTTTCTCCAAAAATTAAATGGAATCACCAAAAACTCCAAAAACAAACCCCCACTGATTTTTCATGATCTACAACTTTGTCAAAAGGAATATTTTCAAATTCTAAACAGAAATTTGAATTTGAAACCAAATTTGAAAAGGGGACAAAAACCCTAGAATCTAATTTTTGCAATTACTTTTGATTTTTCAACTAAACTTGAAAATCTCCAAAACTATGAAATATTCTACTTTTCAAACTGAACAATTTTCCCAAAAACAATTTTTCCAAATTTTGAATATTTTTTTGAATTCTAGTTTTAAAACCAAAAGGGGACAATTGTCGGAGAACGATATTTTCAAAATATTTGAATTTCTATAAGGAAACTTGAAAAACTTTGAAAAGCAAGTTTGATGCTCTCATCAAGACGCTCAATAAAGCTTTTGGACCAACCCCAAATTCTTCACGGATTTTGAATTACGTAAAAGGGGGTAAAATAGGATTTTCGGTAACTCAAGGTTTGCAAAGAAGAGCACAATCAACCTATTAATTTAAACTCGTTTTAGTTGATGCACATCAAAGTGAGTCTAATCATGAATGCTTTGCAATGCATTATGATGACATGGCAAGTTTTAGTTAAAATAACACCAGAGGTGTTACATCTAACCAAACCTTAGGATCTTCCCCAAAGAAGTCTGGGAAATCCATCTTGGGCATGTGGTTTTTATGCAGTCTTTGATCTCCCTCATGGTCCACCTCTCTGTCATGCTCTCTAACTGTGTTCACAGGAGGGGGTCTGGCTTCTTGTCTGATGGAGTAGGGCTGATCTGCCCTGAGCTGATGGGAGGTAGATGCTTCTTCTTTCTTCTTGCCTTTTGCAAAGATGTTCTCAAATGGGGGCTGATCATGAAGCAAAGAATCCAAGTCTTCTGCATCAAAAGTTGGACCTTCATAAAAAATTGGACCTGCTGGTTGTGTCTCCCTTGGTTCTCCCAGTTCTCTCAGCTTGAGGTTTAGTTTGGCTATCTCATCTCCATTGGCTAACACATGTCTGCCAATAGTCTGCTGCTCTCTTCCTATATTCTGTTGCTCTTTGGAATATTCATCCATGACTGAACCATAGAGGTCCATATGTGCCTTCATCTTCTTCTGCAGGGTGTTGGTTTCTGAAACCTGACTGAACAGCAGATCGAAGTTCTTCTGAAGCTGCTCTCACTAGGAGTTCTCCTCATCTGATCTTCGCGTCATGGCTTCTAGGATCAAGCGCGTCTGTGGAGATGGATCAACTCGATTGCTGCGCTTTGGAGCCAGTAGGAACGAGCAGCAGGTTCAGCTCAAAGCCTCCCCTATCGAGCTGCTTGTCCTTGATCACCGCCGCCTGGGAACGAGGCACCGCTGAGGGATTTTACGCTAGGATACGGGCAGTGCAAGCACGTGCACG
>JAENPR010000565.1:0-409676 GCA_018135685.1 Themeda triandra | reverse complement strand
TCACCGGCAGCCGCAATCGCCGGCCAATCCGCTCAGCCCTATCCCTCTTGGATCTGCCTCGCTGGATCCTCTTCTCCTCCACCGGCGGCTGCTGTCGCCGGATCCGCCGCCGCTCCTCCGCTCCCCCTTCTCCACCATTTTGGCGATGCAAGCGCAGGTTCCATGACGGGAACAAGAAGAGAGAGGAAGACACAGGACAGGAGACAGAGCGTAGTGGCAATACAGGTCTAGTTGTAGCTTTGCCTTGGTCCATGTGCCCACTCTAAAACGACAGTAATATTGGGACGGGGAGTACTCCATCAACGAGGCCGGTGGACGCGACCGGGCTGCGCAAGGCGCTGCGCCGTGGCCAGAAGGAATCCCACTGCTGCTGCGCCGGCCTCTCATCTCTCAAATCCATTGAAGGCGACGAGACATCATGCATGCATGCTTGCTTGCAAGATCGAGCGGCCGAGCATGGCCTGAACTGCTGAACATGGCGGCCCGGGTGCAGTCTCGGGCTATCTATCGTAGTCGTACAAGTCATTTATGGCCAAGCTAGTGTGTCTTTTTGTGGGTGTGAACACGATCGAGGTAGCATCAATGCACCAGCTACTCCCATCCTCCTGCTTGCTACTCCCTCTGCTTCCTAGTTGCTACTCCCTCTTCCTACCCACACCAGCCGTCTGCGCTGCGCGCGTTGGCGTGTTGCCTCGCGCCGATGGCGATTCGCGCGCGATGCGCCTGCGCGCGTTGGCGTGTTGCCTTGCCTCTCGTCCGGTCAAACGGGCGTTTGCTTGTGGAGGGGAGGAGACCGGGACCGGACGGCAGGACACAGGGCGTCCAGCTTGCAGCCTTGCAGCTGCTGGAGTGGCAGGCCGCGGGCAGCACAGCGTGGAGGCTGGAGCTGGAATCTTCAGGCCTGGGGGCGGGCGATCAGCGGGGCAGCCACCCCGGGCTAGAGTTTCGTCGCGACGCGGGTGCGGGACGGCAAGACGGTGGTGGAGCAGCTCTTCTTCCACGACCCCGACGGCAATCTTTATTAGTACGAATTTTGTACCATGAGCTATGGCTTATAATCTTGCCACGTGTCACTCGCTCTTCATAAGGCCGTGTCAAGCTCGCTCTTTACAAGACCGCTATAGGCATGTTCACAAGCCACAGATCAAGCCATGTTTCTCGAGAATACGGTCGTACACCTCTCCAGCTAGCCGGTACTACTCTTCTAGAGAATATTGTACGGTCGTACTCCATACCTCTCCAACTGGTGGTGGTCTTTACGTACCGCTACTATATAGAATGAGGGTTTTACGAAGCACAAAAATTTACACTTAGTTTCCCTTGAATCCTTAAAATTGAATTTATTTCAATAATAATTATAATTTAGAAATTAAGCTAATATGAATGTATATGAATTATGGATTATATTTATATATTATTGTTAGTATATGGGAGAGATACTATGTGTTGTATTTCCACCATAAAGAAGCAAGTTGCGTGTTACATAAATTGGAAAAATAGAAACATTGAACGATAATCTATAGAATCATTTTTTTATTTTCCAATCTATGAATTTGAGATAGATTTTTTTGATCTATGAATTTGAGATAGCTTTATATGCAAAAACTTTCGGGCTCGGCTGATAGTTTTTGCATGTAATAATTCAGAGAAAAACACTATACTATGGCTGAAAAGTTCAAGTGAACATGACATTTGTAACTCAAATAACCTAATTTATTAAGTAGATTTTGATTCCTCCAAATACAAGCGATAACAAATATACATATGTTCTCCGCAATATAGTAACAGCTAGCTAGAATTTCTCTCTTTTATTAAAATAATACTTAGATGTAGCTTAAAGATTTAGGATTCCAGGCATTTTCACTCATTTCTATTTTTTTCTGAAATGATTTCACCTCTCTCTCATTTTTCTACGAGACGAAACTACCCCTTGCATTATATTAAAGAAAAGAAAGCGGATCTCTCCTACTACTCGCACCAGTAGCGAGCGCGACGCCCGATGCCGGCAGCCCCGCGCCGGTGCTCTCTGCTCCTCCGCCGCCTCCCTCCCTCCCCTCCCCTCCCCTCATTTGCCTCCCGAAGACCCCCATCATTTGCTCTCTCGTTCCTCCGCCCTCCGCCGGCTCTCGCTCGACCCGCCTCTCATTGCTGCGCGCTCTCCACCACCTCTCTGCTCCTCCGCGTGCGATGGCCGGCGCGTACGGAAGCTTGGGCGGGCGCCGATGGCAATGGCGCGGCGGCGGGCGCGGCGGGCCCTGCGGCCCCGGCTGCGGCTGGCTGCAACTTCTTGCCGGGTTCGACAGCCGGCGCCCGTGGGTGCCTCGGCATGCATATCGGATGCCGCGGCTGCCCGGCCTTTGTGCCGGCCGCCCGGCGGCTTTGGCTGCTGGGCGTGCCGGGTTGCAATGGCTGCGTCAACCGCAACGGCACCCGAGAGACACCTACGCTGGCCGGCGGGGCTGCGCGGCTTTTGGTCCAAGTGCGGCGGCTGCATCTACTGTAACGCCGGCACCGTAGGCGGCAATGACGCCCCGGCGGGCTGCGCGGGTGCCCCGGCTGCCCCGGCTGCCTTCGCGGCAAATGCTGCGGGCGCTTCGGCGAACTATGACGCTGCTGGCGCGCGACGGCGGCTTCCGCCGGCCTGCCGGGCGCGCCGACTTCCCCTTTGTCGTCGACGTCACGGGCGCGAGGCGGCGAGGCGCCGGCCATCATCTTCCGGCGCCGACTTCCCCCTTTGTCGTCGACGTCACGGGCGCGAGGCGGCGGGCGCCGGCCATCTTCTTCCGGCGCCTTCGACGTATTCGACGATCCTCAACGCCGGCGCGGGGCGCAGTACGAGGGCCTCCTATCGGACATGTTCCAGCAGCCTCGTCCATCCAGCGCGTTCGAGCCGCCTCGTCCTTCATCGACCGCCCCTACCCGCAGCCTCCCGACCGGGACCACCAACATGAACACTGAGGAGACGGTATTAAGCCTAGTTTTTTTTTTAATTTATCACGGTATTAAGCCTAGTTTGACTTAATATGATAGCAATCTAATTCATTCCAGCCTAAATCATTTAAGGCCAGGCATTCATTCCATGTGCAGAACTAATTTCATAATTGATTCCATGTGTAATAGATTAATTCATAACCGCTTTTTGAAACTCATCAGTTCCACTTTTTTTGTTAATTAAACAAAAAAGATATTTCTTTGGATAAAGAATAATAATAAAAATGGATTCGATGCTTTGATTTTAAAATTCTTATTTCAACGGGATAAAAAGATAGGGCTAATTATATTGACTTTTAGTGAATATGAATTTAAATAATTTGTATTTTCGGTTATATGTTTCCAATGCAAAACTTTACTAGGATCAGCTACTTTCCTCCCATTAGAAATATATAAAAACATCTGGGTCTATATGAAGGGAAACTCTTTTATATATATAAGGACAGCTTTAGGTTAAAAATACACCCATGATGCAAATTACTAGATTCAGTATAAAAATACTTTCATGACATATAGATATATAATATAATATCGTAGCCTTTGAACTTATATAATTGCATAATTATCTTGTGCTGACTTGCATCACTTGCTGTGACACGTACGGCCTTTCCACATCATCATTTGATTTGCGTTTTGTTCTTTAGAAAAAAATCTCAGCTGCATCTCCTTGCACGTGATTACATACTCTGAGCTTGTTTGTCATAGAATAAAGATTGTGTATCTGCTTATGTACCAATCCAAGAGTACAAAATTAAATAAGCCGAATCCAGCTGGTTGGGGAGGTACTTTTTTTCTTTTTTTTTTTTTTTTGCAAAATGCTTGCATGCTTGCTTCATAAACGTCGTCTGTGCACGTACGCATACATCACTCATCACTTGGAATTGTTGGAATCGGTACTTGTCCACTCAAGCAATAATCAAAATATCTTGCTATAAAAGGTAATAATCAAGATATATATTAATGCATTTCCTCTAATTAGCTTTAATTTCCTGTATGAAACGGGATCGAAGTTCTACAATTCTACATATATAGAAGATATTTGTCAAATGAGAATAATGTAATATAATAAATATAACATGTTTGATTTAGATATGAGGGCTCAATTACATCCGAGATTGTTTTGTACACTACATGTTCCAATTCTATCATTATTAATTTGAGCACTATTCTATTTACATGCATGAAATATATATGAAGACCACCGGGACCGGAAGGAAGACCAGCACCACCGGGACCGGAAGGAAGACCACACCACGGGACCGGAAGGAAGACCAGCACCACCGAGCCCAAAGGGAAAATCGGTAAATCACGTCTCAGCATTCTAGGGAAAATGAAGGCGTTTTTCAGAATTGGCAAAAGTGGTAAATCACGATCATGTGGGTTGAACGCACATGAAAGCCAGTTCCTCTCCAATTCCAATGAAGTAGGACAGCAGGCCGTTGTTCATGCCCATGATGAGGAGAAGAAAATGCTGGCAGAAATGATCGACAAGTACTGGAACGACGTGGCGATCATGCGCCGTGAGGCGCGGATCCAGCTCGTGGAAGAAGCTCCAGCCGAGGTGGAAGCTCCAGCCGAGGAGGAGGACAGTGACATGGAGGGCTAGACCCTTTCACATTGACATGAAGGCTGCTGCCAACCCTCCTGGCAGTGGAGTTGGTTGCCTCAAGCAGCTGGTCTATGGAGAATAGAGACCTGTGATATGCTGCTGTGGTCCAATCTTTTGTAACAAAATTAGAATTTCTATGCTGGAACTCATGTAGTTGGCATGCTCCCTTTTGTGAACTTATTTGGTATGCTGGAACATATGTGAACTTATTAGGTACTAGTGACATGGCGCGCGCTGAAGTACCTACATTTCATTATTACATCTTTATGTGCCGTTGAATATAGTAAAGGCACTGGTGTTATTTGTTAGCGTTCTAACAGTTCTTTTATTATATAGATGAGTTTGTGGATCTTTGGCATAACTGGAGTGGTGAATCCATAAGGTAGGACCATCTGAATATTTTCATGTATGTAAATCATCATCTATGAAATATACCAGATGCTCAGAACATATAGTGACTGTGTTACTATACCCACTTATTTAGAAGGTCCAATTTTGTTTATCTGAAGAAGCAATGCAAGGAATAAAAGGCTGGTTTCCAGCTATCTAATGATGCCATGGCTGCAATTGAAAATAAATGACTTTCTTCACCTGAAATTTTGAATGTTGTATCTCCAGCCTGAACAATTCCACGTCCGCGATTGGTGATTGACCTAAGTAAAAGCACTCGCTGTAGATCACTTGCAGGAGGTGTCGTTGGAAGATTGCCTATTGTTGTCAGTAGCTTTGAGACTATGATACATTTAATGTTTTTTTTTCTATTAAGCTGCACATGATCTCAGTAAAATCCTTCATCTTGTATGAAGCTGAATCTTACCATTTTGGTCTTGACTGGAAGGAAGATTCAGGCAGCTTCATGCCATCATCTAGCGTTGCATTTGGCGTAGAGGGTTTTCATCGTCAATGGTATCCTGTTGGTGGTACAGAAATATTTTAGCAATCACTTGTATGGAAAACAGTGAAACAAGAGGTATTTACAAATGCATATATGGTACCATGTCCAACCATCTGTCATTTTATTCAGTTACCTCAGATGATGTGAACCAAATGAGGTAGGTAAAATAACAATTGAGGCGATAAACTATTTGGGGCTGCTAACAGTTCCTGACTTGAAATTATAGCTTCTATGATATCCACTTGAGCAAGAACATATCAAGAATTGGTGTGTGAATTTAGTCCTGTTCTAAGGTTCCAATATTGTAATCTAGAAGGTTGGAAAAGTATGTTCTATTCATGTATTCGTTTTATTGGCTAAATGTTCAGTCAGAGAGCAATGACCACAAAAGTGAACAATAATTTCTCAAAGGTTCCCGAACTTTATTCATCTCAAGAAATCTTTATTCGTGTATATAATAACTGGAAATATATTAGACCCAACCATTCATCGTAGTACTCGAAAACACACAGCTAAGAAAATAATAGTTGACAAAACATCAGTTACAAATTTTACCTTTCTTTGCTTCTGGCATGAATTGGTGCCTGTACTATTTGCTGCTTGGAAATGGTTATTTCAGCACTGATCCAGAAGAGGCACTCTACAAAGCCAATGAAATCAAAAGCACGCTAAGCACATAAAAATGGCAAGCATTACTTTCCCTAGGTAATGAGATCGGAATGTAAAAAGTGGAAAATGGAGGCATGATACACATAAAAAAATGATCTATTTGTCTGAATGACGTATACTACCTAAGCGCACACCAGAAGTTGAAGCCTCATTATTTGAGCATAATGGTACCATTAGCTATTAGTAATAGATAACATTGTATCCTTGCCACGAGAAAGGCGTTCATCAGATCTAACATGCCAATTGAAATTTATGGCAGTGGATTGTGTCTAAACTATTATCTGAGCAACAGCTAAATGTTTGTTTTTCTAAATTTCAGTGGCTGAGTTACAGCTAAACATTTGTTTTTCTAAATCAACCTCTGAAAGAGAAATATGTCCATAGCATGCAGCTAAAGGATAAAAGCAGCCAATTTCATAGGTTATGGGAACATAAACCATTGCTACTCTCAACATTAAATATTTTTTCAAGAAAAAAAAAACACCGAAACGAGCACGACTCGATCGGAGCCCGGAAAAGCCTTCGGGGATTCATTCACTCGTGACTCTCGCTCCCCGACGCGCGCGTCATCATGCATCCGCCTTTGGGCCTGTTCGGCTCCCCCCTGCCGCCGTTCCACACGCCGCAGTCCACTCCGTCGAGCCTCCCCATGCCTTGCTCGGCCGCGCCCCCGTCAACAGAGGCGGCTGCGGAGAAGGCTATCGCGGCCGCCCCGCCGGGGTCGACGAGGTACGGGTCGGTGCGCACCCCCCCGCCCGCCGAATTCCACACGCTCCCCGATCCGCTCCCTCGAGCCTCCCCTCCGCCGCCGCCGTCGAGCCTCCACACCGCGGCCGCCGCCGCCGCAATGGGAGGTTTACCTCTGCGCATGCTTCCCTCGCCCGCGCCCCGGTCAACGGAGGTGAAGAAGGATGCCATCGCGGCCGCCCCGCCGGCGTGGTCCCCGCGGGGGTTGACGAGGTACGGGATGGCGAGGACCTCCTCTTCCTCGACGGCGGCGCGGAAGGGGAAGGATAAGAGGAAGGAGAAGATCTCGGCGCCGGCGCCAGCGGGGACCTCCAATGGCCAGGTAGTATGAAACCCTGATTTGTGATCTGTTATTGCTTCTAATCTGGGCAAAATTTGCTCGTTGTCCCTCGGCGGCGCCCGGCCATGAGCCCATGCTTGCCGTGACGTTGTGACACCGGCTACGTGCTCGCCGTGAAGCCTACGTCGCCGTCGCGAGCCGCTGCGCGGGCGAGCGCGAGCATGCGCCCTCGCAGTCCACCGCACGGGCGAGCACGAGCGCGCCGCGAGCGCACCGCCGCGCGGGCCAGCGCCGCCACCGCGCTGGCCGCTACACGGGCAAGCACGAGCACGCGGCCTGTATGCGTGCGTGCGCCCGAGCGGCCGAGCCCTCGCTGTCTCGCGTCCGAAGCGCGCGTCCGGCCCGCTCCGGCGACCGGCGTTGGCGGGGAAGAGGAAGATTGGGCGGCGCCGGGTGCGTGCTTGGATGTGATCTGTACGGGAAGGGAAGAGATAAGGCTAATTAAGGGACAAGGGCATAATTCCATTTTAGTGTCCATAGATTAAATTCAGATAAAATAATGGATGGAGTGTCTTGTAGCATACTTGACAAGGATTTTCGGTGTCTTTCGGCAAAGACAAATTTTTTTGATGGATTGTGGCAAAAGCCACACTTGAACGGTGTCTCGGACGGCAAATTTTGCCTCTAATTGTTATTGCTTTTAATCATTTATTGGTTCTGATTTTATTGCTTCGCGTTTTGCGAATCCGAGAAATGAACCACATGTTCCTTGGAGTAGCCGCGGTTGATAGATCCAACCAAGAAGATGAGGAAGGTGACCACCTAACCCCACTAAGCACTGGAAGCAATGTTAGTAGGAGCTGCGAACGCAGCACTGGATCCAGCCCGAACAAGAGGTCAAGGAGTCCGGAGAGTTACGTCCATGTTGGACAAGACAATGAAGGAATGTATAGAAGATATGCAGAACAAATGGGACGCTAGGCAGAAAGCACTCGAGGATAAGGAGAAGGAACTGGGAAGGATGATTGTGCGAGTGCAGCAGATGGCAAGAGAGTGTGGTGCAACCGAGGAGACCCCAGATCTGTGGATTGGTGTCTTTTGGAGATGACCTATTCTAAACGTGCGACCAAGTTCTTCATGGAGTCCGACCCGGTCGGAAGGATGGCCATCATTCAGCACTATGCCAAGGTCCGTGACCTCATTATTAGGAACACGCACCTGAAGGTATGTTCTTGGCCATTGTCTGGATAAGACCCTTCCTTTTCAAACATCGAAGTTCCTTCCTGGCCAAATCAATGCTTACTTAATTAGTGCCTTTGTTATTGGAACACGACTATCGTTGGCCACTATGCCCTCTTATCCATGCAATCGAACATAATGTAGTATTGTGAACCATAACTACGTCTGTGATGTTGTTTCTAGAAGTATGTTTGTCATGACTGTGGTTTGAACATCTTTAATGTAGCGGGGTTGTTGAACTTTTCACTGATGTTTTTTATTATATTTGAAATATGTGTTTTTTTATTATATTTGAAATATGTGTTTTTATTATATTTAAAATATGTGTTTCGTTGCCACATATAGAGTTGAGTAAGCACGATAGTTTTTTTTGATTTGCGCGAGAGGGATGCAAAACCTGATGAAGATTCTCAAGAGGAGTGGGAGAAGGATTTTTTCAACATTTTTCTAGAGAGTGGTGTCGTTGGATTCAACTGTGGTATGTATTTGTATGCTACGCATCCGGACAAGTATATCGTGGAATAGGGCTGAGTATAGAAAACGACCCTTGACCGGGCTAGAATGGGTAGAGTGGAAGTAGGCGAATAGTACTGCACAACATGTCTAGAATGATTTATTGACAAATAAATATCACCTTTAATCTACAACCAAGTCTACCTCTATTGAGGCTCTAGGAATGTTCCTTTGGATCCTTGGTGCTCCACAATCAATTAGGCCAGTCATACACCTATAATACAACAACGTCTTTCCTCATCCACCTATAGTACACCTAGCTGTAGTTCATTACAGTTTTCTAATTAAAACACTTTTTACGGTACTTCAAAATGCGGCAGAACCACACGGTAGATAGAAAGGAGATATTCAACTATACACATTCATCTTTGAGAAATGTCATTGAAAGGGCCAGCCACCATGTGTTCATGCGCCTATGAATGCTTTTCGTGACTCCATTGCGCTTGGGCTGATGAATACGTCTTGACAAATGTGTATGTTTGAGGTGCTTGTACTTGTTGATCACTTGTAACATTTTTAGAAATGTGTATGTTTGAGGTGCTTATGTACTTGTTGAGCACATGTAACATTTTTCGGACGTGGGATGGTTCCATGAGATTTGTTGCGGTGAATAAAATTAAATGTTTTGAGTGAAACTGCTATCGCCATGCAGCATGCAAGGTTATGCATGCACAGGTCATTCAAAGGCATATGTTTGTTAACTTTAGGACCTGTTTGAATTACATGATTTTCAAAGGATTGGCATATTCCTTTTTGGTTTGCTGACTGTTAGGTACCATTTGGAACAGAGGATTGAGTCTTGCGTTCCCCTGGAAATTAAGGTTTCATCTGCTGCACAAAATAGTAAATTTTACATCCAGCCCGATGCCCGAACCAAAGTTTTGGTGGAGTCGGTCTCGAGGCAGCAATGGTGAAGGAGGCTGCTGCTGCGAGCTTCATTTGTTGTGTGTGTTGCAATCCTGTTTGTCTAGTTTCTATAATGCTCATTTTATTGTTGGTGAAGCGAGCATTAGTTGACTCCATGTACCCTTGATGTGTTGTGATGCTAGGTGCCGTGTTTTTTACTTTCCAGCCTATTTTTTTTAAAAGTTCCTCGCATAGACCTATGGCGGTTTCATTCTGAAATCTGGACCCTCGGCTTGGCGCCAAGCTGATACATCTTGGCGCCGGTATTGTTGGCGCCAAGCCAACAGGTCACGTGAGCAAGCATGCTAGTATGGCGGTGAAATGGTGCCTGGCTTGGCACCATTGATGTTGGCGCCAAGCTCTGGCATTTGAAAGTGAACTGGTAAAATTGTTGTGAGACCGGTGTAACATGTTCACCTTGGTTCAGCTGTAGGGTGGACGTGACTTGATCGTAAGGGACTGGGTTCGAATCCCAAATCCATCTTTATTTTTTTTCTACAATATTTTTTAAAGAACAAAAACTCTTTTTTCTGCAATTTTTTGTAAAGAACAACAAGGGCAATTGTATTGCATATTAAATACGGCAATATATAATGGCAATTTTATTTTGCTATATTTTATTTTTATAAGCAATATAACAAGGAATATTATTATTTTATTGCATATTAAATTAGTTTTGAACATACTACAAGTATGTGACCCTTACCATGTGACACATAGGTACTTGAAAAGAATTATATATGCTACAAGTATGTGACCCTTAGCATGTGACACGTAAGTACTAACAAAAAATATATATGCTACAAGTATGTGACCCTTAGCATGCTACAAGAATGTGACATATATAAATTTAAGTATTTTCCCATGCTACAGGTATGTGACATATAACAAATATTATTATCTTGAGCATATATAAATTTAAATATGTTTCCCATGCTACAAGTATGTGGCCCTTAGCATGTGACACATAAGTATTTTTAAAAATTACATATGCTACAGCTATGTTCACAACCAATTTAATATGCAATGAAATAATAATATTTCTTGTTATATTGCCTATAAAATAAAATGTAGCAAAATAAAATTGCCTCTAGCATGGGTTTCCAAGTTTTGATAGAAAGATAGGGCCAGCCTGCTAGCTTGCTGGGCTGAGCATCAGGCCCGTAATGTAACTCGCTAGGCCCAACGCGTACATGGGCCAAAAAAAAAAAACTTTGCCGAGAGACCTGGCGCGGCTATCGGCAAGCAGATCGTAACTAACGCCGTTGCCCCGCCGTCAGAATTTGCCGAGGGTCCAGCGTTTGCCGACACCCGGCCGTCGGCAAACGTAGAATTGTGCCGACGGCTCTTCTCTGCCGACAGTCGGCCCTCGGCGAATAATGCTTGCCGACGGCTTACCGTTGCCGACAGGCGGCCCTCGGCATATGTTTCTTTGCCGAGAGCCCGAGTTTCGACCCTCGGCAACCAAGGTCGCGCTCGGCGGAAATCCCATTTCCGGTAGTAAGATAGGAATGATATATAGGAATGATTCTGAGCCCACAGATAGGATGTGCCATTACACTGAAAGCCGAGAGCAGAATTCCACGCTTGGGTCACGAGTGAATCTGAAAGGTCCTTTTTCCATGAATTATTTCCTAAGATTTTTGTGCTATTTGAAAGCGGAAATCCAAGCTCATGTACCCTTATGTCGTTATATGAAAAATATTATATTTTTGTTAATTGATAACTTAACTAGAAATGAAATTCAGGTTTGAATGTTTCCCTGCCAACAGATTACTGCAGCGTTGAAGATTGGGAACAACAAGGAATTTCTGCTAATACCAGATCACGTTTTGGAACATAGCACAACTTCAAAGACAGTCGGTGCAGAGCTGCGTGTGTGTTTCCAATGTACAGCCTTGTCATATATTTGATTTGGATAGCTTGAGCTTCAGTCCATAACCTTCAGCATATTAGTCAAAATATAGTGACCCTTTTATTCATTTTTAGTGCAATAGTTTTATTGGTGCTGAACCTTCGATAAGCTCCATGGATATTTTATCTCACGTTATTGGTTACTATAATTCAACTCTTAGGCAATGAACCATACTCAAAATTTGTAGACAAGGGATGTTGTGTACCTCTTGATTATATTATATCCCTATTCCCATGAGTTGTTTGCATGATGCATTTGAAATCATACTTGACAAGCTAGAAGCCTAGAATGTTGCGAAGTCATGAAATATATTGAAGAAAAGTCCCGTTGCAACGCACGGGTATTTATCTAGTAGTCCTAAAAAGGCTGGCAAGTTTTCGGCTAAGAGCATCTCTAACAGATTATTCAAATGATTTTGCAAAGCTAAATTTAGCTATTATTAGCCTCCAACAGACTCTCCATGCAACTCTCCAAATTGGTTAGCTCTTCATTCTTTCCCCTCCGCTCGACAATTCTTTTTCATGTGGCCTTGTAGTTTCCCGCGAACAGAACCAAAAATGATGGGAGATCGAGAGGAGTTTGGGTGACGTGACGGGCTTTTTAAATATAGAGTCTTAAATTTAGAAAACATGCTGCCTAGTATTTCTAAGCAAGATTCATTTTACAAAAGAGCTAAAACTCTAAATTTAGACAACTATTTTGATGAGTCTCTTGGACTCGTCAAAATAACTATATAAGCTCTGCCTGAGCTCCTAATTAATGGGTAAATCTATCTTTCACTCAAGTGTACGATCAACTTCTGGTTAGATCGTGTCAAACAAAATAGCGTGCGTGTCGGGTCTGGGTTTGGGTGGGCCGCCACACATTTTATTGTGTAAAATTGATAAAAATAGTATTTTGACTTATTTTCAAGATTAAATTTGGCTTTGTTGCGCATCAAGGCCAAAGGAGGGAAGAAAAACCTTTTGAAGTCATGGGGCCCTCGTTACTTAATATAGAAATCCAAAGGGTGTGTTCATCCTCTTGTTTCACACCTTTCCTCAATGATACTTTACACCCTAATTCCCAATTTGTTCTTACGTATCCATTTTACTAATCTAATAATGTTATTAATACCATTTAGGAGTAATCAACAAGCTCACAACAAGTAAACTACAACAGATACTAAAGCAATTAATTTTATGACTTGTCATCATCTTCTTGATGTTCCTCGTCGCCGCCCTTGATCGGTGGTGCTTTCGTCTTGACTTTCTTGCCGGTTTCGAGCGATTTCCATCATCGAGTTGACACCTTTCTTCGGACTTCCTGTTTTTGACGAGTATAAACCTGCCTAGTAACCCATTAGGCTGCAAATATATGATACAATAGAAATAGGATTATAAATTCTTTTTCCTTCAAAACAAATATTGTTACTAGCTTTCCAAATAGCCTAACAAATAGCGAAATTCCCATAGCATGAAATTTTGGATTATTCGGGAGCCATTTCTCACGCCAAGTGGGCTGATGCACCATGTGGCAAAAGTTGCCCAACCAGGCTCCGGGATATGCAGCGAGCTGCTGTTTTGTTCCCGTTCCCCCACCCGGCCGGGCCCTCGGCGTGGTTCTTCACTTGTCGCTCTCGTCCGCCTCCGCCTCCGCCGCCGTGGGTGCTCCACCTCCTTTTCGCCCTTTCCTATTCTCGATCTGCAGCTCTCTCATCCAATCTTCTTTGATCTTGTTGTTTTGCAGCTGCTGCGGATCCGAGCACGCAAGGCAAGTGATCCCCCCCCCTTTCTCGTTCTCGATCTGTGGCTCTCTCATCCAGTCTTCTTTGATCTTGTTGTTTTGCACTGCTTGTGGATCCGACCACCATCCCAATTCCGAAACCCTAGGTCATGTGATCTTGGCCGTTCTTGATGCGAGCACACTGATCTGTCTTCTTTGCTTGTTCTTGAGGTATGCAACACCATGTTTTTTTTTGTTTCTTTGAATCCGACTTATTCATGCAATAATCATGAAATCTTTATGCAAACTTTGTTTGTTTTCTTTTCGAGCTTGCGATCTGCTTTCGCTTGTCTCTTCTTTGTGATTTTGCTTTGGGTCCCGCAAGTTCTCCATCGGTATAACATACTTGCCAGTCCCCCCCCCCCCACATCCCCTTATTCCTGTGCACTGTGCCTCTGTGATGATGATTGTGGTTCTTTCTGTGATGACGGCAAATTTAATCCTGAGCTAGTAGAAGAGCAAGTAGCATTGGGTGATGTGAACTTGTGCATGTGCTGATGATTTGAACATTTGCCTATGCCAGTGATGTTGTTCTGCATCCATTTTGGACATATGCCTTATGCCAATGATGTTGTTTGTCATTTCTGAGCTATGCCTTATGCCTTAATTTGATGATATTTTTGTATGCTGAGCACATGCCTCATACCAATGATGTTGTTTTTCATGCTAAGCACATGCCTCTTGCCGATGATGTTGCTTTTAATGCTGAGCACATGCCTCTTGCCGATGATGTTGTTTTTAATGCTGAGCATGTGTCTCTTGCAAATGATACATACACTTTGAATTTTGTTTTGCAGCAATGGCTTGGTATGTTGTCTTTGTGGGGAAGCAACCAGGTGTGTATGAGACCTGGGACAGAGCACATGCTCAGGTCCATCGTTTCCCAGGAAATTGTTACAAGAAATACAACACAAGAGCCGAAGCTCTTCTTGCTTTCTATGGACCTGGAGAGCAAGGGAATGAACAAGCTTTGGAACCTGTTAATCCACTAATGCTTCAGCCACATCATCATCCTTTGCTCGAGCCACATGCAGATGTAGTAGTTCAGTTCAATGTTGTAGTTAAAGTTGTAATAATCCTAGTTATGGCTCTAGTGTTGGGTTATCTAGTTTGGAAGTTGATGTAGTGCCAATTGAAGTGTATGAGGTATTGTTACCACCTCATGCATGAGGTAGCTGGAACTCACTCTATGCAGCCAACCAAACACCATGCATGTTCTGTATAAGTTGAAATCTGAGTCAATTCACTGCAACCAAACACCATCTCAACTGAGCCAGGCTGCATTGGTAAGTTTGTCTTGTGCCTCTTGGTTACTATCATTTTTTTGGAAACTGGTTAGTGTACTTAATAAGGTCAGATATAGACTGTGAGAGGGTTTACAATAGAATGACTTTTCTGAGGCTTTACAATAGAATGAGCAGGTTAATAAAACACCTCTCATTCTAGATGAAAAACAATGCTCACTATCCTTCTTGACAGATTACTCTGTGACTACGTTTTGTAATATGGGTTAAAGCAAAATCAGGTCTAGCTTTTGAAGGGTGCTTGTGGTGGAGGGTTTCTCAGTGGTCAAGTGCAAATCTTGAAATTAAAGTTAGAGGAGGTGCTTAATGAGTTCTTCCATTTACTTGGAGAACTGTTGGATTAGCTTTTAACGAGTTCTTCCATTTACGCCTAGTTGTTTTGTTGTATCCTATATTCTCTGCTTCATTTTATGGCCTATGATGCAAATACTAATGTTGAGGTGTCTGGCTTCTTATACTTTGCTTTTTCATGCATGTCATCAAATCCGTGGGACACGTCCATACCCTTCTTGGATGTCCTCTTTCTTGTCATCCAGGGAATGTGTGGATGAGCCCATGGATTCCATGGCATCCATGTCCTTTTTCTTATCATGTAAATATAGCCAGGCACCAATGATACTTGCTTAAAATGCTGAGGCCTATGATAGGCATCCATGTCCTTTTTCTTATCAGTTAAGTACATTTCCCTGGCACATTTGCTGCAAACAAGTTTCTTTTTGTTATTCAATTCCTTTCCTGTGTGGCCTATGATGCAATTTGTATTGAATTAGGTGGCTGCCTAGTTACTTATTTGCTACTACTTGCACTTGTATGTATTGATTTGTTCACATGGCAGTCATCAAATCTGGTTGTCATATCCATTCCTTAGCAACAATGTCCTAAAAAGGACTACAGGTGATGGCTGGGACTGGATGTGTGTACTTTATTCACATGTTTGTCATCAAATCCATCTGAACCATCCATTCTCTAGCAGCACTTGGGTGCAAACCCAGCTCATGCAAGGGAATGGATGGTCGGATTCCATGGCACCCATGTACTTGTCTATGTACTATTTTTGCTTGTTCTTTGTCCAGCAGCCACCATTGATGACTACACATTTCATTCTGTAGCTGAGGCCAACTTGCTAATTAATCTCATGATTTGATGTTTGTTCCTTTCAATTTTGGTTTCCAACAATGAACATCACCATGCCATTTGGCCCAATTTGTGCTGCCCATCCATTCAATTGTGAACACATTTGAATGGATGTGTACTATTGGGTCCAATGGCAGTCGTGACATTGGATTTCAATTTTGGTTTCCCATCACTGCCATTGGGTTGGGCCCAATTTGTGCCCATCCATTCAATTGTGAACACATTTGAATGTCCAATGACACTCATGACCTTTGATTTCAATCAAATTTGGTTTCAAAGAATATCATCACTGCCACTGGGCTCAATTAGTGCATATACATTCAATTGTGAACACAATGGAATGTATATGCGCGATTGGGTCCAATGGCGTGATGATGAACTTGGTAGATTTCTTGCAAATGACCTATGATGCCAATATTTTCAATGGTTTTAATTTTTCTTGTTTGTCATTTACAAGCTAAGTTGTGGTCTTATTTCACAATATCCTCGTGGCCTATGATGGCCATGTTTTCAATGAGGTGGCCTACAATTGTTTATGTCTCGCATGCATTTGGTCAAAGGTACATGCATGTTCGAGAAATGAAGATGAGTTTACAATTCTCCGTTATATATATATATATATATATATATATATTTTTTGTGAATGCATGTATTATTTATTATTGTCTCGGGAGTTGAGATCACATAATGTAAGCACCCAAATTCATCCTCCTTATCATACGGGAATGCTAGGCGGCTTTCATTCCATCTCGAAAGTGTTCAGGTCCAACGTCTGCTCACTTTATGCATTAAGGTTGCTCTTGAAGCTTCTATTCGTGCTTGTTAAGAAAATGATGACCTCAATGATTTAAGGTAGCAAATTGTTAGTTTTGGTGTGTATTTATGTTAAATAAGTAGTTTTGGTCTAAATGCAGAGCATAGTGGGGGTTACACAAATGTGCATTGCCCCCTGCTGTGAACTTTTTTTTTTAATTGTGCCTCCACTTTAGCTGTATATTGTCAGAAATACATTTGGTGAAAAAAACAATGACATCTTTCCTTTTGGCATTTATTCCTCTCTTTCTGGATTATCAATAATAGTGAGGTCTCCATCATGCAGATCCATTGGATGATATCAGCAGGCACTGACTGCAACTACATAGTTCAATTAGACCATGCTTGCACTGACATAACTGGCACGTGCTGACCTTGATGTTGGTGATCTAAATAGTGCTTCCCCAGCGCACAGCTTTCGGTTGGATTTAAGCTGGAAACTTCATTAGCGGCACAAAGATCAGAGGAAGTACAGAAGCTGATGCCTACCTATATATGATCATGTCCTACTGTGACTTAGAGGCACGACAACGATATTAAACATGGTCATGCATCGTAACCAAAATCGTAAAGCAAAACCAACTTGGACTTTCTTGATACAACAATGGCTTAAATATTCATGCGAAAAAGGTTTACTTGAGGAACATTTGAAGCATAAACCATAATTAAGGGCATAAGCTATAGCTAGATACATAAAAAAAATACACACTTCATACATTTGTGTTACATGTGGCATATGAAAAAAGTTGTCTAGTTATTGGTATCAATATAACATGCCATGTTAATCTGAACCATCAACATGTCTGCGGATGGTCACCGATGGACTGCGAAAAGGGGGGAGAAGCGAGACTAGCGGAGGTCGTCCCTACGCCTCGGCGAGATGAAAAAGGGGCACTTTGGGGCAGCCATGTCTTTTTACCCTTTTCCCGCTGCATCTTACCACCGCCGTCACACCTAGGGTTTCAAGCCGCCGCCGCCTAACTCTTCGGCGAGGAGGCGACCTGCCGTTGACGGCCCAGCTAGCGTCGGAGCGTCTCCTCCTGAAGCCCTCCCGACCTCGACGTCTTGGCCTGCTGGGACCCCGCCGTTGGATGCCCCACGACCGCTCCAAGATCGCCGCTACGCGGGCATAGGGTGCTAGGACGAAACCCACCGCCAGCGCCACTTCCGCCTCCACTACTCCAAGGTCAACGCTGCAGGTACCAGACTTGTGCTTTCCCTCTATTCTTGTTCTTTCAAGAACATCTCTTGTTTTCTAATCTGTGTGTGGTGTTTTATGTTGCAATATAGTGGTAATAGTGTAATTTAGTTTCACTGTTTGATAATGGGAATAGTTGGATTGTGGATGCAATATAATGTTTGAACTTGTCGTTGCTTAATTTATGAGGTGATTGGAACATAATAAAAAGATTAAAACTTGCACCTCAGTGAACAACATGGAAACAAAAATCCACTTCTTAACTTCATAATAAGCAACTCTTAGAGTTTGAGTTTGCTACTACCATTATTAAAGATGTTCTCTGCAAGACCGATCATTAGTAAAGTCTGTTTTGTTGCCCAATATCGTATCTTAGTGTTTGGTCCCTGGTCTTTTCCCTTTCTTGGATTGTATTAGTTTCTAAATTGTAGGTTGTGGGCATTTGCACTTTGTTTGGGCATTGCCTCGAGAATATTATATGTGCTTCTTCAAGAAAAAGTTCTTAATTTAAGTTTACTTGAGAGGTGTTCGGTTTTTCATATACGATTCGTATGCTTACACATATACAATTTGAATTTTCCTTAATTATCAACATGGAATAATGATAATAATCTTTTTGGATTATGAACCGAGACTCTTTTCTTTGAAGTTAATTAAGAGCATGTACCTGTACATTCTGCTGCTTTTGCTTTATTTCTTATTATTGCATAAAACCAACAATGTCTAGCTCCAAAGAAGAACTTAACAGGGGAAAATCGTTTGGTTCTAATTAACCTAGCAGCCAAATCATCTTCTTTCTGCTGAATCAGCTAGCAAAATCTCAAAAGCTATTTATATGATTTATGTATAGAACTGCCTTCTCTTTAGTCTCTACTGCCCTCTCCTTTTTGCACTGAACCTAATTAAAATCCATCTTCTTGTCGAATTTACCTTTTTCTTATCTTTTTATTATCTTGAACCCCACCCCCATTTGATCTCTGATGTACAAAAGTTCGATCAAAGAGAGAAAATAGGATTGAGTTATTACTGCAAAGATATGCTTGAAATATTCAATTATAAATTCTTGCAGGCAGTATTCCACTTATACCATTACCACATCATGACATCAAGCCTACACCCCCATGCAAAATAAGCAGATAACCTCATAGTGGTTATTAAGCATACAATAAACAATTGTGCATATATGCAGCGTTCAAGTACAACCAACAACGGAACCCAAATTAATAGAGTAATAGAGATGGGAATCTTGTTTTTTTTTATCATACACATGCTTTATTTCCATGTATGTATCTATATATTCGCTTGATGATATGTGATTCGACCTACTCGTCACTGAGGATCTATATGGCCTCTTGTATTATTCTTGCTTAATTGGTTGCTAATAATCTATCACCATTTCTCTCGGCATACTATCTAGCTGCTTTTTCCACAAATCCTAAGGTTTAATTTGGTAAAAAGTGTAGTTTATAGCTTATATTACCCTATTTTTGCTTAAGATTGTGCACACATCAACTTAGATAACATATTGCATACATGTACCATATATCAGTTCTTAACTTTTTATTAATTCCATTGATTTTAAGCTCAGTTGTTGAAGACATTAAATTGCTGGCTGAAACACTTCAATGGTATGTGTAGTGTGATTCCTTGAAGAATCGAACAAACTATATATATTAATCAGCTAAACTGGCTAGTATGTATATATGTTGATTGCTAGTAAGTTAAATGTTCATGGGAGATGGCACAATTAGTTTGTACACGAGGTAATAAAAAGCTATGAGGAGAAATAAACTGTCATTTTGCATGACTCACTAGTTCCATAATGATGCATGTGAAGTACTCCGAGGCTGCATACCACCAATCTTTGGAGCATTTGTGAAATGGGCGGCGGTGTTCTTCGTTTTCTAATCCCTTGAGGACGATGCTAGTGTGTCTATCTCGATTGGGTTTATACTTGAAATTGTTAAACTTGAATGGTTATATTAGCTTATAAATTCAACTCAACTAAGTCTAAGTGTGCTAGGGCTTGCTGAAATAAAGCCTAAACAGAAATTTCTGCAAAGATTGCCATACTAAATTATCTACTAATAAGCAAGCTAATAAGTATTCCTCGAGAAAGTTAAGTATTTGTTAGCTTACTCAAGTTATAGGCTTATTGTTGGACCGTTCCTATTAACAAAGGTGAGAAAATTATGAACCGAGAGATCAAAGTAGCACCTTGCACAAATGACAAACCAACCAGCTAGCAGCATCTCTGTGCATGTGAGTTTGTGTGAAGTGGGTTTGCATGAAGTGTCACTATCTTTGCTTCTTTCCTCTGCTGCCTTCACTATTTCATCATTTCTGTGGCCAATCAGCATGCTTGATCTACAAATTATTCAGTTCTACTTCTACCACTATCTAGTACATCATATCACTCTCTCTCTCTTATTAGCATGCGTCGATCGATCACATGGACACCACACGGCATGGCTGGTAGCAATCCAGCCACCTTGGCCTTTTACGTGTGTACATTTTTTTTCGATCGGGATATAGCCCGTTTTTCATTAAGCGAAGAACGAAAACCCCAACACAAAGACAAAGCAAGAAATGCGGGGGGGGGGGGGGGGTGTGTGTGTGGGGGGTGGCTTTTTCTCGTGTGTGCATGCATGGGTTAAACACACATACACAATCATTGTTGGTAGGGGTCATCCATGGACATTGTTTTAGGAGTGAGTGCCCGAGAGATGGTGAAGAAGATAATATCGAGACTCAGCCATGATTTTAGCCTGGACTATAAGATTGTGTATGAGATGCTCCCAAGAGAGAAAAGGCATGGGAAACAAGAGAACAAAAGTGATCGGCATGCGAGGTGTTAGGAAAGTGAGAACCATCAGCGAACAAGCGTCGATAAAAGTCATGCATTGGACCAGCAGCAGCAGCAGCTTGTTGATGTAGAAGTGACAAACTGACAACAACAAAAGTAGGGCTAGAAAAGCTACCTGGCGTGAAATCTCACTCTAGTCCTTTTCGATCTGCCTTGATCATCTTGGCTTTTACAAATATAGGAGCTATTAGGAAGTGGCTCTATTGCCGTATGTAGTTAATTGCACAAAGGTCTGTAATCTGTAAATTCTAATGGGTCGTCAGCAGCCATACTTCTAATAAGGATCACACAGGATAGCTATCCAACACCCATAGCATACACAACTTAAATTCAATATCTACTAACATTTTCAGTAGATATTGAAAAATGGAATTCTATGTTTCTTTTCACCTTCTTATGCCTTTCTGTTTGAAGAAACATGACCACTTATTCCTCGACCAATCAATCACAAGTTTCACCGAGTGCATGCATGGAATCTAACTTTGTGCATACTTTGTAGAAGACATCCTAACTCATGTCTAAGGAGATGTGTAGCTTCTGAATCCTGGGCGCAATATATTATGTTTAAGTATGCCATCCTTTGTCTACTTCACTACAAAATGGTGTGCCTTGTGGCTACTTTTATTCTGTATGTATATGCTACCATATATATAGAAGCAACCACAAGTGCCAATTTCCTACTAAAATCTGAAATAGAAATATTACAAAGTCAGTTATTGGTTATTTGCTCGACATCGGAATTAAAAAAAGCATGTCTATGTTAATCCATATTTAGGTTAATATCCTCACATGACTGATGATATACCAGCAATTAATCATAGTTCATGATATTATTGGTCCATCATTTTTTTCTTAAAAAATTGTTTCTCTAGTACGTAACGAACATACTGTACTTTTTTCTACATAATTAAAGCACTGGATTGAAGCTAATACATGAGTAGTTGCAGTGACAGTATTAGTAGGAGTAGATGCATTATTCTACTGCTGCTAGGTGCTAGCTGGTACCCTGTCTTAATCTAGAGCAATTCATAATTAATAGCTTTAGGAAACATCCTATTCACGGAGGTAGCTAGTGGTGATGATTTATCGCAAGTTATAACTTGTTTTTTTAGTGATACAGTTCTTATAAACTATAAAAATTTAGGAAATAACAAAGGAGATATATTTCTTAACTGATTTGTGATATTTCCAGCTCCTAAGAATACATTTATCTATTATGTTCATCCTTGTGCTCTAAAAGGTTACAGCCATGTGCGTGGTTATTCAAACAGATGGCAACTAAGTTGGTATTTTTGTGATATTTTTTCTGTAACTTCTATGTAAATTCCCATATACATAGCTGTAGTGTGCTTTGAAAGGCCTCACAATAATTGACTGATCCTTGATTGCTCAAAAAAAAAAAAATGACTGATCCTATAGACAGTTTGACTTTGCTATTAGATTTACAGTATAATGAACTCAAGATGTTATCAAAAAGTTCAGTTTCCTCTGATTGAAATGTTGTTGGTTTAAAACAGCTGAAACAATTAATAACCTAGATGGGGCAATCGATGAACTATATACTAAGTTCTAGATGAAACTATATATTTTTTTTGTCAGATTTTATAGCATGTCTGCTTATATTTGTTAAGCCTAGAACTAGAAAAAATCTATTCTAGTTCTACGCACAAAATGTCTATTTAGACACAAAGATATCTAGACAAGTTATACTCTTTTACCAAGTACTACAACTGTTGTACTATTAAGTTACTTCTGCTTGCTCCTTCCAGGAATCTGACAAAGAACAAAGGCTGCTGGTCATTGTCTGTTACTTGTGTCTTCGAGTTGTAGCTGATTACCCTTTCAGAATGGTAAGCTTAAGTTTTTGATATACTAATACTACTGCTAGTTTGATGGCTGAGCTGTATCATAACCTTTACTATAATTTGTTTTATAGGATACTAATTCTGATAAGGATTATTCATCATCAAATCATGACGAAACATCTCATAGTGAAGAGAAAGGGAGCGATGGTAGTATGGAGGACGAACTTAGTGATGATTCTGCACAGGATGGAGAGGGAGATGCTGATGCAGAGTTGCAGGAATCTCCACCTCAGCGTCGCCCCCGGAGAAGGAGGACAATCACAAAGTGGCCAGAAGACAAGATAGTTGTCACCGAGCTCACGGAGGATGGGAGGCCCAAAGAGGAGGCAGCAAAGGCAAGAATGAGGAGGCTTGCAGGACTGATTGCTAGACAAAGGCTATCATTGGTCTCTCCATCATTGAGAGACCGTAGTGAAGAAGACAAAATGAATTTGTTTGATGATAATGTCCAGCCTTGGTTGGAGTTTACAGACGATTTAAAGGAAATGGCTTGTAAGAAGATGATGCGATGGTTGCCAAATGTTGGAGAACCCACAAAAGCTATCTAGTACGCTGTTTTGTCAGAAAAGGGTTGAATGCCACGTTGAAGCACACATACATTCCTCCACCAGACTGGGAAAAGTTTGTGGCAGTAAAGCAGAGCGAACCTGCAAAGGAAGAAAGTGTGAGATTCAAGAAGCTTCGGGATAGGAACAAGCATGATCACCGTCTTGGGACAGGAGGGTATGCTGGGAAAGAGGCAAAATGGGAGAAAGAGGACAGGGAATTGGCCGCTGCAAGCATTCCTAATCCTTGGGACCAATTTCCTGGCCGCGCTAGGAATTTCATGCGGGCACGGGGTAAATTGGTCATATCGGAAGGTAAAGCTGTGATTGCTTGGTCGAATGAGGAAGCTGAAATTCTCGCTCGGAAATTATAATGAAGCAAGCGAAATTGAGTCTTCGGGGGCCATTTCGGTCGGGGATAAAGATGCGCTCACACGGCCTTGGGCCAACCGCAAACGCATGTCGCATGCGTGGTCCGTCTAGCACAATTGGTTGGAAGTTTTGGCCGGATTGCACCGGCATGTACAGGAAGAGGAAGCGTTCAAATGATGTGGATGTGGAAGCCATTAAAGAACAAGTGACACGTGAAGTTACCGAGAAGGTCACAAATCAGATCATGGGCAAGCTACGTGCACATGGAGTGATTTTGAGCAGCTCCTTGCAGCAGCCCTCCCTCTGCAGGTGGTAAGAACAAGACCGCCTCGGCGTCGATGCGGTCTGCGATGTAAAGTCAGCCCGTGCTACATGCGATGGAGTGATTTTGGGCTCCCTTTGCAGCACCCCTCCCTTTGCGGGTGCCTCGGCCTCGATGCGAGTCTACAATGTAAAGTCGACACTGGTGGAAATTCGATCTAGAAAATATGGGGCCTTCATCCCGTACTCTTGTACTCATCAATCGTGGAGGTTATCAAGTTGAGGTAGCAACGGGTCGGGTATTCCCAAGCCGACTCTCTTATACAAAAATCCAGTAAAGGAGGGATTTGCCGTTGTACTTATTGATCATGTAAATCCGGATTATCAGGGCACAAAGTTGTTTCAGCCAAGGTATGAGGTAAGAACTCTTGGAGATGCCATGTACAAAAGAATCGAGTGGAAGAGGGAATGGATTGTGGTCACACCGAAGGCGTCCTTACCTCCAATCTCATCAAAAGCTCCAATGCTTGGGTCAGCCAAAGGCAATCTAAATGTCCTTGAGGTACCCAACAATGTTTCACCCTCACTATATGAGAAAACGAATGGTTCTGCTTTGACAAACTGTACTGCTTCCATGGCACATGTGGTAGAACAACCTAAGCTCAGAAAGCCTCCAACTGCAAAGCCAGCCCAGTTAACAGCCAAGAGCAACACCAGTACTGCTTCCATGGCACATGTGGTAGAACAACCTAAGCTCAGAAAGCTTCCAACTGCAAAGCCAGCCCAGTTAACAGCCAAGAGCGACACCAAACTGGATTCAAAGGTGGTTGTCAAACCGAAGCAGCAAGACACCCCTAGAGTAGCCAGTAGTGACACCGAAAAGGATCAGGAGGAGGGTATCAAGCAGAAGCAGCAGCTAGCCCCTATAGCAGCCAAGATTGACACCAAAATGGATCAGAAGTTGGTTGTCAAGAAGAAGAAGTCGCTGGCACAACGCAGGAAATCGTCTAAAAGTGCCCCTTCGGTTCGTGTTTGGGGTGAACTCTACCCTGACTTCGTATTTGGAGAGCCAATGCTACCAAGAAGAGAAGTTGCTAAGGCCGGACCTGGATGTGTTGCTCTTCATGCCCACTACATGAGCGCATGTACACAAAATCTGAACAAACCGATTTTTGCTAAGACCAATGCCGATCATTTTTTGCATGAAACAGAAATTGAGCAATCATTCCCCGTGGGATTTGAAGATATGTTTGCCCTCTTCGGACTAGATGCATTGAATATGTCCATCGTTCGCGCTTGACGTTGTAAGCACAATTTCTTATATCTCACACTTTCTAGCTAGGGATGCTCTTCATATTTTTCCTTGCTAAATTGCTTCGTATGCTTCTTTATTCATAGATGCCTGATTGTAGAAGCTAGGGACACGTCTGTCCCCTCGTTGGCTTTCTTGATCCATATGCATTGTCGATCGACGCCATGGAGAAGTCTAGAGATTACTGCGTGCGATCTAGAAAAAGGCCTAAGGAAATATGCCAAGAGAGAGTATGTGATGTTTGCTTATAATAGTGGTATTCACTGGATCACCGTCATCATCATTCCCAAGTGGTCAAGGTGGTGTACCTCGACTCCAATAGAGGCGTCATGACAGATTTGAGTGGGTTGAAATCTGTGATAGATGAGTGAGTGTTTTATAACCTGCTACTATATATATATATCAACACACACATGTTTCTTTGTTATATATGTTTTTCAAAGTAAAAAATTGTGACAAATCATGTCTTGTCTGTTAAGGGCTTTTGGCAATTCCCTACCCAGGGCAAAGAAGAGGGCCAAAAATGTGAAGTTGTCCCATGCGTTCAAAACTCCAGTGAGTTATGCTTCACTTGCAATTTGAATCGTGAACTGTGTTTCAGTACGTAGCATTATATCCCGTGTGTTTGTGATTTGTTTGCGGTGCCTCCAAAGAACCTTTGGGCAACACATGTGGGTTCTATGCTTCCCACTACTTTATGTGTGCGATGCGACAGATCAAATTGGCTAGTGAGGAGGTACGTATGGCAGATCTTTCTACTTATTAGGTATATATTGTCCAAAATTTAATGCAATTGATCTCCAATGCTGAAAACCTCATGGTTCATCATCCCTCTGCCTTGTTTCCTTTAGTGCTGGAGTTAAATACAAATTAAACATTTCTGTTTAGAAGCATACTTCCTTTATTTAAGTATATGATAGTGTCTACAGAACTTTTTTTTTTGTGATAAGGTAGCTAGTACAGGTGGATGTCGAATTAATAGGATATATGTTTTCTAGATGGTGATCTGGACTCCATGTAGAGTTAAGATGTTCTACTCTCGTTTTGTCTTTAGAGTAGCTGGATGGACATTTAGTATCGTGCTATTCCTGTGATGCTGCACACTATTTTGGAGGGACAACTCCAAGGTGCTGATGTGTAGAATTAGGACAATATGTTGAAGGAACAGCCTCTTCTTGGTAGACTAGCTAGCCCTAAGGGCAGTCCGAATCGATGGACAACCTGAATGCACGGATAGCAAGTGCTGAATCCGAAGCTCAAAGAGGAGATGTAGTCTAACAACTACAATAGAAAACTATATTTCATTTGCGGTAGATTAGTCATGAGTTAGAAAACTTGATGTTTAGCCTCTATTTATACTGAGCAGTAGCCTACTAGACAGACAAGCTAGCATGCATGACAACTAATATATTACTCAATGACACTTAAGAAACATACGCAATTGGACACATATGATTGACATGCTGTGATATCACATTAATTAGGATTAGTTCTCCGTGAAACATAGTAAAACTAAGTTGGAATACTTTGGTCCCCTAGTACTGAAATCATATTTCTATAAATCTTAGTATCTTGATCTAGCTAGTTTGAATCCATATGCTCACTTGAATGTTTATGATCCATCTCGTGATCGATGTTCCATATTCATTCTCCTCTCGCTTGATTTAAACTCGACCTGTAGTTCTTGATAAAGCGATACATATATACAAATTGAGAAAAAGTTCAGTTTCAAAAGATGATAGGAGACACGTGCTGACTCAAAGCATCAGCCATTTTTTGTAAGTATGATGCCCATCTTTGCTAACATGAAATCCGCATGCTTTAGATTACTGAAATGCTTTAGATATTGATGGTTGGTCTCTTTATGTTTGGTCTCTTTATGTAACAAATAAAATTCTCAAATTTTTAATGCTCTGAGAACTGCATGTAATTAAGCTTAGTATGTCAGTAAACGAAGTAATTAATATGATTTATTATCTTCTGAGGACGTACAGCTAGCTCCAAAGTCTTACTGAAATCAGGAAGACTAATACTTTGTGACAGCTTCTTTTAATTTACTAGAACATCAGGCGCCCCTGGGGCTCTACGATGACATAAAGAACAAAAGTTATTAACAACACTTAGTAGGCATGGCTTTATACAGTAACATCAAGATTAGATCTGTTAATTGTATCTGGTTTGAACACAGAAAATCTTTATTTCTTAGAATCAATATTTTTTAGAAACCCAAATAATCCAACATCATTAGAAGAAATCATTAATGAGAACGATCACATTGCTATCATCCAGGTTCAGAACTCAATTCATCTGTTATTTATCTCCACTTGATGTCTTTAAAAAACAGTAAAGTTTGTGACCCCACACAAGAAAAAATCAGGATGCACCACAAAGGATAATTCCTTAGGGATCGACTTTGTGGATACAATATTTTTCTCGAATACGCAGGAGAGCTGCGTATTATTGTATTAATAGAAGAAAAAGGTCATACAGAAACCCAAACACACGAGCACGCACGCACGCGCACACAAACACACACACACACACACACACACACACACACACACACACACACACACACACACACACACACACACACACATCACACACATGCCACACACACACACACACACACACACACACCCCTCCACTTACTGACTGGAACTAATCACCTATGAAAGAGAAGGAAGACATGACCAGAGATCCTCAAAACACCATCAAGAGCTATGTGCCGGGGCCGCCTTAGCAGCCATAGACCAAAGATGGGCTTCCTACCGAGCAAGATTCAACGCTGTGGACAATCTGGGTGTAGCTAGCTCCATTGAAGACACAATCGTTTCGATGTTTCCAAATTGTCCAGGCTCCTAGGATAATGAGGGAATTCAGTTCTTTCCGCGCATCTTCACTCACTGTCAAGACCCCGTTGTCCCACCAATCGTCAAGGGAGGAAACATGTGGCTGCGGTGTTAGTGCAGCTAGCTAGCCCGATGCTATGTAGGATTACAAACCAGAATTGTCTTGCAAACACACACCTAATGAGGAGGTGCTGGATGTTCTCATCTTCCTGATCACATAGTAGACAACGATCCGGGTGATTGTGGACACAATATGAAAGAACACTTTTACCATACAGGAGTTGTGTATCATTGTATTAAGAAGTTAGAAGTTTGAATAAAATACAAAAGAAATCATTCCTGGCCCAATATGAACCTCGATGGGGCTACATTTTGGCTATGACAACCCTAGGATCCTTTGGGATCAACCAAAGGTACGTACGTGTGTGGCCTATGGCGCCATGGCCGAAGGCCGGCAAGCTACTCCACCGGACATTGCCCAAAAAGGATGGCAATAACCTGTTGAGGGCGCGCCTCTACATCTTTAACCGATAGGTCGCCCTCGAAGTAGGAGTTGTAGGAACATTTGGTCGCAGAGTAAGGCGGTGTTGAAGGTTCCAGGAACCCTATCCTCTTCATGAGCAATACTTTCGCAGTTGCGATGAATACATTCCAAAGAAACTTGGTAATCTCAAATACATTCCAGTGAAACTGTAAAACATTCAGTAGTGATGAATTAAGTTTTTGACTCTGCTTCTTTTTCATGTCTTGTACAAAATTAGGGCGTTGCGATGTTTGCGAAATATAGCTAATAATGCGAGAGATCTTAGTTATGA
This sequence comes from Themeda triandra, assembly GCA_018135685.1. NCBI lineage: Eukaryota > Viridiplantae > Streptophyta > Magnoliopsida > Poales > Poaceae > Themeda > Themeda triandra. The sequence goes on along the minus strand of JAENPR010000565.1, from coordinate 380,811 downwards.
AGCTTAACTTATTGGTACCGATGTTTACAGGGATTCGATTTTGTGTCCACTGCTATCAACTTGGATGACATCGAGAGAAAGATCGCCAACTTCATTGTCTCGCAGATCATGGATACAAATGGCGAGTTTCATTGTGTCCTATGCGAAATGGACGATTCAGCAATAGGTGATGAAGCTTAATGCAGATATACCAACGCAATCTCAACTTGAAGATCAAGCTGTGTGAGTTTGGCCAATTGTACCTGAACTGTTTGTTGATTGTACGTACTGTACCATTAGATGATCAATGTGTGTGTGTGTGTGTGCTGGTAAATTGTTTAAGAACTATTGCTACATGTGTACCAGTTGGATGAAATGTGTGTGTGATCTATTTGTGTGAATTCTTTACCGCTACCTTTAAATTTGCTTTATGAGAATCGTATGTTAGTGACACGTGGTCCTTATGCGCGTCTGAGCCTGTTTCATATTTCAGACGCTTGTTACGTGGTCCTTATGCGCGTCTGAGCCTGTTTCATATTTCAGACGCTTGTTACGGAAAGCGCGACTGAGGAATGTAAATTACAGGCGCGTGTTGTACATATTACAGACGCATGTTTGGAAGAATCGTCTGTATTACTCTATTGTTACGGACGCGCAATTGCGCGTCTGTAACTGAAGTGATTACAGACGCCTTGGAGGAGACGCGCGTGGACGCGTCTGTAAGTATGATGAACACGCGTCTGTAAATTGCGAAATCTACATAGTGTATGGAGATGTTTACCGGGTATGACTAATCACATATATATCTTGTATTTGTACTTTTTTCTCGAATACATGCAAACAAACTTGGGCATGATTATATTATAAGGTAGAACAAGTTTCTGTGTACAGTGATGATGTGTTTTGTGTTTCCATGCACCCTAGGGAATTTAGAGATTTAACAAGACATCAATGAGATACCCTAGTCACTCGTTTCAGTTACATGAATGAATATATGATTATTCAGGAATTTAGCAACCAAAGTTGGTGGGTTCAGCTTGTAGTTGATGAACCTCGTTCTTGATCATCAAAACGACCTCTGCGAGCCGCGTGTGGATATCAGTCGTTGTACTACTTCCAGCTTCTGCGCTCCATCCCAAACTCCTGACAGCCGTTTCTACCCATCAGCGATGGAATCGCACTATGTGGCCGGCATAATATCCTTTTCCTTGGCCTGTGACTGTGATCATATTCCATTGACTGCCTTGAAAAAGTGCAGAATACGCCGATGTGACCATGAACTCGGCATCTAGATCATAGACCGCAGTGTTTATTTGCCTCCACGCCATGCCGGTGGTTCCTATATCTGTACTGATAATACTACTGGTTTTCTAGCTTTTTTCAACATTCTCATATCTTTTGTTTTTCTACTAAGTATACATGTATTTTATCTAACAAGCTATTGGCTATATGTGTTGTAGAGGCCAAGATTTTTCCATTATCTAACAGGCTACAATACATTACAACAGGCCATGCATAATGGGAAAGAGATTGCTGTGAAGAAGTTTCTTCAGCTTGAGGGGCGGCTAGACGATAAGGAGTTTGATAACGAAGTGCTTAACCTTAGGGAGATTGAACATCAGAATATAGTTCGGTTACTAGGCTACTGTTATGTAGCAGAACATAAGTATATTGATCGTGAAGGCAAGCCACCAATTCGAGCTGAACATGTTGATCGAGTTCTGTGCTTTGAATACATGCAAGGAAGCCTTGACAAACATATTTCAGGTAATATTATTTTTCCGGAACAATTATCTTGATTTAAAATGGTTATGCAGTTGTATATGTTTGTCCTTTTTCCGTTAATTGCATATGAATCTTGTGATCTTGACTGGGCGACAAGTTACAAAATTATAAGAGGGATATGTGAGGGCTTAAAACACTTGCATACTGAACAGGGAAAACCTATTTACCATATGGACTTAAAACCTGCTAATATATTGCTGGATAAGAAGATGACACCGAAAATTGGAGATCTTGGGTTGTCTAAACTTATTGCTTCAACAGAAACCCATCAAACAAAGATTCGCAAAGGCACAGAGTATGTAGATGCATCATTTCCATAGCCAATTATTTTTGTAATGCTCTAAATATAATCAGTGATCTGTTTCTACTTCACTAACTATATGTTTAATTTCATGTTTACAATATCTTGAAGAGGTTACATGCCACCCGAATACATAGAGCATCGCTATGTATCAAACAAGTTTGACGTGTTCAGTTTAGGGGTAATAATTATTAAAATGCTAGCCGGAAAGAAAGCCTACTACTCCACTGATGAAATGCCTCCCGAACAGTTTATTGAGTTTGTAAGGATTTTCATTTTATGTGTTAGTTCTCAGCACGCATCTTTATAGCCTATCTTTCTTTGTAACTTTATTTGCCAATGTTGCAGGTCACTGATAAGTGGAAGGAAAAGCTTCAGGGTACAGGGGGGTATTCATCACAAGAAACAGACATCCTGGAAGTGAAGGCTTGTGTCGATATAGCCTTAAGATGCGTGAAGAAAGAACGAAAGGAAAGGCCTGATATAAAGAGCATTGTCAGTGAACTGGAGACGCTAGAAGCCCAAATCAAGAAAATGTCACTGGCTTCTGATCAGTCAAAAGATCAGATTGGCTTGCAGGTACGGCCATTCTGGACTCACCTTCAGCAGGATACTGTTTATGAGAATGTTCGAAAAATTGTTAATCCTAAGCTCATACGTGCATTTGAAACACTAGCTGTTATAGTACATTGTTTAATACGATCAACAAGCTAGCATGCGCAGCATTAAGAATTCCTTCTTTGTTGCAGAGGACCTCTGACTCAAATGTTCTTGCTATCGATCCAGCCCTGGAGCTGCGGTTTCTATTCGAGCCAAGAAAGGAAATATCCTGCTGCCTGCAGCTAACAAACAAGACGAGTAACTCCATTGCATTCAACATAAAGACTAACGAGGCCAAGTACTACACAGAGCCGAGAAAAGGAATTATGCCAGCATGTTCCACGCGCTATGTCTCAGTGACATTGAGAGCACAGGTGGACGCACCGCCAAATATGCAGTGCAATGACATGCTCCTAGTACAGAGTGTTAAACTCAGCAAGGAACTAGCATCTGATGAAGAGATCACTGAAGACTTCTTTGAAAAAGTCATGGTGGAGAAGGTGGTGGATGTGGTCACACGGCCTATTGTTTATGTTGCACGAGATCAACTTAGGTCATCTTCATCTGTAACTGCCCATAATAGGCAGGAACAAGAGACAGAATCCAGGGTTATTAACCGACACAAAAGAGCGCTAGAGTCAGAAACTGCTGCGCCGATGGAAACCTCATGAAACTGCCTGCCCATTATTTATGTTGTGCGAGATCAATTACACGCTAATACTTATATTAGCACAGTCGTTGTGTTCTTAGATTTAATTGCCCTCAAGATCTATGTTTATTTACTTCCAAAAAATATATTATTGTGTCTTTCATGAATGACAACAATTAATTTATTTATGCTAATATGAAGTATGTGATTTGTCCATCAAGTCCAATCAGTGAACATGAATTCCATATACATCCCATCCGCATAACTTCAAGTATAGAGGAATTAATTGAAAACAGAAACGACATCCCTGCAATCCAATACTGGATGTGGAACCAGAGGACAAGAAACTGCCAAATATGACAGCAGATTTCCAAATATTTCTCCCAAGAGCTTTCAGAAACTCAACCGTTATGACTGAGTACAAAGTAAGACAAGCGACAGCATAACAACAGCTAAACTAAATCTTAAGTAGCAAGCCGAAAACTTGGATTCTAGAGCCAATTGTATTGTTTGATACATGAGGCAGCTAACTTGTAACATATTATACAGCAGAAGCAACGCTGGATTCTGAGACGGTTACATTGCACAAAGTGACAGTAGATGTTAAGAGCACCCTAGCAAGAGCCATCAAATCAAGGCCCTTAAGAATTCCTCCACTTTTGAGTCCCCTGTTTTTTCAACTGAACTCCAATGTAAGCCCTTAAATCAAGGCCTCTACTTTTATTTCTCACCCTTGTCAACAATATATATTCTTAGTAATCTAGATATGCCCGATACTACATTAATTCAAATTAATATTAGTAATTCATAACTTCATGCAAATACCAAATATCAAATATTACCATTTAAATTGAAAATCAAATAGATATATCGAAGCCTTGTTTGGTGAATTGAGAAGAATTTAAAAAGTAGTAATAACAAAATGGAAATGACTCTAATATAGTTTTCAATTAATGGGTCCAATGTGCCCTGAGAAATTTTACCAATTCAGATATTGAAGTTAACATGTTTCTCTTTCTGTTATAGTAATGAACCAAAATGGAAGCCCACACATGTTGATTTGTGGTCACTGAACCAAATATGAAGCATTAGCTTATTTTTCTCACTCAAAAGATCATAACATGGCCTGAAATCAACATGGGCCGCGGGCCGCAGGCCTTATCAGACTATCGACGTGCGTCGGCCCAACATGACTACGACGGCCCGGCCGTTCCCATTCTACCCCGTCCCTTGTTTCTCTCGACCTCTCCCGAGAAAGAGCTGCAAGACGGCGGCGGGCGGCGGCTGTAGAACCGCCGGGCCGTTGGCGGCTACGGATTCGTCGAGATGGCAAGGACGTCGCGGAGCTGGTGAGTGCTCTTCGCTCTGCATACAGCCCACCTACCCAGTCTTTTCTGCCTTGTCTTTCTACTGCTTGGAGGCTGTCCGCGCGCGATTGATTGATAGAGCCGCTGAAGTCTTTGGTTGCGTGCTATTGCAATCTAGGATACTGAAAGGCGTCCACCGTAATTTTTTTGAGAACACGCTTAAGCGCCCACCGTAATTGATTGAACACACCATTACGTACTTCCAATTCGCAGTCTGCAGCTTATGATTTACCGATTTGTGAGGGTATATCTTGCTAATAAACCGCTAGACGAGGTTAGCGGAGGCTATAGTCTGCTATATCGTTTTTAGCTTCTGCAGACACCTACCGCTAAACGGCATAGAAGGCTATTTTAAACATTGTTTGGACATATTTGTGGATGGATGGAGACGATAAGCCAGACGTTTTTTCTTAATAATACGAACTTTTAACTACTATGAACTTATTTATTTGTGGATGGATGTATATATATAGGAGACGATAACGTAGTGCGTTGTTTAAATCTGATTTGAAAAAACTGGATACGTACAAAATGAACATGAGAACGCGAGCCAGAAAAGTGACCTTGTCGGTTCAATGAATGTTCAGCATGCCACTAGTACTTAAAAAAAAAAACTGATCTGCAATCTTATTGGGCTTGGGCAGCTACCGGCAAGTTGTCAGCATGGGCTGCTACTTCCTCAAAAGTGCTGTTAATTAGAGGAATAGGCTCCACAGTCTACCCTATCAGCGGCAGTGCCTTCTGTCAATGCCAACAACGCATTTAGTTTTTTTATTTTAATTTTATTTTATCCACCACGCTGACGCGTACCTCCTTGTTTTTAAATCCTGCTGCCTAAGATCTGCATCTCCCTCTAATTCCACATTTCCCCATGGTTTGGTGGTGCATTGTTGTACTCTTCCTAATGTCCTCTTGTGCTGGATAGTCCGTGGAAGGAAAACAAATAGTACGATTGGAGTGGAGGGGAAGAAGAGGGAGGAGGCTCTCACGCGCTCGATTAACCTGCGATTTTCTTTTGCCATTATTGCCGAACAAGCCCCGGTGTTCATTCTTATTGCTGGTTAACGGGTAAGTCTTTTGTTTCTTTTTCACCTTTTTTCTATTATGTATATGTATGCATTCAACCCTTTACCTTACCACCATGTTCTGCAATCGTACCGCCTGATCACCATGGAGCAAAATATAGATACTTCGTCCCTTTGACCTTTCCCCAGGTTAGTGATGCATCTTTGTGAAAGCATGTCGAATTTAATCGTACTACTCTTCTGCATATATCTTCATGTGCCTCACACCAACATAATTAAATAGGCTTTTTGACCCTGTCTTAACAGGAAAAAAAAATCCAAGATGAGTCTTCTGGGCATGAAAATTAAGCTCTGGGAACTTGATAATATTACACACGATTTTTCAGATGAGTACAAAGTTGGCTCTGGTCTTTATGGAGATGTTTACCTGGTATGATTAATCGTTCAAGGATATATGCAGGTGTACTATAGTCAGATTCTAATGATGATTACACCTCTGATTCAATTCTCTGGTTTCATAATGGTACCCTTCCGTCTTCTGCCACTGCTGGTGTATATTACTGTATTCCACAGGGCGTGTACAATTGCCAAATGATTGCTGTGAAGAAGCTTTATTCTGCTCTGCAAGGAATTGACGACAAGGCTTTTGCCAGTAAATTGAGTAATCTTACAAAGGTCACTCATCAAAATGTCGTTCGGTTAATTGGCTACAGCTGTGAAGCAGGGAAGATGTATGTGCGGCACAATGGGGAACTAATTTTTGCCACACTAATGGTGCGAGTTCTCTGCTACGAATATATGCAAGGTGGAAGCCTTGACAGACATATTAGAGGTGGTATACTACTTATTACTGCGGTATTTATTAGCAATCTACAACATTGATTCAGTTTCCTTAAATGTTTTCTTTTCATTTCATTTATATATTACAGACGAGTCTTGTGGTCTTGACTGGCCGACATGTTACAAAATTATTAGAGGGACCTGTGAGGGCTTAAACCACCTGCATAATTCCGAGGAAAGGCCTATTTTACATCTGTGCTTAAAACCTTCTAACATATTGCTCGATGAGAATCTGACAGCAAAAATTGGAGATCTTGGTTTATCCACAGTGGTTGCTTCAACGTATACCTACAAAATTGAGGCCATCAAGGGAACACAGTATGTTACTCTGATGCGGCATTTTAATTTTTACCATTTTGTTTTGGAATTTGCTTATATCAAGCAAGTTTCATTTGCATTTCTCTACTATAATAACCTTATCTTTGATGCCGTAATTCTTGTTTTATCATGAAGTGGGTACATGCCACCTGAATACCGTGAGACTGGTTATATATCAACAAAGTTTGACGTATTCAGTTTGGGAGTCATAATTCTTAAAATAATGGCCGGAAATAAAGGCTACTCCTGCTGTAATGAATTGCCTCCCAAACAGTTGGCTGAGCTTGTAAGTAAAAGTACTCTCTCTGTATATATAAACTATCATGAACTGATGCATGTCTTTCTCATATCAGCTATTAAAAGTATTTGCACGCATGTGTCCCACGTCTTTCTACCTTTTATTTCACAAAATTCACAGGTCATCAACAACTGGAAGCAGAGGATGACAAGCACGTCAGCGATCTTTTTACAAGAAATGAACATCCTACGAGCGGAGACTTGTATCAACATAGCACTAAGATGTGTAAATTATGACTACAAGAGAAGACCTTCAGTAAACGACATTATCAATGAACTGGAAGAACTAGAGTCTAAGATCAACAAACAGTTGAGTTCGTTTCACTGAAAAAGTTTCATTTGGCAAAAAATATTTCAGTTTGATATATTTATCATATTTTAGTTTCACTGTTGCAAATTCCACAAGCAGCAATGCTATAGTTTTGGAATTGAGAAGATTAAATTAAAAAGAGTTTTGTTTTCTACTGAGACATTTTTGAACCCTCGGTTGAGATTGCACTAATTAACATTTTGCAGGGCCTACATAAATTAAAGAACCCATTTATTTCGACATGCATTTCTTGTACATAAATGCAACATGATAAACTGAAGTGCTAAGAGTTACATGTTTCATGTTGTGAATTTCAGATTAGCTTTGCGAAGTTACCAGGGACGTTTTGATGAAAACTATAGGTATGCAAATGCTAGATTGAGGAATTATTTGTTGAATAATCTGAAGCAGATAAACTGGGCAATATATTTCTTTTGTGTTAAGTCAACTCCATAATACACATGCTATTGTCATATTTAGTTCTCCAAACACTTATAATTATGTGATACTCATTGGTGGTTATTTAAGATCCAATCCCTGGAGAATTTAGGAAGTACTCCCTTCTGTTCCAAATTATAGTTTACTTTGACTTTTTTGGTGCATGTATTTTGCTATGTATATAGACATTATTTATCTAGATACATAGCAAAATACATGAACCAAAAAAGGTAAAGAGAACTACAATTTGGAACGGAGGGAGTATATAGAATATATAAAATGCATACAATGTGATGGGTGTAACTAGGTGCCCTAATTCTTTTGCATGTTTCTTGGTTGTTCTTTTCTTGTAATAAATGAAGACACAAATGTTTCGCTGGGTTTTCCTGCATGATATACAAGCCTACAACCTAATAACTACTAGATGAATACCCCACGCGTTGCTGCAAGACTTTACGAAATGTTGTTCTGTAAATGCTAACTAAATTAATCAGGCATATTTAAGAAAAAATAAAAATATTTTCTAATAAGAGACATTGATGTTGGCACAATATCGGTAGCACTATATAGTAATATTATTTGGCCTAGGGACATACCATGGTGGGAAGGATCAAACGAAACCTCATTAGTGAGCAGCCTGGAATTACCTTGTGAGACTATAACGTTGCTTTTTAAAAAAACAGAATATAACGGTGCATGAAGAATTATGGTGAGGAAGAGGAATGTATAGCCCTTTTGTTTTCTCAGAGGATGGAATTCTGAGGGGCATGTAGTGGCAATGCCTGTTCAGTTATAGAGTCCATTTGTTGTCAAATATATCTATAGATTAGTAGATGATGACGTGGATTGTTTGGTGATGTGGCTTCATAGAATTGTAAAGAAATATGCTAGTGGGCATTATCTTTATAGGAGTTTAAGATAAGATTTAAGATTTCTTTTTTTTTTCTGAACAATAAAATGACGTGTGACCTCCTAAAAGGATAAACGGTCCAGTGGACCCATACCATACTCCAATATCATCAAGTGGCCATGTTAAGACAGCAGGAGTAGTTTTTTGTATTTGTTTCGGTACTTTTACACTTAGTCCACGAAAAATAGAAAAATGAAATAATCAAACTTAGCTTTGTATGTCATTCTTTTGGGTCTTGGCTTTACTTCTTTTGCATCTAGTTCAAAAAAGAAGAAATAATCAAACATAGTTTTTTGGAGTATGAGTTATTTCTGCTTTCCTTAATTTGATAAAATATCCTATTTTACTTAGAGTGGAGAGTATTCACATGGAATTTGACTCATTGGAGTCTGCACTTGGTGGAAGCGAGAGCCCAAGGCATCTAAAATTACCATTTCTGCAGTTCATCACAAGAAATTTCTCTGATGAGCTAAAAATTGGTAGTGGTGGATGCGGAGTAGTTTACAAGGTAAATAATTTTCTCGTTGCACAAAGCAACTAACTTGATCTGATTTTCATGACCGTTCTCACCAGAAAGTTTCAGCAGGGCATCCTGGGAAACCAGATTATAGCAGTCAAAAGGCTGTTGAACAGCCATACAATAGAAGACAAGATGTTTCATCGTGAGGTTAAAAGCTTGATGATGGTTAACCATAAAAATATTGTACGATTTCGAGGCTACTGTTCGCATACTGAAGAAAAAGCACTAAAAATGGAAGGAAAATTTATTATGGCTCAGGATCGGGAAAGATTGCTCTGTTTTGAATATTTAGTCGACGGAAGCCTTGAGAGCTACCTTACTGGTATGATAAATCACATTTTACTAGAGTAGACTTTATGATCCATGTATTCACCTATTTCATTCTTCTTCCTTTTTTCTCAAGCTACTTATTATTTATTAAGCTATGCCGCATGACTAGAAGCAACACAATGAACAAATCAAATGTCTCATCAATTAATATGTTTATACTCAGTTTAGCATGAAAAACCAAACACCAAAGGATTACATGTTTCCAACTAGCTCTTGTTTAAATTTATGCTTCTGCATGCAGATGAATTAAGGGGACTTGAATGGCAAACTCGGTATCAAATAATTAGAGGAATCTGTGATGGTTTGCATCATCTTCACTGTGAAAATCATATTGTTCACATGGATCTCAAACCTGCCAATATACTATTGGACAGTAACATGGTGCCAAAGATAACTGATTTTGGCCTATCAAGATTGGACAACATATCACAAACTATGAGCTCAGAACGTCTTGTATCTTTGTAAGCTTAAAATTTGCAGAAAACAATTTTTTATTCTGATATTTGTGCTTTTGAATTTGTATGGACAAAATGTGTGGAACCATTGTTTTTTCATGTAGAGGATACTGTGCTCCGGAGTACCTGCTTCATGGCAAAATCTCAGCAAAATCAGACATATATAGTTTGGGTGTTATAATTCTTGTGCTAGTGACCGGAATTAAGAAGGAGCCGAGCAATACTAAAGTAAGTTACCTCAGTATTCATTGTTATAGTGCTTCAAACAACCATGTTTTTTTTCAAAAATGTGCGCTGCACGTATCTCATTAAGAGAAGATACAGTTTGTTAGTTATATTCCATCCTTCCAAATGGCAAGATGCCACTGATAGCACGAACGCCACAATGAACATAAGGCGCCGGCTAGACGGTGGAGCTTTGAGTGGTGCACTCTAAATGCAAACTAATTTTGCTCCGAAAGAATAAGTTGCCGCGAACACCACTATGGCCCTGAAGCCGGCAGCCACCCACTCATCGGCTTCGTCTTTGATACGAAGGAGCACCATGGTTGTCATTGAAGCGGTGCCGTCGAAGGTCCTCCAATTTTGTTCTTTCCAGACCAATCCACGAAGTAAGTAAGACGATGGTGTCAAATCAGCGGCATAGCGTGCCTGGCACCATCATGCGCGTGCCGAGCCACCAGTCGATGAGAGTAGCGTCAGCCGGCGGTGGGGGGCAACCGAGCCCCAGGCGCTGTAGAAGGTGGTGCCATATCACGCTGGTGTAGGCACAGGAATCCAGCAGGTGGTCCGTGTGCTCGGGCTCCTGGGCAAAGAGTGCACAGTCGTCATCGTTGTGAAGATCATGGCATTTGCATCGCTCCGCCGTCCATTACCACCCGCGAAGTGCAAGCCAAAATAAGAACTTCACCTTCAGGGGCAGGACACAGACCAAAGCTCACGCCCCTCCCTCACCCCCCCCCCCATAGCGATACTCGCCCGAGGAAGAACACCCAGTAGGCCGAGGCACTGGAATAGATGCCATCCGGGGTCGAATGCCAAACCAGCTTGTCGTTCATGGATGGGTCGAGGTGTACGTCCTCCATCATGGACCATCTCCGAAGGAACTGTGTCATGTAGCTCATCGTGGAGGCGGCCGTCGCATCCCATGTCCTCCGGGGCGTCCCTGACCGAGCGCCGGAACCATCAAGGCACAGCCCGAAAGACTTTTGGTTCGAAGTGACAGCCTGCCGGCCGGGAGCCAGCTGTCTGTCGAGAACCTGGCTAGCTCCCTGCTGCCGACCATGAACGACATGGAGGCGTCGAACATTTGCACGATCTTCTGTTCCATGGGAGCCTTGAGTTGCGCCAAGCCGAGGATTCGGAGGTCGGGGATGCCAAGCCCTCCCAGTCGCGTAGTGAGCACACGATGGGCCACGCGACCTTGCATTTGTCGCGCCCGCCGTCTCCGCACCAGCCCAGAGAAATCCTCTCCTGGCCTTGTCGATTACGTCAATGGCCCATGTCGAGAGCGTGTAGCGAAGTGACACGTGCACCGGAATGGATGACAATGTCGTTCAATTAAGGGTGGCTTGGCCTGCGTCGTTTAGGAGGCCAGCCATCCAAGTCAGAATCCGGCCTACCACTGAATCGACCAACGCCTGCTCCTTGTCGCGATTAAGTTTGTTGATCGGGAGCGGGACGCCAAGGTACTTCGTAGGGAAGGACTCCACGCGGCCTGGGAAAGCCTGAAGGGCGATGTCCAGGTCCTCGGGGGAGTAAAATGGAACCAAACTGTTCTAATTTATTGTTGCGGCAACCTTAGGTTCTTGAAATTGTATAAGGCAGCGTTGTATTTCAATACCAAAAAAAATGTGGGGCCGCTCTGCAGCTTTAAAATTAATGGGAAATTTTCTAGACCGAAAATACGAGTGTACATACATCTACTTATTTTCAAACTCCAGGGATATTTGGATATTAGATATAGGCACATTTGTAATTTTCTAGTTAACTAATATCGTGCCCATATGTTGCTACGGGTTAGAAAAGTTTTGTATAGGAACACATGGATCACACAATAAGAAAATAATATTGCTTAAAATTAAATAACACATTAAAGTGACATTTAATCTAAACAAGCAAAGTTTGTGAAATTAACTCGGTCACATGGATCGCGGTGTGGTAGCCTCGTAGGCTCATAAACTCTAGTGTATAGTTTTTTCGGTGATTCACTTAAAATGGTGTTTTATATCTTCAGAAGATATCTCCGATAAATGCAATATTCGTTTTTTATACGGTTTTACGGCGTACTACACCGTGTGAGATGGATCTTCTAGAGATTTTATTAGAGCAAGGACCGAGCAATCTTTTCGACGAGCAATTCTGACCAATGAATGCAATCTATGTAACCAAGATGGCCACCCAATGTGTAGGGAATGAGAAATACGGGTGAAGTCCCGGTCATGAAAAAAGTATGTAGGGATTGGACCTTTTTTCTGTTGCTGTTGGATTTCTTTCTGTACCTGGTGATGCTGGCCTTGCTAGCTATGGTTTGCTGACGAGTATGTGGACAAGTTTTGGTGGATGTCCACCTTCCTAGTGCCTTCGCTGGGGTGAGACTGCGCCAGTTACATCCACCAGTATATTTAATACATTGCATTTAAAAGATGTCACCGTTGACATACATGGTATTCTTTCTCGTCCAATTCTTTTGTGAGCTCCTTTATTTGCTCTTCTTTTTATATAGGTAATGTGTCTGTGCGTTGATACTAGACAACTAAACTTTGTGCTAAAACATAGATCGCACGATAAGATGACAATGCTGTGAAATTGGTGTTTAATTTATGTAAACAATAACATGTCTGTCTGGCTTAAGCTTGAGAAGAGAGTGATTGCAGAACTAGATGGCCAACCATGATAACCGCCACACATTTTGTACAGTGGCCGCACATTGCTCCTCCTCTACCCAACCAGCCTCAAAGTGGAAGCTTTGGGCTACCCTCGTCCGCCTTTCCCTCTCCAGGAAACCGAACCTTGCAAAAAGTAATTATGAAATCTGATGGTCACAAGAATACATTGTCCTTCTGAAGCTGTTGCAGACAATAAAAGGCTAGTTGACCAACAATCAAATTACCAACAATCAAATAAAAGGCCATATATGAATAAAAACATAAATCTCATATGGTTGCATTTCCAAGACCATATCCTACCAAGCCATATGGTTGCATCTATGGTGAATGCATGAAGAATATGATTTCTAAGTTCAATGCAGGCTGCCAAAAAAGATTGTAATAAATACTGAGCAATAAATTAACAAACATTAATAGTGGATGGTGTTATTTGAAGGATTTGAGTTCTAAAAATAATAAAAAATAATTACGAGAGTGAGAATGGAGACATCTCAATGAACCTGCTCCCCGTCCTCGTTGGGCTGTACAGCCACCGCAAGCCGCGTTGTGCAGGGGAAGGCAGCGCTAGGGGAGAACGACAGCGGACACGTGCCAACGAGGACTGCTCGCGATGCTCGACAACAAGGACGGCTGGCGCGCAACGGCGAGGACCGGCCGTGATGCTCGATGGCGAGTACAACTGCCACGCGACAGTGAGGACCGCCTGCGCCGCTCGATGGCGAGGACGGCGGCAACGTGCCGGCGAGGACCGGCCACGACGTTTGATGGCGAGGACAGCTGTCACGCGACAGCGAGTACCGCCTGCGACGCTCGACAACGAGGACCGCCTATGACGCTCGACGGCGAGGATGGCAGCCGCGCGATGTCGAGGACCGCCCGCGACGCTTGACGACAAGCACGGCTGCCGCACGACGTCGAGGACCGCCCGTGACGGTCGACAGCGATGATGGCGGCCGCGCAATGTCGAGTACCACACGTGACGCTCGACGACCCGCTCGACGTCAATGTCCGCCCGCGACACTCGATGGTGAGGACGGCGAGCGCACGCCGGCGAGGACCGGCCGCGATGTTTGATGGCGAGCACAGCTACCACGTGACAGCGAGTACCGCCCGTGACGCTCGACGACGAGGATGGCAGCCGCAAGATGTCGAGGACCGCCTACGACGCTTGACGACACGCACGACGTCAAGGACCGCCCACGACGCTCGACAGTGATGATGGTGACCACGCGACGACGAGGACAGCCCATGACGGCGCGTGGCAGACCGTGCGGGTGGGGGCGATGACAGAGAGATGGATGATGCGGGGAGTGTTTCCTTTTCCGAGCGTGGCTTTGTTTGATAATGAAGTGGTAGTCTTTCGTTTCTATTTTTTTATGCACCATTGGGCGCCTTTTGTTTTCGGTAATGCTTGGTAGGGTAGAAGTAGAACGTGGCACGCGGCCACTGGGCCTCGGCACATCACGCACACACATCGTCCACGCGCCTGCTCGTGGGCTCACACCTTTGTCGTATTGTCCATAATGGCAGTAGTGCATGACTTTGCTGACATGCGGACTCTCACGGTGTTCCACTCCATTGATCAGTGATGTGTCTCATCACTTAAACTTTTTTTCATACTTACTGTAGTCAAGTACAACAGCTATCACCTTCATGTCCTCCAATATAGAATAAAAAATGATAAAGGGGCGGGACATAGCGTGGCCACTATTACATCTATGACAGCAGAGCGTTTCAGAGGTCTTTACAAGTCTTTACAGTATGTCTTTACAAGATTTTCTGGATTTTCTGCAAGCGAGTGTGACCGGACTGCAGGCGCGGGCCAATGGCGCAGCCCCTTAGCAGCAGGCAGGGTTGGCCGTTTTGGTGTTTATGGGCCGCGCGTGCGCGTTCTAGCATAGAACGTTCTATCGCTAGTTTAACCCTTTTGTTTTCTCTTGTGCGTGATTCTTTTCCTTCCTAATTTTGCGTGATGTGATTTCTTTCCAATTTTGTTGGAGCCGGGCAACAATGACGGAGCCTTTATTTTCTCTTGTACGACCAAGGCTGATTTCTTTCTTTTTTAATTAAGTTTGACACAAGGAATGGATGTAGGAGTAGAGAGTGTTGCATCGCAGCAGGTAGAATCATGGTCCCACGTTAAAATGTCGCATCAAAAAATTATCCACGCTTTGGTCTTTTTAGTTGTGGGATCAGAGATGTTTTAACAGAGAATTCATGTAATTAGTCCCAACCATCGACGATTGCTCATGAACCTTGATTACAACGGAACTAAATGACTATGTACATTGTTAGAGACATGTAATTAATAGCAACTGGTGTCACAAAAGGATCCCAACGAGCTTCTTTCCACTCTAGTATCCTCTAGTAAATTCCGTTAGTCTCTATCATGGTTTGTATTCTTTATCTAATTCTGATGCATATTATTTGCATTTCACTTTGTATGAACTTAATAAGTGTATATTTGCTTTGGTTATTTGACCGACAATTTTTTTAGTCAGTACCCATTTATGATAATTGAAACAGGAAACAACTTATGTTTATGATTTTGTATCCAAGCATGTTAATAAAGTATTTTCTCAAATTAATAAAGTTTTATCATAAGGACGAACAAAATAACATAGCTTCAGATGGACTACGTACCTCATAGGTCCATACAATTCTAAATCACATTTGTCCGTAAATAATGGCAGGTACATAGAAAATGGAAGCACAGGTGGAACAAAACAGCAATGGATGCACAGTTAGGGTACAAGCAAGTGGCTACATGCCTCGATTTGGTGGGAAGATGCATGCAGATAAACCCAATAGATAGGCCTGATGTAAGCGATATAATCAGTTGTCTCAATGAAATGGATAGTCGTGGCGCGGAAACAAGTGATATCGCTGAATGCCGGGCATTGGAGGACATGCTGGGAGTTGAGCCACTCGAAATCCGTCTACCCTTCAAGCTTAACCAGCAGATATCATGCTCTATTGAGTTGACCAATGATACGGATGATCACTTTGCCTTCAGAATCTCGACCACCAGTCTACGTCCTTATTCCATAAAGGAAAATAAAGACATTGTTCCACCATGGTCCAAGTGCAGTGTCACCATATCGTTGCAAACGCTGGACAAGGCACTCCCGTATCACAAGTGCATGGACGAGTTCTGTGTCCAAAGCACCAGGGTAGATGGGGGTCTTGTAGCTACGAATATAGGTGGAGACATCTTCAATCAAGAGCTAGGTAAAGTGGTCGATACGGTGGATTTCAGTGTTGTTCTTACTGATGCGTCCTCTCCATCTGCTGACGACTGAGGAAGAGATTTATTCAGCACACAAAGAGGGTCAGTACGAGTAACCTTTGGGACCTGGTGCTCTTTTTTTTTTTTTAATTCCAAGAGTGACCATCTGTTGAACATGCATCTGTAAGGTTGTAATCACAGTAATATTTTTTATCAGAGTGTCCTTTGTATTAGTAATTCACTGACAGCTTCTATGGCATTGTTCTGAAAGCCTCTTTTTACAGCAGTGAATTGTCAATGGTTTTGGTCAACTGGAGTTCAATTGTCTAGCCATGCGCGCTCCAGCATTTCAGTTATGTGTCCATTTAAGTCGTATACAGAATATATATTATGCATACTGTATCAAAAAAGGAACAAAAATGAAAAATATACCATTTAATATGGGTAGTTTTTATTAGCCGCATGTTTTTAAATATGCAGTGACTTCCTAGTTAATGGGCAGGATCACGGGTCTCTCCTCCATTCTAGGCTGAAGAACATAGACACTTTTGCGTACTGGTGGGTTGCTTCTTGTAGATGTGCGCTCTGCTTCGTAAATTGGGCCGGCCCGTTGCACTCTCACAGCTCCTGCTTCGTCCTGGCCGATGGTGATTCCAGTTTTAAACTGGCGTCTTTTAAGTAGCTTTCAACTGAGCCAGAGAGATGCATCAGGAAGAACGGCAGTCAGGATCCATGGAGGCCGACGCAGCGGTCACACCTCTACCCGGCGACAATGTGCTCGCGGCAGATGAACACCAAGTACATATATAGAAAGTTGAGCGTCATGAGATCAAATACACTACAAGTGGAAGAATTTAAAATTAAGCAATATAAAATATAGGTACGCATATATTCTTGATGTATATAATAAGTAATTTTAAGATATTTTTGCTCATGAACTCGGATAGGTTTCACGGTTTATGTGCGCCCAAATGAACTATTTTTTTTCTAGATTTACAATATTCCTTCTCTTGAATGTGGGGGTATGTTCATCACCATGACGCAGGAGAGAATACCAGTTCTTACTGATAAAATGTTCTGATAAACCAAGTAATTCAGCATTAAAAAGAGATTAAAGAGTAGTGTTCCATTCAGTGACCAATTCCATGGAAGGACTCACAGATAAACAGACTAGATTGATATCACAAAAGGTGTACATTCAAAGTAACGAAAGGTTCATCAGTACCCAACACATGAATGCTGCTAATCTTCCATTAAGCATGGCGTATACACAAATGATTCTTCAATGGAACGACCCCAGGTGTGTCCTTGACTTACTTTTCCTACATATTGAACCTTTGGGCTGTTCAGATGAGAAGCCACCACGTTACCACTGGAACAACACAAGAAGATAACCTCCTTGTAGGGATGAAATCGAAGGAATTTGACATATGGAGGAAGCTCCTCTTCCTCATCTGAAACATCGACAATGTTGTCATCATCAGAGTTCCGTTCGTCATCTGAAACATCAACAATGTTGTCATCTTCCGAGTTTTGTTCGTCATCTGAAACATCGACAATAATGTTCTCATCATCGGAGTTCCAGCAAAAATTTGGTTCTAATGATGCATCTTGGGTCTTCCTTCGATCACCCCAATGCAACATCCAATATTCTGGTTCGAGATCCAAAGCAGTCCAATACTTCATAGCATCAAATTTATTGTTTTCCAAGCACCATGAGTATGAATTGATCTTGAGGTTGCTTTGATCCTTGGGCACCCACTCCATTTGGTTATTATGACTAGATTCG
Organism: Themeda triandra; assembly: GCA_018135685.1. Classification (NCBI taxonomy): domain Eukaryota; kingdom Viridiplantae; phylum Streptophyta; class Magnoliopsida; order Poales; family Poaceae; genus Themeda; species Themeda triandra. The sequence continues at coordinate 362,781 of JAENPR010000565.1, read as the reverse complement.
CAGAGAGTCCAAACTTGAAGTCTGGTCAAAGCAGCAAAGTACACTCCCTTCTCCGATCTACCAAGATAAGACGTTACTTTGTTCTTCAACCAGTCGACAACAAGTTTTACTGGCGATTTGATTACTATGTACTTATCATCCAGCAAAGATAATCTGCAAAATATAACACACACACAGAAAGTAACTATATTGATCCATATCCATGTACGGAAGAATGGATTGAGATTAATTTGTTTACCTAGACACAAATTCACCAGGGCAGCGAATGTTGTTAGACAGTAGATATACGGCCCATGGGCCTGCCCCTAGTGGCTCCCCTTGTGGTCTATATGTATACACTGATTATGTCTATTGATGATTAATCCAAGTATTACACAACCCTAATACTCTCTCATGGTATCAGAGATCGGTTCCCGATCCCGCTTCCGCTAGAGCCGCCGCCGTAGCGCCTCTCGCCGGTGCTCCCCGCGCCGTCGCCGAGAGTCCCTCGCCGGCTCCCCCATCCCTACCCTACCCATGGCCGACGACGACGCGCTGACCAAGGAGGAGCGCGCGCAGCAGGTCACCGCCGCCGCCGCCGCCAAGGCCGCGGCCGATCGCGAGGCCGCCCTCGATGCGCTCGAGGCCAAGCATGCCGCTGTCCATGCCCAGGCCCTCGCCGTCGTCAACATCAAGGTGTTGATCCCCATCACCCTCGATCGCGTCTCCAACAACTACGATCGATGGCGCAAGGTCTTCCTCGTCGTCCTCGGCAAGTACGCGCTGACCGATCACGTCCTGTCCGATGCCGCCCACCCCTCGCGATCCGCATGGGCGCAGATGGACTGCTCCGTGCTTTCGTGGATCTACGTCACCATCAACGCCGATCTACAGCAGCAGGTCATGCTCAAGGAACCCTCCGCTCACGTCGCGTGGCTCGCCCTCGACGACGAGTTCCTAGGGCAGCGTGAATCATGCGCCCTCCTCCTCTCCGCCGAGTTCCGCAACTTCAAGCAGGGCGCCCTCAACATCACCGACTACTGCCGTCGGTTGGAGACGATGGTGAGTGCCCTCGCTGAGTTCGGCGATCCCGTCGGCGATCGGACGCTAGTGATGACGCTGATCCGCGGCCTCAATGGCACCTTCCACCATATGATGTCGCATCTGAAGCTCCAGCGCCCCTTCCCCACCTTCAACGAGGCGCGGAACCTTCTTCTCCTCGAGGACGTCGACCTCAAGGACACCGCCGCCGATGATCCGCCTCCCCCGGCCGCCCTCTACATGTCCGGTGGTGGTGCCCCGCAGCACCCCTCCGGTGGGTAGTCGGGCGGTGGCCAGGGGCGCGCCCCGTCCGGCAGCACCAACGATGGGCAGTGCAACAACAACCGCCGCCGTGGCAAGAACAAGAACAAAGCCGTTGGCGGCGGATCCAACGGCGATCCCAGCGGCCCTAGCGCCGGTGCGGGCGGCTCCGGGTGCGGCCCTCGGCCTGGGCCACCACCGCCGCTGAACCCCATCCCCAACCCGTGGGGTGGCACGGTTCAGTTCTGGCTGTACCCCTACGGCCCCAGCGGCGCCATGCATCGTCCTCCACAGCGGCCGGCCGCCTTCCACGCCCAGCAGCAGCCCGCCTACGCGCCGCAGCAGGTGCCCTACATGCTGCAGCAGGGCGCGCCGAGCGTTCCACCCGGCATCGGCTATGGGGGTGTGCCCTCTTCACCCAAGACGCAGCAGCAGCAGCAGGCGCCATGGACTCCCATGGCTGGCGGGTCCTGGAATCATGGCTCCCTCATCGACAACTTCAGTACCATGTCACTGAACGTGCCCTCTCCTTCAAACGAGTGGTACATCGACTCGGGCGCCGGCTCTCATATGGCAAACAACGCTGGTATACTCACCTCCTCTTGCCCCTCATCCTCTCATCCTTCATCAATTATTGTCGGTAACGGTGCGTCCCTCCCCGTTACTTCCGTCGGGTCCTCCTCTTTTATTACACCGCGTTGGTCACTAGTTCTTTCTAATGTTCTTGTTGCTCCTGGCATTATTAAGAATCTAATTTTCGTTCGCCGCTTTACCATTGATAACAATTGTTCAATTGAGTTTGATCCGTTCGGTCTTTCTGTGAAGGATCTTCAAACACGGAGCGTGATCGCCAGATGTAACAGTTCGGGTGACCTCTACCCCTTCTTTGTTGCACCTGCCACCAGCACCACTGCCCTCGCCGCTACTACATCCACGTCCACCCTATGGCATCGCCGTCTAGGTCACCTAGGGTCCGATGCCTTGTCCAAGCTTATTAGCTCCAATGTCATTTCATGTAATAAGTGCACGACTGAACCTTTATGTCATGCTTGTCAATTAGGTCGTCATGTACGGCTCCCATTTAGCTTGTCCTCCAGTCGTGCATCCAAACCTTTTGATCTTATTCATTGTGATCTTTGGACGTCTCCTATTTTGAGTGCTTCGGGATATAAATATTATCTTGTTATTTTAGATGATTGCACTCATTATGCTTGGACATTTCCTTTACGTCTCAAATCTGAAATGTTTGAGATGCTGTCCCGTTTTTTCGCCTTGCACGCACTCAGTTTGGCGCCTCCATTAAGGCCGTCCAGTGCGACAACGGCCGCGAGTTTGACAACTCCTCGGCCCGCACGTTCCTCCTCACCCCTGGCGCCATCCTCCGCATGTCGTGCCCCTAACATCCCAGCAAAACGGTCGTGCCGAGCGCGCTCTTCGAACGATTAATAATATTATTCATTCTCTTCTTTTTCAGGCTAGCTTACCCCCTGTTTACTGGGCTGACGCTCTCCATACTTCCACATATCTTCTCAACTGTCACCCCACCAAAACCCTAGCTGGCCGCACACCTTACCTAGCACTCCATGGCACTCCACCATCCTACGATCATCTCCGTGTGTTTGGATGTGCCTGTTATCCTAACTTGTCTTCCGTTGCTGAAAACAAGTTTTCACCTCGCTCCACTCTTTATGTCTTTCTCGGGTATTCCGAGGATCACAAAGGTTATCGGTGTCTTGATCTTCACTCAAATAGGATCATTGTGTCTAGACATGTTGTCTTTGATGAGTCCTCCTTTCCATTCGCCAACATGTCTACCTCTCCAGTTGATCCTACCACCCTAACCTTTTTGAGCGATGAGGACACTGTCACTTTGCCCATTGGGCCTAGTGTCGCTGCTGCAGGTACCCCGACCATCGCTGATGCTGCCCCCGGCGCTGCTGCCCCTGCGGACCCACCGTCCCAGGCTGCTGCCAGTAGCGCCCCCGGCACTCCCGGCGCCACCGATGGTGCCCACGCCGCCCCTGCTAGCCCCGGTGTTGCTGCCCCTGGGGATCCGTCGCCCCAGGTCACTGCCAGCAGCGCCGGTGCTTCGCCTGGTACCGCTACCCCTGCTCCGCAGGTTGCTGCCAGTGGTACCCGGCGCACTGCCTCCACAGCGCCACTCGTCATCACGCCGGTGGCCAACGAGCACAGCATGCGCACTCGAGGAAAGTCCGGTTTCGTGCAACCGGTCGATCGTCTCAACCTCAGTGCTGCTGCTCTTTCTCCGCTACCGCAGTCCATTCGGTCTACACTTGTTGATCCGAACTGGCGTGCTGCCATGCAGTCTGAGTTCGACGCTCTCAAGGCCAATGACACCTGGTCCTTAGTGCCTCGACCTCCGGGAGTCAACATTGTTACTGGCAAATGGGTTTTTCGGCACAAGTTCTTGGCAGATGGCACTCTTGATCGCTATAAGGCTCGCTGGGTCTTGCGTGGTTTTACTCAGCGCCCTGGCATTGATTATGATGAGACATTCAGCCCGGTTGTGAAGCCTGCTACGGTCCGTGTGGTTCTCAGCCTAGCTCTCTCTCGCTCGTGGCCCATGCACCAGCTCGATGTGAAGAATGCCTTCCTCCATGGTCATCTTACAGAGACAGTGTACTGCTCTCAGCCTTCAGGGTTTGTTGATTCGTCACATCCAGATCATGTCTGTCGTCTCAACCGGTCACTCTATGGGCTGAAGCAAGCTCCTCGTGCTTGGCGTACTCGGTTTGCCACTTTTCTCACTTCGATTGGGTTTGTTGAGTCGAAGTCAGATGCCTCTTTATTCACATACTATCGAGGCAGTGAAGTGGCTTATCTCCTGCTTTATGTTGATGATATTGTGCTCACAGCTTCATCGTCAGGTTTTCTTCAGCGGATTATTTCAGCTCTCCGCCAGGAATTCTCTACGACTGACATGGGTCCGTTGCATCACTTCTTGGGCATTATAGTTGAGCGTCGAGGTGATAGCTTGTTCCTTTCCCAGCGTCAGTATCTTTTGGATATTCTGGACAGGGCGGGCATGCATGACTGCAAGCCTTGCAGCACTCCCGTGGAGACTCACTCCAAGTTGTCGGCTGATGGTACACCTGTGACAGATGCTACACACTACCGCAGTATTGCCGGAGCCTTGCAGTACCTCACCTTTACTCGTCCAGATATCGCCTTTGCAGTGCAGCAAGTGTGCTTGTTCATGCATGACCGCAAAGAACCACATCTTGCTGCTATGAAGCGCATTCTCAGATACTTGCAGGGCAGTCAGGATCTTGGCCTTCACCTCTCTCGCAGTGCACCAGACACTCTTACAGTATACTCTGATGCTGACTGGGCAGGATGTCCAGACACTCGCCGTTCCAACTCCGGGTTTGCTGTGTTCCTTGGCGACAATCTCATTTCATGGTCCGCCAAGCGTCAGACAACAGTGTCCCGTTCGAGTGCAGAGGCTGAGTACCGTGGTGTGGCGAATGGTGTCGCCGAGGCTTGTTGGCTGCGTCAGTTACTTGGTGAGCTTCGCTGTCCTCTTCACAGAGCTACCATCGTCTATTGTGACAACATCAGTGCTGTTTATCTCTCCACCAACCCAGTCCAGCACCAGCGTACCAAACATGTCGAGATAGATCTTCACTTTGTTCGTGAGCGAGTCGCTCTTGGAGAAGTTCGTGTGCTGCATGTCCCTACCTCTTCACAGTATGCTGACATCTTCACCAAGGGACTTCCGACATCAGTGTTCACAGAGTTTAGGTCCAGTCTTAATGTTCGCGGTGCTCCCAGTTTCGGCTGTGGGGGTGCGTTAAACAGTAGATATACGGCCCATGGGCCTGCCCCTAGTGGCTCCCCTTGTGGTCTATATGTATACACTGATTATGTCTATTGGTGATTAATCCAAGTATTACATAACCCTAATACTCTCTCAAATGTAAAGTGCACCCTTCCAGTAGGCAGAATAGCGGTATGGGGCTCAGTAGATGGGTTGTGCAGCAGCAAGTCCCCAGCTATCCCTGCCGCCTCACCTTCCCGAACCATCTCCTTCTCCTCCCACCTCCCGGTGCTTGACGAGAACTCATGCCATGTCGCCCATGCCAACGGCGGCCACTCCATCATGCACCATGCCTCGTCGTTTTCCCTCAGCTCTGTCCAAGACCATGGTTCCGTCTTTGGCGACAACAGCACCTTGTACTCCGGCAACACAAAAGGATCGAACACGAGGAACGCATGGCAAATCCAGTTTGAGGCACTGATGTGTGAGTCGAGGTGACCAGGCCACGGTGGCAGGTGCACCGACCACCGCATGGTGGGATTACACACGTGCAGCACATCCTCGCCACTGGCCCTCTCCAGGACGAGGACGAGGCCGTTGCAGTGGTCCAGGACTTCACCAGGCGCGGGGGCATTGTAGCTGCATGAAATCAAACTTGCCGTCGAACCGGCGGCCGGGGCCGTCATCCTCCCACAACGACGTCGACATCGGACGGGACAAGAACTGGGGCCTGGGGTAGCCCGAGTACGTAGTTGATGAAGAGGCCGCGTACCGAGTGCGGTAGGAGGCCACGGATCTGAACCAGCAGCTGGCGCTGGTCGATGATGTCGCGCCACGCCCTGCAGACGCCACTCGACCCACCGAGGCTGCGTGCTGGGAGACGGGCGAGGATGACAGCGAGCAAGTCGTCGGGTCTCCATGGACGCTGATTGCGTGCAATACATCGACCGTAAATTTTGCGGGCAAATAAATGCTACGTGGATATATTCCCTTCTCAAAAAAAAAAAAAAAATGCGGAGGTGGGATCGATGTAGAGGCGAAATTGGGCTACCCTTTGGCCCAAGTAAATTAGCCAAGGCCTGGACCATAAGCCAGCCGAGACCACGCAGTATAAGAAGCCAGGAACGGGGTCATGGGCTTTCTCTCGTGCTCGCGGGCGAGATAGATCCTGATTGATTCCGGACAACCTCCCGCCACAGGCGTTTAGTAGGGTTAAAAATGGTCGGAAGCGATCGATAGGAGGCCAAATCATAGAATATAAGAAGAGTCATCATATAACTCGCTGCACCTAAGTTATAAGTTGACTTGACACAACGTAGTCATAAGAGACATGAATTATTAGAGTTTCTTCTCCAGTGGAGGTTATAGATTTTCTAAAGATGAACCTCGGCATGTATGTGGTGACTGCCTGACTCGCTAGACAAGGCTGCTGGGTGCTTGGTGTGCAGTACATGATTGTTGCCTAATTGTCCGATTGTCTTCTTGTTTCTAAATGCATAAAATATCTTATATGCTCACATGTGTAAATGGATGGCAGGATGGGCATCCTTATGCGGGCCAATTGGATCAAACTCTAAAGCATGTGTTGTATCGGTAATTACTACCAGTAAATTACCGACTAAATAATAAAATCTTCTAAAACGATCGGACGAGGGAAAAAATCATTTTTTAGTTACCGCTATCATTTCTATTTAGGTCTAAAAATCAGAAAAAAAAACTCAAAAATGATTTCGATATATTGGAGATTATCATTTTCGTTTTCATCCCTAGCGTTTAGCTTCCAAAATGTGCTGAGCGCTGCCTTTTCCTGGCTTCCTATAGGTTAGTTTGATGACCAATCGCTTTCTTTCCCTAATTCCTATGAGCATGTTTGGAACCAAGGTTGGAAACATAGGAAAAAGATACAGGTGTTATATAAAAATAGAGGAAAGGGAAAACACACCAAAAATTTTATTACTTAGCCGCCCCTTTGACCTTATGCTGGATCCGCCACTGCTGCTGCCAACCACCCGCGCCCCCTCCTCCCACACACTAGCCGGTTGCCAGGTTGGCGATGGACGGATGGCCATGAGCCCACGAGCTCAAGCAAGAAGATGATCCTTACTGGAAAGGTAAGAGGCATAAAACATCTGCGTCTGCCACCACACACACACGTCCTTCTCGAGCTTCCACCAAAACTTTGGATCTTACTGAATTTTTTTCTTTCCTGCATTTTGTGAAGGTAAGCGTTCCTTTTCAGCGGAACGGCAAGATCGATTCCTTTGTTCCAAACCGCACATGACGTCATCAAAATGGAGAAACTGTATTCGTTTAAAATTCCTTTAGAAGTCTTACAATCCAAACGGGCCGTTAATGACGGATGGGACCCGTCATGCTAGCGTGCCACGCCCGACCGCACAAGTCTAGCATGTCGATCACACTCTCCACGCTCGTGCTGCCGGTGTCATGCACGCAAGTTGTTGCAATCTGAGATAAATCTGAAAAGAACAACATTACATTAAAATTTAAAAAAGAGAGAAAAATATAATTACACTAGAACATGGGAACATCGAAAAGAAGAATGTGAAAAGATCATCGGAAGCAAGTCAAAACATCACTTGAAGCACCCCAGAACATCGCAGCAACGTCAGAACATTGTTGGAACCAAGCCAGAACATCATCGGAACCACGCCACATCGCCGCCACAATGTCAGAACATCGTCGGAACCACGCTAGAATATCGCTAGAACACCACTAGAACATCGCATGCATCATGCAAGAACATCGCCGGAAAACACAACAGAAAAAGAAGGGCCTGTGGTCCAATGGTAGGACTCTCCAGTGGGACGCTACCCACTAGGGGTCAAATCTTGGTGCTCGCACCTTTTCCTGGAATTTTCCAGAATTTACTGGCGCCATGCTTTAAGTGGTAGGCTACGTGCCCGTCGACAGCGAAGCGCCTATGGTGACTTCGTGAACTTCAAGATCTGCCGGATCAGTCTTTTGGAGGTGCTCGTAGGGGTAGGGGTTACGTACGTGTATTCATAGGGGTGAGTGTGCGTGCGTGTTGTGAGCGTCTGCGTTGTACTGTGTAATCTAAAAAAAAAAGAAGGAAATAAAACAATAAAAAGAATGAAAACAGAAAATAGAAAAGGAAAGGAAGAAAAAAGGAAAAAAAAATAAACACACGCATGCATGTGGCAGCGGGAAAGGCGCAATAGAGATGCGCGGCACACGCGTTGCATGAAAATCGCACGGCAGGTAAGCGCGCGGAAGGGCAGCTGGGTTCAAGCGTACAAATAGGCCCATTAATACACATGCTTAAAATTTGGAAGATGACCACAAGATATCTTTAAAAGATAATTAGAAATTCTGAAAAACTTCATCCCGTGACAAATTCAGGTAAAAAAAATAGTGGGCTGCAAGATCTGTATCTAGGGCCCGAGGCGGGCCAAAACCCATCCGGCTCGGGCCGGACCCACAGGCCGGGTCAGGCCAGGCTCAGTTTGCACAAGTATAATCAGACGTAATAAATGAATTAAAACTAGGCAACTATGTACTCTTTCTTCTTCTTCTTTTTTTTTTTGAATAAAGCTTACCTTGTCTTCAGTAGCATTTATTTAATGTCATAGATGGGGCCGTTTGGATGGACGTCAACTGCACGCCTTAATGTTGCCTTTAGTGCCTCTAATTTCTTTGTGTTCATCTTGTGCGCAAAAAGGATTGTAGCACTTATTTTCTCAAGCGACTTGAGGTACTGCAAGCTATCATAATCATAATCAAATTCAACTCCATCCGGCACAGAAAGGGTCAAGTTGAGAGATTGGAGGCACTGCATTGCTCCCGGTCCATATGTCAGTGAGCAATTAGTTTTCATGGAGCGCAATTTGGGGAATGCATCAGCAGCAACGACGGCACCATGCAAGCGGTCGTCATCGTAGCAGTTCAGATTGAGACACCGGAGCTCCGGTAAACTCCCAAGATGGTGTAGAACCGACACCGTGGAAGATTTCACACCGAGGAACAAGTAGGAGATCTTCCCAAGTGATGAGGCGTTGATCCATATTGGCATTTGATTATTGCGTACGTCTATATAGCGGAGCTGTGGACTAGGAGAATAATATTGCCAGCTGTCGGTGGCAGTGGAATCACGGTCTGCTGTGTAGACTGTACCCTCACAAATGTGTAGTTCCTCCATCTTTTTCAAGTTGTTTAGAGACACCACTAAGGCTTCCCTCAACCAGCCAGGGAATGAACATGTATCAATACAGAGCACCCTGAGCTCTGTCAGTTTGCGGAGCTCTTCAACAAAGTCAGCCCGGTATGTCAATGCGTGTGGAGCGTGGTCATTATCAAGGTTTAGATGCAGCTCTTCCAAGGACGTTAGGCTTCCCATCCCATATGGCAATTTTACTGGATCAACATTGTCACGACATAGCAACCTCTTCAATTCTCTTAGCAGGGTAACACTCTGTGGCAATGCCTCAATGCCGGTGTTTGTCAAGTCTATTGTTTGTAAAGATGTTAAAATTCCTATATTCTCCGGCAGCTGGGTAATCTTAGTTCCTGCTAGTCCAAGGTACCTCAAGTGACGTAACCCTAAAAGGCTGTTCAGAAGATAAGCATGATCCCCAGCTACTGTGTTACAGTCTTCTAAAGACAGGACACGTAAAGCCCGGAAACATGGGGGTAACGAGTCCAATTTCAGGTTACTAAGATTGCAACGACTACTGGCATTGAATGACCTCATCACTTGTTTGCACGGATTAGCCAGGTCATGCTGCTCCCGGACTTTCTTATGGACGGTATTGACAGACTATGTTTAGCAGTATGCTTAGCTTGACTCAGGATCCGCATGACTAGCATGCACACGGTGACTGCGTTCACCAGTACTCCTACACCGCCCACTGTTGTGTGGCCAGAGATTGGATTGAGGCGCCCTGCGTGGTCAGCCATTCCATCATACCTGTAATTGTGTATAAACACTCATGAGCAATACAAGCAAACGTCATTGGCTCCAGTTCTTGTTTTCTACATGGTATCAGTGTTCTAGTTCTCTTCCTCTGTGTCTAATCTCCACCACTTCTCGCCGCGCCTGCGTTAGTCGCTGCCGGCCAGACCACCCTCCGCTGCCCAACCCACATCGCCATGGAAGATGACAACCCTCTTCTCAACGGTGACATCTCCGGTGATGATGCATCCTCTCAGTCCTCCGATGGCAGCGATTCCCTTGTCGACTCCATCATCCAGCCCCCACCCTCCACTGTCCTGCAAACTGTCAATATCCGTCATCATGTTCCAGTCGAACTTGACCTCTCCGACTCAAACTATGCCGAGTGGCTCGAATTCTTCGACGCCGTCGTCGGCAAGTTTGGGCTCACATCCCACCTCACCACCGCACCCACTTCCGCTAATCGCCGTGATCCTCAATGGGCCATGGCCGACAAATGCATCCTCAGCTGGCTTTACAACTCCATGTCAAAAGACGTTCGTGCCATTGTGCGCACCCCCAAAGCTTCAGCATACAAAATCTGGCGGGCTGTCCGTGCCCAATTCCGTGACAACCAGCTCCACCGCGCTGTCTACCTCGAGGCTGAGTATCACAGCCTCGTCCAGGGGGACATGGACATCGCGACTTACACTGGCAAGCTCAAACGTCTCGCGGACACTCTGCGCGACATCGGCCAGCCTGTGCGTGAAACCACTCAAGTCTTGAACCTGCTCCGCGGCCTCTCCTCCAAGTACCGATATGTTGTTCCTGTCATCGCAAATGAGAAGCCACCTCACACCTTCCTCTCGGCAAGGTCCTATCTGCTCCTGGAAGAAAAGTACGACGCCGAGCACGCAAAGTCGTCCACACAGCATGCTCTCGTGGCGACCGGCGGCTCTGGAGCATCTGGATCCAGCTCTGGTGGTTCACAGTCCGGCGCCCCATCTACCGGTGATGGCGGCACCGGCAACTCTGACGGTGGCTCGCGTCACAACTCCCACGGCTACGGTGCACCTCCGCGCTACAACAACAACCGCGGTGGAAAGAAACGCAACAACTGACGCGGGGGCTCTACTTCCAACAACAGCCCCCGTCTTCCGATCGGCGGCGCCTGGGAGACCGGCCTGAACCCATGGACTGGCATGGTTCAGGCTTGGCCCATGCCCTTCCGTCCCCCGGCGTCCGGCGTCCTGGGCCCCCGTCCCGACACACCAGCCAACCAGGCCTACGTCGCCAGCACCCCGGCCCCCGACATCTGGAATCACCAGGCCATGCTCGCCGCCCTCACCACCTCCGGCGTCCCTCCGTCCGGACCACAAGCCGCCGAATGGTACCTGGACACCGGGGCCTCATCTCACATGGCTTCTTCCTCTGGTAATCTCTCCTCTCTCCAACCCCTACACTCCTCCCCTCCGACCACTGTGGGCAATGGAGCATCGCTCCCTGTTACCCATCGCGCACAGTCATCCATCCCGGGCTCTCCACTCCTTCTCAAAAATATTCTGGTTTCTCCCTCACTTGTCAAAAACCTCATCTCCGTTCGATCGCTTACTCGTGATAATAATGTTTCTGTTGAGTTTGATCCCTTTGGTTTCTCTGTAAAGGATCTTCTCACGCGGGCGGAGATCATCCGATGTAACAGCAATGGAGAGCTGTACCCGTTGGCGCCCTCTTCTCCTTACGCCCTGGTCACCACGTCACCCACCTCGGAGCTGTGGCACCAGCGGCTTGGTCATCCCGGGCGTCACAACTTCCACAAGACCTTGGCCAATCTCAACCTTGAATTCACAAAGTCTTTCTCCACCACATGTGAAGCATGTCAACTGGGCAAACATGTCCGCCTACCTTTTTCCTCTTCAAATTCAGTTTCATATGTTCCTTTCCAAATTGTACACGCTGACATTTGGACATCTCCATTGTCAAGCTTTTCCGGCTTCAAATACTATCTTGTATTAATTGATGATTTCACCCATTATATATGGACATTTCCATTGCGTGCAAAATCAGAGGCTTTCTCATGTTTAGTTGCCTTCCATGCTTACATAAAAACTCAATTTCAATTACCATTGATTGCTCTACAAACTGATAACGGCCGCGAATTTGACAACCATGCTCTACGCTCCCACCTCGCTACCCACGGCATTGCCTTTCGCTTGTCCTGTCCTTATACATCTTCTCAAAATGGCAAAGCTGAACGGATCATTCGCACCCTGAATGACTGCATTCGCAGCATCTTGATCCATGCCAGCATGCCCGGTACCTTCTGGGTCGAGGCGCTCTCCACTGCGACACACCTCATTAACCGCAGACCATGTCAATCGAGTGGCTCCATCACTCCCTTTCAGCTTATGTTCGGTGCACCCCCAGATTACAGCCACATCAGGGTGTTCGGCTGTCTCTGCTTCCCTAATCAGGCATCCACTGCACCACACAAGCTCAGCCCTCGATCCGCTCCCTGTGTACTTCTTGGGTATCCCGCGGATCACCGTGGATACCGATGCCTTGACCTCCGGACCCGACGCGTCATCACATCCAGACACGTCGTCTTCGATGAAAACAGCTTTCCGTTCACCCCTGATGAATTTCAGGCAAAACCGACAACAGCGCGCCAGCCTACAGTACCTGAACCCTCTGAACATCCTGTTTTCATTCAGCACCCTCCGTCTATCTCTCCAGGCACCAGTCCACTGCCATCTCCACCACCTGCGGCCGCGTCTTCCAACTCGCAGCACATGCCACCACCAAATCCCTCTATAAATAGCCAAGCGCATGCAGCCCCATCACAACTAAACAGCTCACCGCACACAGCGCCTCCTTCCTCACCTCAAAATAGCCCAATGCATGCCGCATCACCACCAACTGCAGCGCCGTCGTCATCACCGAGCGCATCGCCCTCTACCTCGGCATCAATAGCGCCTTCAGCTGCTACATCGCCCACTCCTCCAGCTCCCATCGCCCGCCAGGCTCCGTCCACTGTTCATCCTATGGTCACTCGCGCTCGTGACGGCATATACAAGCCTAATCCCCGCTATGCCTTGCTTTCAGCATCGACCGCCACTATCTCCCCCATCCCAAAAACTGTTCGGACAGCCTTGAAAGACCCTCACTGGCATCGCGCCATGGCTCTCGAGTTCGAGGCTCTCCAGAAAAACAACACATGGCGGTTGGTTGATAGGCCACCGGGTGCTCACATCGTGACCGGTAAATGGATTTTCAAACATAAACTTAATCCTGATGGATCCTTGGAGCGCTATAAAGCAAGATGGGTTGTTCGCGGATTCACTCAACGTGCTGGTCTGGACTTCGGCGAAACCTTTACACCCGTCGTCAAGCCAGCCACAATCCGCACCATTCTCACTATCGCAGCTTCACGCCACTGGGCCACAAAGCAGCTCGATGTATCTAATGCATTTCTGCACGGTCGTCTCAAAGAAGAGGTATTCTGCCAACAGCCCACGGGATTTGTCGATGCCGACCGTCCTAATGCAGTGTGCTTGCTGGACAAATCCCTCTACGGCCTTCGCCAAGCGCCTCGGGCCTGGTTCGAGCGGTTTGCTGCCTTCATCAAGACCATCGGCTTCTCACCGACTCGTTCTGACCCATCTTTGTTCACCCTCCGCCACGGCTCCTCCACTGCCTTTCTCCTCCTCTATGTGGATGATATCATCCTCACAGGGTCGTCTCCGGCGCTTCTCCAACAAGTTGTCGACAAGCTCCGCGCCGAGTTCGCTGCCAAAGACATGGGCGCACTCCGTTTCTTCCTCGGCATCGATGTCCAGCGCACCAAGGACGGTTTCTACCTGTCCCAAGAACGGTACGCCGACGACATCCTCGAGCGCGCCGGCATGGCCTCCTGCAAGCCAGCCACAACGCCCATCGACGCCAAGCACAAACTTGATGCCACTGGTGCAGCGATCGACGACACCAAGGACTACCGCAGCATGACCGGTGCTCTCCAGTACCTGACGATCACGCGGCCTGACATTGCCTTTGCGGTGCAGCAACTATGCTTATTCATGCATGATCCGCGTGCACCGCACATGGCCTTGCTCAAACGCGTCCTTCGGTACATCCGCGGCACGACGTCGCACGGGCTTCTACTGCGGGCCTCCACCGAGCTCAACATCACCGCCTACTCGGATGCCGACTGGGGCGGCTGCCCCGAAACTCGACGATCCACGACAGGCTTCTGCGTCTTCCTCGGCGACTCCATTGTGTCTTGGTCTTCGAAGCGGCAACCCACGGTCTCGCGCTCTAGCGCTGAAGCCGAGTACCGTGCCCTGGCCAATGCCGCGGCAGAATGCATTTGGCTGCGCCAGCTGCTCGACGAGCTTCATTGCGCTGTCACCAAGGCCACGGTGGCGTTCTGCGACAACATATCTGCTGTCTACATGTCGTCTAACCCGGTGCATCACAAGCGCACCAAACACATTGAGATCGACATACACTTCGTCCGGGAACGTGTTCAAGTTGGGGAGCTCCGTGTTCTTCACGTCCACACCGATCAACAGTTTGCTGACGTGCCCACCAAAGGTCTTCCGACCTCCACCTTCGAATTCTTTCGCTCCAGTCTTTGTGTTGTACCTATCACACATCAGACTGCGGGAGGGTATTGACAGACTATGTTTAGCAGTATGCTTAGCTTGACTCAGGATCCGCATGACTAGCATGCACACGGTGACTGCGTTCACCAGTACTCCTACACCGCCCACTGTTGTGTGGCCAGAGATTGGATTGAGGCGCCCTGCGTGGTCAGCCATTCCATCATACCTGTAATTGTGTATAAACACTCATGAGCAATACAAGCAAACGTCATTGGCTCCAGTTCTTGTTTTCTACAGACGGCCAGTATACGAGCATTATTTTGAGAAGACAAATCTTGTTCTTCTGTATCCAGTATAGTAACAAAGTTTTCCTCTTTTGCCTTGGAACAAATCATGTCAAGCACCATGTCATGAATGCGACAACCACATATGGTGCCAGATTCAACTGGATGCCAAAAGGGATCACTATACTGTACTGCTGGCTGGATGATGCTTCTGTTAATAAGCTCATTGAAGTAACCTTCTCCAACCTCAAATAGTGTTTTCCCTTTTTCTTGCCGCACAAAACCTTCAGCTATCCACTTCCACACCAGTTTCCTTTTGTCAATCACACTGTCTTCTGGATATAAGCTTAGATACAATAAGCACGTCTTTAGATGACATGGCAGGTCAATGTAGCTAAACAACAATATCTTTTTGGTGTTCTCTGCTCTGTTATCCTCATTCCCGAACTTAATAGATTTGTACACCTCAGCCCAATCCTCCACTCGTTTACCATTCAATAAACTAGCTATTGTAATTATAGCTAATGGTAGACCGCCACATTTCTTTAAGATATATTCAGTAGACTGCTCATCTGATTGATCAAAAGTGCATGTGCCGTTTTGGGTTAATCTTCTATAGAATAGTTGCTTCGACTCAGCAGCTGAAAGGGGATTCAAATTGAAAACTTTACCACTGCGTTTTTGCGACATCAAGATTACGAGAAGTGGTCGCTACTCTACATCCCTTGTCATTATCTTTCAAAGCACGTTCGATGATTTCCCATGATTTTGTATCCCATATATCGTCAATAATGATAAAATACCTATTAACATAACAACACGGGGGTTACAGGGCTTCGGCAGATGATCCTTCGAAGCAGACACTTCTCCTCTCCGCCGTCATACCTCCGGTGATGGCGTAATGCAACGCTTAATCAATGCTATCATGAACCGCACCTCCGTCCAATCCAATTAATCCCCAGTCGAAGTGGCCCACAGCGGGTGCTCCGACAAGACATAGGAAGGCAGGGATCGGCTCCGACAAAACCGGTCGTTAGATCGGAGAGGGAGTGGTGAGCCGGCGGGCCCCGCCGTCCACCACCGGCTGCCGGCCTTCGCCGGATCCGCTGCACCGAGCTGCTTTTCGTGGTCGGGACGGTGGATCGCTGGCCGCAGCGGATCGGAAGACGAAGACGACGTCGTTTTCAGCGCCGGCGAGGGGACCGGAGATCGGAGCGGACATCGCCGTCTGCCTTTCCCTGGATCTCCTGACGCCGAATCGTTCTCGATCTGTGCGACGGTGTCCTGCCGAGAGACACATACGATAAGGACTTCCTTGTGTTTCTTCGTTTCTTGCTCTTTTTTGCGCCGGTTTTTTTTCTTTCTTTTCGTGTGTGCAGGCAATGTTATATGGTGACTGTAGCGCCATCAATCCGGCATGCACTGAAAAGGATTACTGCAAAGGATACTTCCCAATTTGATCGGGAGTACGGGAAGCGATTGTTGACCATCTCAGGTCATGAGATGCACCTCGGTTCTTCATTGAATTTATGTGAAGGATCTGGAAAATTCTGGGACTCCGAATCAGAGGAGGACTATGATGATCTAGGGGATGCTGAGGTCATTTCGCAACCGCAACCGGAGCTTGAGCGACAAGTGATCACAAAGTCGTCATGCTCGGAGACGCTTGCACTTCCACAAAGGCAGTTCTTCCATCACCGAGGAAAGTCCTGGCTCCGTGGAAGAAGCTGTGGAAGGGTCCTTTACCTCCACCACGCGTCACACCAGCGACAACTCTTGGGGATTTTGTGTTTCCAGCCTTGCAATCTGCCGGCTTTGGCCCTAGTCCGGCGAGGGGTCAAGAGAGTGCGGCCGGGGTGGAACCAGCAATATTCCAGTCAGGACCACCCGTGCCCATCCAGGTGCAACCAGACCTGCGACCGGGACACACCCAAGGCAGGATCGAGTTGGTCTTCTGCAAACCAAAATGGAAACTCGTCAATCCAACTCTCGACTTCGACTCCTCCACATCGGACCCGACACCGTCTCCACCCGCCTCCACTAAGAACCGGTCCTCCTTCCGAAAGCGGTCAGGCCCGGTCCAACAGGAGACACCGATCTGTAAGGGGACACGCAGACTCGTTCAACCGATCCTCTACTCCGCCGCCTCCACTACGAACGCCACCGCTCCAACCGCTGCGCCGTCCTCCCTTCGCGTATCCCACCGCGACATGGCTGGAGGAGGACGGTACTGGGGGCGCCCTAACCGAGGAGCTCCGACCCGAGGGAGTGGCCGCGATCAAGGCGGACATGGATCTGGTGACCGTGATCAAGGGGATCAGCGCGACCGCGGAGGCAACCGGCAGCGAGGCCACGGGAACCGTGGAGGGCCACCCCCGGCCGGTGCCGCTGGGCGTGGTGGTCCTCCACCTGGAGGGGCGCCACCTGGTGCAGGACGTGGGGGGCCCCCACCAACCGGCGCTCCGGCCATCAACAGGGGGCGGGGTCGTGGTGCCGGCCCTAAACCCGCGGCCGGGGAAACGCTTCAAGGTGCTGCAGCAGTGGAGCAAGCCCCGGGTGGGGCGGCAGCAACCCAACCCCCACCGGTAATTGAAGTCGATGCTCCCGTTGCCGATGAACAGGGGAAGAAGAGGAAGCGGAAGGAGCAGTACAAGAGAGAATGCACAATCTGTACTGAAGAGCACTTCACCAACCAGTGCCCGCTGCTTCGAGGGCCGAAACCTACAGTAGCTTATTGCGGGGCTGCTGATGATGGGGCCGGTTTTTTCCAGATCCAGGCTGCTCAGCACCACCAAATTGTGGATACGGTCCAATCGACTGTGGTTGCCCGTATCACCGTGGAAAGAGGACAGGTCTCTGCGCAGCGGCTGCAAACTGAACTGGCTAGGATCATCCCGCTGCAGTTGAACTGGGAAGTGCAAGAGCTGGGGGGCCAATCCTATGCGGTTCCGTTCCCAAGCAAGGAGGAACTTGATCGCATGGTTCAGATAAGCTCGGTCAACACGCGGGACAAGGATGCCACTTTCCTCATTGAAGAATTTGTTGATGATGTCCAAATAATCAAATTGTTGGACCGTGTATGGGTGACTGTCACTAAAGTACCTAGGGTGCTTCGTAGTTTCCTGCAGCTTTGGGCAGTTGGTTCCATTATTGGTGCCACACAGAGGGTGGATATGGTCCACCTCCGGGCGACGGGACAAGTTCGTCTTCAAGTGGCAGTGCTTGATGATAAGAAGATTCCTGTTTTCGCAGATGTTTGTGTTGGAAACTGTGTTTACCGCCTTTTTTTCAAAGCTGATAAGGTAGTCCAGCATGTTGCTATTGATCCGAATGAAGATTTGCAGGGGAATGGTGACAAAGATAAAAGTGCTGATGGTGAGGACCGTGAGATGGAAGAGGCTGAGGGTCATAATCTAGAGGCCCCAAAAAATGATCAAAGTACCTCAAAAACTACTCAACATCCTCATCAGAATATAACCCATCAGAAATTGGCGTCCATGGTTGAGGTGGTACTAGCACCCATAGACCAGGATGGCACATGGGATTCTACTGCTGCCCCTAGTGCTATGTTGGGACAGGAGGCCGACATCTTGGGTGACCACCAGGACACGGGGGTCTCTCCACCTACTGCTGAGGAGACGGCAGTGGGGATCACTGTGGCCGACACTACGGGAGGAGGTTCTACATCACCACTACTTCCTCCTGTGGTCTCAGAGGACCTGGGTGCAGACCAGGTTGGCACGGAGGGCTCTACATCACCTGCTGCCCCTCGTGCTATACCGGAGGAGGACACTGCCGAGATAGTAGTGGAGACTGCTGTTGGCAAGACTACGGGGGGAGGTCTTACTTCACCACCACCTCCTCCTGTGGTCTCAGAGGACCTGGGTGCGGACCAGGTTGGCACGGAGGGCTCTACATCACCTGCTGCCCCTCGTGCTATACCGGAGGAGGACACCGCTGAGATAGCGGTGGGAGACTGCATTGGCAAGGCTACGGGGAGGTTTTACTTCACCACCACCTCCTCCTGTGGTCTTAGCGGACCTGGTGGTGGACCAGGTTGCCACTGGGGGTTCCACGCCACTTGGTGCCCCTCGAGCGATACTGCGACAGGACGACGGGGCCTCGGCTGAGATGCAGCCCACTAGCGTCGAGGCTACGGGGAGGCTCTACAAAGACCACCAGCCTCTCTCCGTTGTCTCGGCTAGTTGTGGAGGGGAATCTACATCAACATTAACCCCTCCACAGCTACCTCTATCTGTGGTTGTTGGGGGGAGCTCTACATCACCTTTTGTTTCCCCCGACGGCTTAGACAAGGAGGACGAGGACCCTACGGCGATGGTAGTGGTGATGGCGCCCACACCACCACCACCATCTCCTTTGGTGGAGCTTGCTCCCACTGAGGAGGGAGCAAGTTCTTTGGAGGACCAGGTGGAGTTAGCTCCACTTGAAGAGGTGCGAGTTGAGGAGGTACCCAAACTCCCCCGACGCTGCCCCAGATTTGCAGCAACGGCAAATGAGCACGCTGTGACCAAGGCACAGCGCTTGACGGCAAAGAAGAACCTAGAATTACAAGGTACTTCTTTTAATAGCTTTTCAGATTCTAAAGTTGCTGCAAACCTTGGTAGGATAGGCATCAACCTAGGTGTGTCTAGTGTGGCTAACCTTAAAAATCTAGAGGTTGATAGGTTGGTTCTTCAGGCTAACCAAAAAAAGTTAAAGTCCAATTCCCAAGTCACTATTCTAGACAAAGGATGATGAGAGGGAAAACAGACTTGATACAGTTCTCACCAAGCATGTGGCGATTTAAAGGAGAACTGTTTGGATATGGAGAGTGATCATATTCAAGATCTCTCCCCTCCGTCGGAAGAAAAATATAACAATGCCAAAAAATTAAATACCGGCAAACTTCCTAGAAAGCCAAAAACCCCTTCAAAAATTATTCTAAAATGAAAGGGATTTTCTCGGAATAGCAGAGGTCTTGCGGACTTGGCTAAACACAGATACTTGATCGAATTAGTTAAGGAGGAGCAAATTAATTTTATAGCTCTCTCTCGAAACCGGCAGGATTCTTTCCCGCATCACGTCCTCAAAAATTTATGTGGAGGACGTGACTTCCTCCGGCATGCTATGGCGCCACATGGGAGGTCGAGGTATTCTCCTTGAGTCGACTCCGATGATGTTTGACATCGGGGCCATTAGCGAAGGGGATTTCTATGTTAAATTCACCCTTAGATGCAAAGCTAATGACTTCAAGTTTGTGCTTTATGCGGTGTATGGACCCGCCCAAAGCCCAAACAAAGGAGCTTTCCTCTCAGAGCTAGTTAATAGATGCTCTAAGGAGTCCCTTCCATATATTGTAGGAGGGGATTTCAACATAATGAGGAGTCCAGAGGAAAAGAGCTCAGGGGAATTTGACCCCAAATGGCCTACTCTATTTAATGCTGTCATCGAATCCCTGGATCTTAAAGAGATTGTGATGGCTGGCTGCCAATTTACATGGGCGGGGTGGGGGACAACCCAACTTTCGAGAAACTAGATAGAATTCTCGTCAAGATCGAATGGGAAATTCAATTTCCATTATCTACGGTTGAACCTAGAGACGAAATATTTCGATCACACACCCCTAGTCCTTAGC
This sequence comes from Themeda triandra, assembly GCA_018135685.1. Taxonomy (NCBI): domain Eukaryota; kingdom Viridiplantae; phylum Streptophyta; class Magnoliopsida; order Poales; family Poaceae; genus Themeda; species Themeda triandra. Next base: position 342,287 of record JAENPR010000565.1, on the reverse strand, counting down.
ACGGGGCTTCAACCCACCTTTCCAATAGCCGTCCTTTCAAATTTTAGAGGGGATGGCTCTTACGGAGGGTTTTTATGATATGGTTGCAAATATTTGGCAATCGAAAGTGCTTTGGATCCACATCCCTTGAGCGGTGGCGTCTAAAATTCGTAGACTTAGACAACATCTAAGAGGTTGGGCTATGCATACAGCAGGTCTTACAAAAAGAGAAAAAGAAACTGCTGGCTCTTTTAGAGAATCTTGATAAGAAAGCCGAGGACTCCTCCTTATCCGATCAAGAAATTAATCTAAAACAAAAGTATTTAAAAGAGCGCTTAGTTTCCCTCCTAAGGGAAGAAGAGATAAAGTGGTATGAAAGAGCCAAGGTAAAAACCCTATTGGAAGGGGATGCAAATACCAGTTCTTCCATCTAGTGGCAAATGGGAAGCATCGCAATCAACATATTTATAAACTTGAAGATGATCAAGGGGTTGTTGTTGGCGATAATCGTCTCAAAAGCCATATTACCACATATTATAAAAATCTTTTTGGCACACCCGAACATTCGGATCACACTAGTGGAAGATCAGATTTCGATATTCCACAAGTATCCCCCGAGGAAAATGATATCCTCATCAGCCCTTTCACCGAATCAAGTGAAAGAAGCAGTGTTCCAAATGGAGCATAATAAGGCTCCGTGTCCGGATGGATTTCCGGCAGAATTCTACCAGGTATTTTGGGGGATAATAAAAAATGATCTCCTACCTCTCTTTAATGATCTACACTAGAGGCCCTAGACCTTCACGGCTTAACTTTGGCATCATTACTCTAATTCCCAAAGTTCCAAATGCTACTAAAATTCAGCAATATAGACCAATTTGTGTCCTCAATGTGAGTTTTAAAATATTCACAAAGGTCGGCACAAATAGGTTGAATAAAGTTGCGAAGACCGTTGTCAATCCAATGCAAACCGCCTTTATGCCAGGGCCGGAACATCATGGAAGGTGTCGTTATTCTACATGAAACCATCCATGAGTTACATACTAAAAAACGGGATGGCATCATTCTCAAAATTGATTTTGAAAAGGCTTATGATAAGGTCAAATGGGACTTCTTACAACAAACCTTACGTATGAAAGGTTTCTCAGCTAAATGGTGTAGATGGGTACAATGTATGGTCTCGGTGGAAGTGTGGGGATTAAAGTCAATGATGAGGTTGGCCCCTACTTCCAAACCAAACGTGGCCTAAGACAAGGTGACCCAATGTCACCTATCTTATTTAACATCGTTGCGTATATGTTAGCTCTTATGATTAATAGAGCAAAAACGATGATCAAATAAGAGGAATTATTCCCCACCTGGTAGATGATGGTCTCACAATATTACAAAAGACGCAGATGACACCATCATCTTTATTGATCATGACCCAGAGCAAGCAAAGAATCTAAAACTTTTGCTATGTGCTTTTGAACAAATGTCAGGTCTTAAGATCAATTTCCACAAGAGCGAGATTTTTTGCTATGGTGCAGCCAAAGAGGTGGAATCCTATTATACCACTCTGTTTGGATGTAATATAGGGGAATATCCCTTCCGATATTTAGGGATCCCAATGCACCATAGACAACTCCTCAATTCGAATGGAGGAGGGTGGAAGAACGGTTCCAACAAAAGCTCTCTTGTTGGAAAGCAAAGTATCTCTCGTATGGTGGGAGACTTATTCTCGCTTAATTCGGTTTTAAGCGGTCTACCCATGTTCATGATGTCCTTCTTTGAGATTCCTAAGGGAGTCCTAAAAACCTGGATCATTTTAGATCAAGGTTTTTCGGCAAGGTTCTTCGGATAAACATAAATATAGACTTGCCAAGTGGAACATCTTATGCCGACCCAAGGACCAAGGAGGTCTAGGTATCCTTGATTTGAACTTACAAAACAAGTGTCCATTGGCCAAATGGTTGGTTAATTTACTCAACACGATGGCTTATGGCGAGTCAATGCTAAGGAATAAATACCTAAGATCTAAAACACTCACTCAAGTGGCAGCCAAACCGAATGACTCTCATTTCGGAGAGGCCTCATGCGTATTAAAGAGGAGATGTTGGCTAATGGGTCCTTTAATATTAAAGATGGGACCCATACGAGATTCCGGGACGATACATGGGTAGGAGATAAGCCCCTAAAAGTTAATTATCCATCTCTTTATAATATAGTAAGAGATCCTCACGCAACCTGTCTCAAAAGTGTTGACCTCAACCCCTCTTAATATATCTTTTAGAAGGGCTTTGGTGGATAATAAACTTCTAGAGTGGCAAAGCCTAGTAGCAAAAATTTCTAATGTTGTTTTGGTGGAAGGGTCGGATTATTTTAAATGGAATCTAACCAGTTCTGGGCTATTTTCTCAGTGCGATCCCCGTATCTCCATCTCATTGATACACAGCCACCTTTTCAGCATAGGAAAATATGGAAGATGAAGATCCCCCTAAAAATTAAGATCTTCCTTTGGTTCCTCCAAAGAGGCGTTACCTAGGAAAAACTGGAAAGGGAGCCAGAAGTGCATATATTGCAATAGGAATGAGACTATTCAACACTTGTTCCTCGATTGCCCTTGTGCTAAGATGATTTGGAGGATTATCTTCTTTGCTACTAGTCTACAACAACCAAGATCTATTCGCCATATGTTTGGCAATTGGCTTAGTAATCAACATAAGAAGGTCGAAATATGATCCGGGTTGGGGTAGCCGCTTTATGTTGGGCTATCCGGAGATCCCGGAATGATGTTATTTTTAATAAATTAAAAACTAATTCCGTTATGCGAGGTTATTTTCGGGGGAGCGTGCGGATTGCGCTTCGGCTCAAATGCTGCGGAGGAGGAGACCAAGGACGCACTCGGAGTTGAGCAAGAAATTAGAAATAATTGCTCTAGAAATAACAAACGAGGGTGGAAGAATATTTATCGTCTTCAGTAGTCCTAGTCATCGTTTTAAGACTTTGGGTCTCCTTTCCCTTCTTTTTATTCACAAACACTGTAATAATTGGCTGTGTACATCTACGGATGTAGAGGCCGGATATTTTATCCTTTATCTAAAAAAAAACATAACAACACCAGACCAAGGAGTTAGATAAAGTATCTTGGATCACTACAACACGTCATAGAATTAAAGGCATTTGGTTAAAGGCATTTTTTAAGAATTGCCTTAATTTCTTTTTATTTAAAGGCATCTTTAGAAAAAGTCTTTAAAACCATATTTTTAGAGGCATTTTTACAAAAATGCCTTAAGTAGCTCTAGCCTTTGAAGGCATTTTCTGAAAATGCCTTCTATAGTTAGCCTTTGGTGGCATTTTTTTGAAAATGCCTTCTATAGTCCTGTACTACTAATCAGTCACGGAAGGTGAACAAGACTCAAATCAATAGGGCGACCGAGTCTTGTCTTGCATGCTGAGCGCTGCGGGTGCGGGTCCCACCATGGGAAAAATAAAACACGCCACCAAACTGCCGAACACTATCCACTCCTGCCCGTTCCATCTCTCCTTCACCCGCCGCCGCCAGGCTCCTCGCCCAAACCCAAGCACTCGTCACCGCCCGATTGGCTCGCCACTGCCCACGCCATCGCAGCACACAGGGGCACCCCGCCGCCTTGCCGTCGTCGCCCCCCAGTGGGGAACCCACCGCACGCAGCATCGCCGCCCGTAAGGCCTTCCCGATGCCCGCCGCTGCCGTCGACCCCCAGGGGCCCAGAAGCCCGTGCCGCCGCCCTAAGGCCTCCCCCACGCCAAGCATCGCCACCCCAAAGGTGAGGCTCGACGCCCACGCCGTCGGCCTCACGGGCTTCTTGCCTCCCGCGCCACTGCCCCCAATGGCCTCCAGACGCTGGCTGTTCTGTCTCTCTCAGATCTGCTCTGTTTTACCTATCCTGTACCGTATCTGTGTTCACAGCTGCCAAAAACTGATGAGATTGATGTTTTGGTTTAGAATTGTTGTTTTGCATGTAGAATCCCCGGTCATTAGTTAATCCCCTACACTAGATCTGATGTGCTGCTGCATTTTAAGACAGTAAGAAGGATGGCAATGGGGCGATATCTACTCAATTGGATTTATACTAGCATATGTATATAGGTTTGATGTGAGCATGTCATGCTCTTTATCTTTTAAAAGGGAGCAGGAAACTTGTAATTGATAATGAGAATCTATATAAACAATATGACTAAGAATTCATCATTCATGAATGAGAACCAAAACTACAGTGCCGAGGATCATGTTTTTCTATTATAAGGATATTTGGAGATAGAAACTTGTGTCCGTATGAAAGATTTTAATACTTGAATGGATACATTGTTAATCTGTGCTGATATTTGTTCATTGTCAATGATTTGTGCTGATTTCCTTTGGTTTTGTAGGCATTTTTAATAATGCCTTAATCAATGTTTGAAGGCTTTTACAAAATGCCTTTAAAAAAATATTAGAGGCATCTCGAAAATACCTTTATATATTGATATAAGAAGGTGTTTTGCAAAAATGCCTCAAAAGACCTTTTAAGTCTGGGTTATTGGCGCCATTTCCAATAATGCCTAAAAGGATCTCTGAAGGCATTTTTGCCACTTTTAAAGGCATTTTTAAATGCCTTGTATAAAGGGTTATGTTGTAGTGGATAACCATCTTGACGTGTTGGATAAAACTAACTAATGGTTCAGTCACAAAAGAGGTGGACAACACAAGAGCCCTAATCGTCTCATTGATTAGTTTCGAAAAATAATCATGCATATGATTCGATTAGTAGTTCAAAAGGGTTTATAAAGTTCTGCAAAAGTAAATGGACATGTGGTTTTACTAAGGAATATCGTGATGACTTCAAGGTTTTTGGCAAAGAAGTGAACTTCACGTTTTTTGGCAAAGTGAACAATGGAGAAGCAACAACATCTTAAATGACCAAGGATCAATTGTACATAATTAAGGTTTCGGATATATGGACCAGGGCCATCATCACCACCACCCCCATATACGAAACGTCATAGCTATCGGCCCAAATGACATCGAGGAGAAAGCCCATGAGGGCTATGACATGCGACCAATGCGAGCAGCACGGCACACTACCATGGGTCCAAGACAGGCGTATCGGATGACTGCTAGGATCAGGTTGGTGGCACGATATGCACAATAAGATAGGAAACTCTCCAACAAGCCCGATCTCCTTGCTTCTAACCTACTCCCTCCGCCTATATAAAGTAGAGCATGGGCATTGGCCTCAGGATGCCAACACATCCATCTTCTGCCATACTACCGCGTAGCTAGGAGCAGCAAGCCCTATAATTGAGTACACAAACATCAGATCAGCAAGAAATCATCATGTTTGATGTGCTACCATCTGATTTGATCTTCGCGAGCACGTTGCCATTTTACTGCCTGAGTAAATAATCGACACATGGCTTATCTTGACATTTTGAAAACACTGCAACAAGAAACAAACTTAGTCTTGTACATGGTGCAACACTTATTTGACTTCAATAAGTGCAAAGGGCGTGGGGAGAGCATGGCTCTGGCGGCAAGTTGTGCAATGATGTTGGTGTAGGTAAAGCCAAGAGCATGCAAGCTATCCTATAGGATAGGCAAGGTCCTAGGTTCATAGTGAGCTGGTGCTCTAGCTTATCAAAGTTGAAGTCGAGAGGCCGGTTCCTCTCCGGAGCGCGAAGCCCTAGAGTGCTCGATCACGGCTCTTGGAGCACCCCAACCGTGGCATCGAAGCCGGAGGTGGCCGGAGGCCGAGGGGCGAGAACTCGGCGGCTCGCCCCTCATTGTAATGAAAAAAATTGGGCTCTGAAATGCACGTGCACATTGGGAACCTAGCCGAGCCCACGATCGCCATCCGAGGCCTTGTGATGAAAGGAACAAAACATGCAAATGCACCTACCTATCGCGCCAACTGTAAGTGGCATGAAACCAGCTCACAATTTACGTAATTTCGCATTTAGGCTCAAATGGTGAGCTAAGGTGGACACAAGGAATGCTCTTTGTTTGTTGTAGAGGTTACAAACGGGCAAGAGAGGGCTATGCCACTCAAGGCTTTGTGATATGTGTGTGTGCGGAATTGTTGATATGTGCCTGTGAACTGGAGAGCATGGTCTAGAAGGATGTCAGTGTTCTGAATCTAGGTCGATAGTGATTCTTTCGTGGAGCGCATTTTGGGAATCGGATGGTAGAGCTTGGCAGGCACAAGGGATTATACTGGTTCGGGCAGAATGTCCCTACATCCAATTTGTGGCTGGTGTGCTGCCCGTTCTCGTTGATGAAGCTTGTAGTATGGGGTTACAAATTATGGATAAGATAGGGCTTCTAACAAAAGCCCAAGTCTCATTGGCAGTAGAGATTATGATAGTAGAAGAAGATGAGTTCACTTACTATAGGATTGAAGTGAACCTCCCTTTGAGAGTTCCAAACCCTTCCCCTTTTATAGATCAAGGGGAGAGGCTCCAGTTTACATGGCCGAGGGCTACTCTAATTTACAAAAAGGTCTATTTCCTTGGCCGCAAAGGGGCTTGGAGTTGTTCCCAACCTTGCTCCATAATCGAAGGTACGTCCACGTACGATGCCACCTACCCGCTGCCCTCGCACCGTCACGCCACTCCGTTTGGTGCGGCTTTCGCATGAGCTACGCCGCATTGATTGGCCTCGTACAAGGCCTAGGTTGCATGGTGTGTTGACTGGTCCATTTCCACCATGTGCGGATGCCCTGAGTATGCTCTGACACACCCTTGGGCCACTTGAGCCTTCCCTTTTTGCCATCCCGCAGCCAGTGTCCACATTGTGTTTCCTTCATGTGTTTTGAGGCCATAAGTAATCGGACCTCTCTTTACAAGGGACACAACTCACCCAACCATGACTTTCGTATGAGCCATCGGTTGATTAGCAGTCCAGGACAAATCAGAAGGGGTTGGTTCCGCATGGTCTCATGGACACCTCCTCAGGATAGATAGGTTGGGCAAGACGCTCCATCCTCAGGGCGAGCTTTGCGTTGGGCCGCATGTCTTGGGGATTCGTCTCGACATTTTTCAATGGCCTCTAACTGGTAGTGCTGCAGCATCTTTCGTTTGCCATCAACACTAACGTAATTAGAGTTTTTGTCAAGGGAGACCATAGTATTGTATCTCGACAAAGGGTCCCAAGGACTCCCTTTTTTAGCTCAAGAGCATTGGGTTACATGTTGAAGGAAGGGAGGGGAGAGGAAAACAAAGAGCCTCCGTGGCAATGTCGTTCCTCTCCCCGCACATATGAGCTCGCTGGCCTGATCGCCACGGTTGGGGGGTTCCCCCACATCATTGTGCGTCTCCATCGGCAACGACCGTGTGCTACCCGGCCGGCCGCAGCGTTCCATCTCGATCACTTCTTGCGGGGTGGCTTGCGGCACATCCACAACACCCTCGTTGGGCGTCGTACTCGGCACGGGTGGTACAAAGGCTGGTCAACTCGACACTATAGCGAGCGTGTGACACTATGCACGATGTGGTACTACCACGGATACCAATTTGTTCACCACGGTATGGCCCCATGGTCTTGACTGTACCCCGATAGGTTCAAGGGGACAACTTGGGCCCTTTGTGGTCCCAAGGTGTCTTTTGCCTCGCCCTCCGCTCGGCCTCGTCCCACAACACGAGTCGGGTTGGGACTCTTCCGTCAGGGGCGAGGCAGAATGTGCTTCCAAGCCTCATGTGGTGTGGATCCCCATACTTCCTAGGGGTCGGACGAGGCGGAACCCACGCGTCGTTTGTCTTGGCCCTCTTGACAAATGACGCGTGGGTATCCCCTCGTTCGACCCCCTAGGTGGTATGGTTCACTTCGTGAAGGCCCATTACCAAATTCGGGTCGTGCCCTCAATAGATGTGATGTCCTATACAAATTATCGTGGTCGTCTTATATGGGTACCTTAATATTTGTGTCCGATAATAATAAAGAGTAATCATCACTTTTGGCTATTTAAATTCCGGTGGATTATCACTGGTCTCCGAGTATTCTGAAAATGCATACTCAGCTACTTCCCAAAATAAGTGGACATCTTTGCTTCTCGAGATGTCAAACTTTTGAGTTTAACTAGATATATATAAACTATTATCAACATTTGTATCCCCTAATATACTTATTATAGAAATTATATATTCCACTATTAACTTAATGATACTTATTAAGCATTATAAGTAGAGCAAATTTACAATGGTTGGAGAGGCATCAAGAGGCATTTGATGTGTCTATGATTTGCGGGCCCATAAGTCGTGAGGCATCAATGCCTAGGCATCAAGAGGCATTTGATGTGTCTATTATTTGTGGGCCCATAAGTCGTGAGGCATCGTGACGCCTCCGGATTTGGGGGAAATTAGGACTCTAATAAAAGAGTCACAATTGCTTTTTGTAGTTTATTTTTTTAACCAAGGGTACAAAAGTACTTTTATAATTGTAATAATGATGTTTGACTAGTATCTGCTTTATTAAAAAAGATGAACAATTTTACATGTAATTAGGGTTTAGATGCTTTGCGAAAAGACCATACTGCCCTTCAGTAAATTAATTAACGAAAATAGTAATTCTGATGAGCCATTGAGAGGCATTAAGAGGCATCTAGATGCTTTTTCAACCATTGTAAAAGGGCTCTTATAAGTATATTAGTATATTTTTAATCTATTTGGTCAAACATAAAAAAAGTTTAACTCCACAAAAAATGAAGTGTGCAGTTATTTATTTTGGACAGAGGGGGCGTCTATGTTTATAAACTTTGCAAGACTGTGGATGAGGTGCAGATTAAGGGTGGGGAGATACATAGTCATCAGTACTCAATGTGCTTCCTAGTTGAGGAATTGTATGGATATGTGCTACCTAGTCATCCCCGCCTGATAGCTCCTCCACTAACCTGTCCCTTGGCCCATCAATACCAACGAGGTTTTTAGGATCTTCATACAAAGCCAGCACCCGAGGGTCAATGTCAGTACTTCTCACAGGTCCATTAATGGCCATGGAAGCGGTGAGCTTGCGGACTCCCTTACTACTCTTGGCTAATTCATGGACTTTTCTGAGCATCTCCTGTAAAAGACATGGGAAGGCGCTGTCTGGGTGCGATGCCCTTATAAGCAAATCGTCAATCTTATCCTCTATGTCGTACGAGAGGCTCTTGACCTTTTTGACCCAACTCTTATTCTGTTGGCCAAGCTTGTGCATCTCTTCAGGTGGTAAGTCGCATAGGATATTGTACATGTTCGTCAGCTGTTCCTCAAGATTCTCAACGTCTTTCTTCAAATCCTCTGGCAGATTATGCATCTCCTTGACCTGGCCTAGCTTGGGGAGCAGGCCTCTCGTGGCCCCTGTCATAATATCTACGGCTGCTGGTTTACTCGCTTTGTACTGGATAGCTGAAGTGGTTTCCATTCGGCGGTAATCAAGACGTACATCTTTGGAGCTGCTACCACCAGTGGCCTCCTGTCAGCAAAGCTGGTTAGTTAATTAGAACATGTAAATCAAAGTATATGTTGTCATTCCAGTAACGGGTGGTGCGTTAAGATCACCGTCATAACGTAGTCTGACGCATTGGCCACAAGTGACTGATCAGCTTGCGGTTTCTCAGGCTCGTCATCATATACGATCGTCAAATTCACCACATCAACCACTTTACCAGCCTCTTCATTGAATATGTCTTCAGTGATTTCGTCATCTGTAAGACTATCTGTGACCTTTGTGCTGCGCAAGAACTCATCAGCATGAGGTTTAGATCCGAATGCCGTTGTCCCTTGCACTTGCAATGTAATATTAACAATATTTGGGGATCCTGGTCGTACAATTCCTTTGTCTGCTGGCCGTATGCAGTATTTTAGTTTGCTTGACGTCTTGATGTTGAAGGCAATGTAATTACCCGAGTCGTTGGTCAGCACCACCTCTTTTGATATTTCCTTGTTGAGCTGCTCAAAAGCAAACCGTAGCTCCAGCGGCTCAATGCCCAGCATGTCATCGTCCCAAGATGGTATCTGTGACAAACAACTAGGATATATGAATCCCTTCCCTTACCATTCACATAGCCTATATTGTTTATGTCATAGCTAAGCCTCTTTTATTATATACGGGAATTTACATGTTTCCAGATATATTGTGTGTTGCTTAGCACCATTTGTGATCCTATATTTCCTTATCTCTATGGTACTACCACTTAAACGAATTTTAGATGCAGTCAATATTGATAAGCATGGGCAGTTTTCAGAACATCTACTACACCAACGGTTGTAGACATAGGACATTTATAAGGGTGGCTTTCCAAAGTTAAGCGCCCTAGAAAATTAATTTCCAAGATAACAATATTTTCAAAAATAAAGCAAAACTACTGACTATGATGAAAAAATAGAAACAAATTAAATTATAACAAAATTGGAAAAAAAAATCACATGCCCTAGCAGCTGGCGAATGCCCACACAAAAACTCCCAGCTTATAGAAACAAAAGTCGAAAACACCAAACAAACTTTCATGTTCAATGATTCAAATTAAACCATGACCTACTTATCTTGGGTGAGCCATCAAATCACTACACTCACAACCACTTATAACTAAGTATATAGTGCAGTCCTTCAGTATTAGTGTCCATGAGTCTTAGTTTAAATATTATGATAACAAATGGAAAAATTCACTTGTAACATAGGTTTCAGGTTCTTCGGGCCCAACAAGATGTTACAACTGATGAGATGTAAGATGGGGATAACCCTTAGCCAACTTGTTTATACACATATACATCCTGTGTTCATTATATGGGTAGATGAGCTTACCTTGTTAGCTGCGGGTATGTAGACATTTGTACTTGCAGATTCATTGAGATCGCGTATTATATGTGATATAATAGGTCTATTTCCTGGTTCTTTCTGTGTGCATCTCTCTGCTATTTCAATGCATTTACTTAATTGCCGGGCATGTAGTGGTGTACAGGTGGCTGAATTTTTCCATCTGCGTCTCCATCTCCGAATCACCTACATTACACTCAACTGCTGAGGGGAATTCTAGAACAAGGAAATTTTCTACAAACATGGACAAAGAGTCGTGTTTTTTCACAGTACTAGCTAGTACCCGCAACCACGTCTATGCTCATCTTCTAAGAAAATATCCCGATTGATGCTTTCATGTCCCACACCATATATATAGAAAAATCCCCACCCACCCTTTACCACCCCCAAACACATGCACAAACCCACAGATGGAAAACAAAAGGATCAAGTCTCTCCATATATGCATTTTTTCTTAAGAAACAGGAGGGGCAAACGCCCCTACTGGAATTTTCTTATAAAAACAAAGTTACCAAAGTCACTCCACATATAAACATAGGAACATCGCTTTGTTAATTATTTTGTACATGTATATCTCATTGCATTAAATTGAAAAGGTTTGTCCAGGAATATGTTCCATGATAGCTTATAGTCCTCCACAACCATTATATTTTTTTCCCAACTTTTAGATTTTCTATGGCAGAATTATCTCTGTTGAGACATGCAAAATGGCACTGCCATTCATTGTTTGTCGTAAAGGTCATCACTGAAATTATAATAACCATGGGCAGTTAGATCCTTATATATTTTCACTGTTTGTTACATATTTATTTATGTAATTTCAGATATCCAAATGATTCACCCTTTCCAGTAGAATTAATACTATTAATGAAGTAGTACTCCAGAAAGTGGGGAAATATATAGCACTTCAGAAAGGGGGGAAATATGTAAATCCAAACATTACTAGAGTACGAAAGAAGGTCTACATGGGTGGTGAGAGAAATCACTCTTACGCGGTGTTTAATAGGCATCTCATCATTTCGCCCTGTTACTAGTTCTTTTATTATAGTACCCAAACTATAAATATCACATTCCAATGTTGGTTTCCCATTGTTCACGTATTCTGGAGAACAATATCCTCTGCATAACATACGAAAAAAGTAAGTGAAAGTATTTCCACAAAAACATCACAGCAAAAAGTATCAATAAATCCAAATGTTTTTTTCTGGAGCATAGATTACCTGGAAAAAAAAGGGACGTCTGTAGTGTAATTGTTTTCATATAGCCTTGCTAGACCAAAATCTGAAATTTTTGGTACCATACAATCCAAGTCTACAAGTATATTTGCCGGTTTGAGATCCATATGAATTATACCCATTTCATTGTGAAGATATTGCAAACCCTCACATATTCCCTTTATTATTTGATAACGTTTATTCCACTCAAGTCCCCTTAACTCATCTATACAAAAGGTTAAAAGGCATGAAATCTGGTAGAATAATTTGTGAACAGTGACTTCAAGGTTATGAGTGAAGTAACAGGCACAATATATGCATACTACTAGAAAATTGCAGAGATCGGCAAGGGCCTGTTTGGTTGGTAACCAGAGTGTGCTAATCCGAACTTCCGGCAAAAAACCTGAGACCTCCGACTTATATTTTTCATGTGAAATAATTGCACGAGTGTGTCCTGTTAAGATTCAAAACCTTAGACCTCCAACCTTGTGCAAGTCATCCTTAGTATTCAACTACTTGCCAACTGCTGGTTACACATGGAGAAACTTGTCTTGCGTTTAGTTTGAACTTATGAGAGGTGGGTTTCACTTCTTCCGTAGTTCTGAAACTATTTTCAATATTTTATCCCCTATATGATTTGAAATCAGAAAATTGTACACTGTAAACTTGTATATTTCATAGAGGGCTTTCGAGTTTTCATGAAAAAATAGAGAGGTTTTGAAAACAGTTATCCAAATGCAGTTTCATAAGAGACTATCATCTGAAAATCGACTTCTAGAAGGGGGCCTGCCCTTGGACCCATGGACAATTTCTGGACTCCGTGCACCATTCAAACCCTCTCTAAAATGAAACCATTATCTTTTAAAATCAATGTTAGTATGTGATTTGTTCATGAAGTCCAATAAGCTCTGGACATGGATTCCATATACATCCCACAACCTGAACTGCTAGTATAGAGGAATTAACTGCCTTGCAATTCAATACAGGCGGGATGGAACCAGAGGACAAGAAACTGCCAAATTTGATAGTAGAATTCCAAATATTTCTCCCAACAGGGACAGCATAGCAACAGCTAAACTAAATCTTAAGTAGCAAGCCAAAACCTTGGATTCTAGAGGCAAATGTATTGCTTGATACATGTGGTATCTTACTCTTAACATGGTATACAGTAGAAGCAACGCTGGATTCTGAGATGGTTACATTGCACAAAGTGACGGCAGATGTTAAGAGCAGCAAGAGCCATCAAATCAAGGCCCTTAGGGCTCCTCCACTTTTGAGTGCCCTGATTTTTCAACTGAATTCCAATATAAATCCTTAAATCATGGCCCCTACTTTCATTTCTCGCCCTTTTTAAACAATATATACTCTTTGTAATCTAGACATGCCTGGTACTACATTATTTCAAATTAATATTAGTAGTTCATAAAAATAACCTAAATTCAAATATTACAATTTAAATTGAAAATAAAATGGACATGTCAAGGCCTTGGTTGATGAATTGAGGGGAGTTAAAAAGTACTAATAATAAAATGGAAAGAAGTTTCTGCTGCCAAGAACGTGAGAGTTTGGCTTTTGGACCGTCTATGCACGAAGATAACAAGTTCTTACACCCAATAGAGCAAATTATAAGTTCTTGGGGTAATTTGCACGCACGAATATAGTTGTTGTACTCCAGATGCTATTGATGTTAACATGTTCTTATTTCTAGTACACTAATGAACCAAATTGGAAGTCCACACATGTTGATTTGTGGTCAATCAGCTAATTTCCACGAGGCCACTACAACTGAATCCCTATGAATCATTAGCTTATTTTTCTTACTCAAAAGATCATAACATGGCCTGAAATCAACATGGGCCGCGGGCCGCAGGCCTTATCAGACTATCTCCGTGCGTCGGCCCAACATGACTACGACGGCCGTGCCCATTCTACTCCGTCCCTCGTTTCTCTCGACCTCTCCCGTCTAAAGAGCTACAAGACGGCGGCGGCTGTAGAACCGCCGGGACGATGGCGGCTACGGATTCGTCGAGATGGCGTTCCTGGAGGGCAAGGACGTCGCGGAGCTGGTGAGTGCTCTTCGCTCTGCATACAGCCCACCTACCCAGTGTTTTCTGCCTTGTTTTTCCACTGCTTGGACTTCTGCATGTTTGGCTGTGCGCGAGCGGTTGATTGATGGAGCCGCTGAAGTCATTTTGTGGTTGCGTGCTATTGCAATGTAGGATACTGAAAGATCTCCACCGTAATTGATTCGTCCACACCATTTGGTACTTCCAGTTCCCAGTCTGTAGCTTATGATTTACTGATTTGTGCTGGTATTTCGCGAAACGGCTAAACGAGATTATCAGAGACTATAGTTTGCGATAGCGTTTTTAGCTTCTGCAGACACCTACAGCTATACGTCATAGAAGGCTATTTTAAACATTGTTTGAACGTATATATTTGTGGATGGATGGAGAGGATAAGCTAGACATTTTTTTTAATACTACGAACTTTTTTTTTTTACAACTACTATGAACTTATTTATTTGTGGATGGATGTATGTAGGAGACGATAACGTGGTGCGTTTAAATCTGATTTGAAAATACTGGATACGTACAAAATGAACATGAGAACGCGAGCCGGAAAAGCGACCTTGTCGGTTCAATGAATCGGTCCGTTCAGCATGCCACTAGTACTTAAAAACGAAACTGATCTGCAATCTTATTGGGCTTGGGCAGCGACAAGAGATGTCAGCATGCACCGCTGTTTCCTCAAAGTTGCTGTTAATTAGAGGAATGGGCTCCACAGTCCACCCTATCAGCGGCAGTCTTTTAGTCAATGATGCCAACGCCTTTGTTTCTTTATTCAAATTTCATTTTATCTACCACGCTGACGCGTACCCCCATGTTTTAAAATCGTGCTGCCTAGCTAAGATCCTAATCTCTTCTCTGATTCCACATTTCCCCTGGTAGGTGGCGCATTGTTAGTCTCTTGCCAATGTCCTCTTGTGCTGAATAGTCCGTGGGAGGAAGAAAAACAGTACGGTTGTAGTGTTGCGGAAGAAGAGGGAGGAGGGTCATGCGCTCGATTAGCCTGTGATTTTCTTTCTGTTACTGCCAAGCGAGTCCCGGTGTACGATCTTATTGCTGGTTATCGGGTAAGTCTTTTGTTTTTTTAATCCTTTTTTAGAAAATTATGTTTGTGCGAATGTAGAATCCAAACCCTTTACCTTTACCTCCATGTTTTGCAATCCAACCGCCTGATCACCATGCACCCAAATATAGATCCTTCGTCGCTTTGATCTTTCCCCAGGTTAGTGATGCATCTTTGTAAAGGCATATCGAATTTACTCATTCTGCTCTTCTGCATATCCTTGTGCCCCATCATAACTTATAGTAAATAGGCTTTTTGTTTCTGTCTCAACAGGAACAAGATCCAAGATGAGCCTTGTGGATAAGCATATGTCCATTGAATTCCGCTTGCTGCAATCTATTACAGACAATTTTTCGGATGAACGAAAAGTTGGCAGTGGTGGCTATGGAAATGTTTACCGAGTACGACTAATCGTTCTAGTATACATAATATGTACTCTAATTAGATTCTAATGATGATACCAACTCTGATTCAGTTCTCTTGTTTCTCAATGGTACCCTTTCTTCTCCTGCCACTGCTGGTGTATATTGCTCTAATAATTCACAGGGCGTGTACAATACGCAACAGATTGCTGTAAAAAAGCTTAATGCCTTGCAAGGAATTGACGACAAGACTTTTGACAATGAATTCTTTAAAGGAAGTATATGGAGCATATAAAATTCATTGTGCGGGATGGTGCATTAATTAGCTAGGCGCCATAGTTCATGGTTTTGTATTTGATTTTCTTGGCTAACTTTTACACCTAGTTCAAGAAAGAAGAAATAATCAAACTTATTTTTTGGAGTTTGATTTATCTTTTAATTTCCCTAATTTCACACAATATCTTTTTTCTTAGAATGGAAAATATTCACATGGAATTTGACTCGTTGGAGTCTATACTTGGTGGAAACGAGAGCCCAAAGCATCTAAAATTGCCATTTTTGCCCTTCATCACAAAAAATTTCTCTGATGAGCTAAAAATTGGTAGTGGTGGATGTGGTGTGGTTTACAAGGTAAATTAGTTTCTTGTTGCACCAATTCAAGCAGAGCTAACTTGATCTGATTTTCATGACCATTCTCACCAGAAAGTTTTACCAGGGCATCCTGCGAAACCAGATCATAGCTGTCAAAAGGCTTTTGAACAGCCATACAATAGAAGACAAGATGTTTCATCGTGAGGTTGAAAGCATGATGATGGTTAACCATAAAAATATTGTACGATTTCTAGGCTACTGTTCGCATACCGAAGAGCAAGCACTCAAAATGGAAGGAAAATTTATTATGGCCCAGGATCGGGAAAGATTGCTCTGTTTTGAATATTTAATCAATGGAAGCCTTGAGAGCTACCTTACTGGTATGATAAAGCACAATTATATCTATACTTCTAATATAAACAAACCCCACTATCTATTTCTCTAAACATGCAACATGTCCACCTCAGCATCCACTATCAAACCTACTATCTATATCTCTCAATGCAATGCGTCTATCTCACCAGTTCACTATGATTTGCTACTAGCAAATTATCTTGACATGTAAGGTGCACTTCACCTTTTATTCCTCCTTCATGCCCGCTGCAATGCGCGGAGAATCCTCCTAATTTTACTATAATAGACATTATGGTCCATGTATTTATTTATCTGGTTATTTATCTTTTTTTTCCAAGCTACTTATTATTAATAAGCTATGCTGCATGACTAGAAGGAACACACTGAACAAATCAAATGTCTCGTCAATAAATATGTTTATACTCAGTTTAGCATAACAAATCAAACACCAGAGGATTACATGTTTCGTCTAGCTCTTATTTAAATTTGTGCTTCTGCGTACAGATGAATTAAGAGGGCTCGAATGGCAAACTCGGTATCAAATAGTTAAAGGAATCTGCGATGGTTTACATCATCTGCACAGGGATAATCATATTGTTCACATGGATCTGAAACCTGCCAATATACTATTGGATAGTAACATGGTGCCAAAGATAATTGATTTTGGTCTATCAAGATTGGACAACATCTCACAAACTATGAGCTCAGAACGCCTTGTATCTCTGTATGCTTAAAATTTCGAGTAAATTTCTTTTATTCATATATTTGCGCTCTTGAATTCTTGTGAACATAATGTGTCAAACCATCGTTTTTTCATGTAGAGGATACTGTGCTCCAGAGTACCTGCATCATGGTAGAATGTCTGCTAAATCAGACATATATAGTTTGGGAATTATAATTCTTGTGCTGGTCACCGGAAGTAAGGTGGAGCCAAACATTACAAAAGTAAGTTGCCTCTCAGTATCCATTGATATAATGCTTGACACAACCATCAAAAGGTGAAAAAATGGAATCAAACCGTAAAAATTTATTATTCGGTCACCATTTGGTTCTAAAAAAGTGCATCGAAGTCGAGGCCACTGTGTAGTTTAAAACATAATTGATAATTGAATAAAGAAAGTCCTAGACAAAAATTTCAAATAATTAATGCCAACCATATCTAGTGTTACTTTTTCAAGACCTTCATGGCGTTGTTTATATTGTGTTATTTTTAGTCCTTTGTGTTATTTTTGGTATGATACCATAGCTATCATGGTTTATATTGTTTATCGAATCCTGATTAATATTATTTGCATTTTTATTTGTATGAAATTACTAAGATGGCCCCCGACCATTTTATTAAGAAAAAAACATCATGCAGGCCGAGAAAACCATTGATCCCCTAATGTCAGAACAATCCGGTGTGAGATAGAGGAGGGAGTTTTATTTGGTTTCTTGATCAACAATTTCTAAATTAATACAACACTAATGTTTTTAGATTCAAATTGAAAAAGGAAATTACTTATGCTTAATGATTTTGTATCAAGTAAGTAAAAGACATGTTAATAAAGTAATTTTATCAAATTAATAAAGCCTTGCCCTAAGGACGAACAAAGTTCAAATGGACTAAGTGTACCTCGTAAGTCATGTTTATCCATGAATAATTTCAGGTACATAGAAGATGGAAGCATAGATGGAATAAAACAGCAAAGGATGCACAGTTAGGGTACAAGCAAGTGGCGACATGCCTCGATTTGGTGGGAAGATGCATTCAGATAGACCCTGCACGCAGGCCTTATATATGGGATGTAATCAGTTATCTCAACGAAATGGACAGTAGTGACACGAAAATAAGCGATGGTACTGAATGTCTGGAGTTGGAGGACATGCTAGGAATTGAGCCACTCGAAATTCATCTGCCCTTCGAGGTTAACAAGCAAATATCATGCTCCGTTGAGCTGACCAATGATACGGATGATCATTTTGCCTTCAGAATCTCGACCTTCAGTCTACGTCCATATTGCATAAAGGCAAACGAAGGCACTGTTCCACCACGGTCCAGGTGCAGTATTACCATATCGTTGCAAGCACTGAACAAGGCACTCCCAGGTCATCAGTGCAGGGACGAGTTCAGTGTCCAAAGCACCAGGGTAGATGGGAGTCTTGTAGCAACGAATATAGGTGGAGACATCTTCAATGACGAGCCAGGTAAAGTGATTGATACTGTCAATTTCAGCGTTGTTCTTGTGGAGGCTTTGTCTCCATCTGCTGATCAATGAGGAAGATTTAAGAGCACAAAAAGGATCATCAATATGAGTAACCTTTGGAACAGGTTGCTAAACTGGTGCTCGGATTTTTTATTTGTTGTTGTTTGCTCAAAGAGTGACCATCTGTTTAACATCCATCTGTAAGTTGTAACAGGAATGGATCTTTAATTGTCATATTATTCCTAGTCCATTAACTGACTTATGTATATGAGATATGATCCTAAGAGCATCTCCAAGAGAAGAGCTAAATGGTTTTCTAAAATCAAATATAGCCATTATCAGGTGAAATATGTCTCCAACAGACTCTTCAAGTGGCTGTCCAAATTTAGCTGTTGTCCATCCCGGGAAATTCGGTCGCTACATATGGAAACGCATGCTCGCTCGCCATCCGTCCTCCGTGCGCGCTCGGCGGCGTCTTCTCGCACGCGAAGGCCCTTTCCCGCGCATCTACTACCCGAGCGCAGTCTTCTGGATTCGGTCCACCTTCCTAGCTGGCCCCGTGCAAACACCCGTCTATGGCTGCCATGTCGCTGTTGCCGTGTCCCAGTGCTGCCACTGCTGCGGCATCTACGCAGGGGGGCCTGGTCTCATCTTCTTTGACGCCATGTCGCCATCGGTCTGGCCGTGTGGTTCCAGTTCACACTGGTTCTCGGCAAGACGGCAATCTCAGGGCCAGGTCGGTCCGCGGCGCCCGTGCTGGGGGCAGGCTTTGCGGCGCCCGTAGCTGTATCGCCCGACACTGCGCTCCGCGGCGCTGGTGACGGACATGAACAACGCCGTGCTGCCGCTCCGGGTGGTGCTACTCGAGGTCCGCAAGATAAAAACTGCGCCAGCGGGTGTGCCCCAAGCGCCGCTTCTTGGCCACCCCAACTGCAACGTCGACATATGTGAATGTGAATATACACTATAGCAGTCTAGGTGCATGTGTGAATGCCCGTCTCAGTCTAGGTGCATGTGTGAATGCCCGTCTCTGCTCATGTACATATTAAAGAAAATTACATGTACCCGCCAGAAACAAAATAGCGGAGTTGTAATTTGGCTCGACGAAGGAAACGACGTTCTACAGTGACGTGGCAAATTTGAAAATGGAGGATGGATGTATATAGGATACGATAACGTGGTGCGTTTAAATC
Organism: Themeda triandra; assembly: GCA_018135685.1. Taxonomy (NCBI): domain Eukaryota; kingdom Viridiplantae; phylum Streptophyta; class Magnoliopsida; order Poales; family Poaceae; genus Themeda; species Themeda triandra. Next base: position 322,487 of record JAENPR010000565.1, on the reverse strand, counting down.
TGATTTGAAAATACTGGATACGTACAAAATGAACATGAGAACGCGAGCCGGAAAAGCGACCTTGTCGGTTCAATGAATCGGTCCGTTCAGCATGCCACTAGTACTTTAAAAAAAATGATCTGCAATCTTATTGGGCTTGGGCAGCCGCCGGCAAGTTGTCAGCATGCGCTGCTATTTCCTCAAAACTGCTGTTAATTAGAGGAATGGGCTCCACAGTCCACCCTATCAGCGGCAGTCTTTTGTCAATGATGCCAACGCCTTTGTTTCTTTATTCAAAATTCATTTTATCTACCACGCTGACGCGTACCTCCATGTTTTAAAATCCTGCTGCCTACGCATCTCCGCTCTAATTCCACATTTCCCCGGGTTAGGTGGTGCAGTGGAAGGAAAACAAATAGTACGGTTGGAGTGGACGGGAAGAAGAGGGAGGAGGATGACGCGCTCGATTAACATCTGATTTTCATTGCCATTATTACCCAACAAGCCCTGGTTAACGGGTAAGTCTTTTGTTTCCCTTTTCTATTATGTACTAGCATCGTGCCCGTGCGTTCTGCTACGGGTTGACAAACTTTTTTATTAAAACACATGGATTGCACGATAAGATAATAATATTGCGAATTAAATAATGACATTAAAGTAACATTTAGTCTAAACAAACAAAGTTTATGAAATTAACACATCCACAGAGATCGTGGTGTCGCATGCTCATAAAATCTACCGTATAGATTTTTCCATGATTCCCTAACTAAGATAATGTTTTATATCTTGAGGAAGATGTCTCTAATATCTGTTTAGTGTGGTAACCATAGGCTCATTGCCATGTATACTGCAGGTGCCGCTTGGTGCCCGTATGCAAAGATAGCACAATAATTTTCTAAGTACTTCCTATTTTGCCGTGATTGACATTAATATTTTTCTATTCCATATTGCCGGGTGGGGATAGAGATGATTTGTGAAACATTTGTTGTCTTGAAATATAGCGCTAGCATGCGCCCTTTATATGGTACATGATTTATAATCCAAAAATTCACAAATATTATAATCCCAAGAGCTATTCTAGTCTACAAATTTGAAGACAATATATATGCAGTCATCCTGAAATCAAGATAAGCTCACTTCCATCAGCTTGCTTCAGAATGTCCCCCTGAAAATTCCCAATGCAATGCCCGACGCCTATTTTTATCAGCGTCCAGATCGAGGTTTTGGTTCAACGTACCTGGCCACTGGCTAGACAAAGGCTTCGGTTAGCATGATCGAGGTCGTTGTCGCGCTTCAAGGGGACACGACGCCTGCCGCCACCGAAGGCTCCGCCCGAGCCGTATGGGATCGAGCTCGCGGCGAGGGCGATGCGTGCTGGCGAGATTGGAGTGAGCTCCCTACGAGGGCGATGCGTGTAATCACGTGGCTGCTCAAACGCAAGCACAGGAAGTACTGGAGGCCTGCGACAATAGTAAAAGGTTGAAAACTCGCTCGCACCTGCTTGCCCCGTGCGGTGTTCGGCCGCCATCGATCTCCACCCGCACACCTTCGATCTCCACCGGCGCACGCGCTCGGCGACGCCTAACTCCACCGGCCGGCAATGCCGGCGTGACATCTGCGGCGGCATCGATCTTCAACCCGGACGTCTCGATCAGTCTACGTACGCAAAGACTACGGCTCGGGTGCACGGCTCGAGGTGGCGTCAAGGCGTCGGTGCGGTAGGTGACAGCCGGGGACGACGGTGCAGACCACGGTGTTTCAGGTGGCGTTGGCGCAAGGACGACGCGGCGCGCACGGCAAGGTCGAACAGAGCTGGCGCGTGGAAGAATGTGGTGGCTTAATGTGGAGCGGGATGATTGCAAGGGGAAATCTCCTTTGCCTTGTGTTGCCTTGGCTTGCCTTGATTGATTGCTGAAATCACGGGCTGCCATGCCTTGTTTTCCATGTTTGACAGATGGAGGGGCCACGCACGCACGCCTTCCAGATTAAGCCACGCAGAGCGACGAATCTTGCATGCTAGGCCGAGACGCCGTGATTGTGGTGGTAGCGACTTCCCTTTTTTCCCTTCCAAAAAAAGACTTCGTTTTTCCTAGCTATAGCACCATTTTTTTCTTCCCGTTTTTCCTTCCTTTTGTGTAGCGAAGGGGTGGGGATCGCATGGTTTCTTTCCTTCTTTTAGGCGGTGGGGTGGGATCGCAGGAGGAGGCAGACGGAAAGGACCAAGCAAATGCCGCACCAAAAATTGTCCACGCTTTGGTCTTTTTATTTGTGGGAGATATGTGTATGCAGCATTGAACCCTTTACCTTACCTCCATGTTTTGCAATCCTACCGCCTGATGGCCATGGAGCAAAATATCTTCGTCCCTTTGACTTTTCCCCAGATTAGCGATGCATCTTTGTGAAAGCAAGTCGAATTTACTCGTCCTACTCTTCTGCATATATCCTCGTGTGCCTCATCACAACTTAATTAAATAGGCTTTTTGATCCAGTCTTAACAGGAACAAGATCCAAGGCATGAAAATTAGTCACAGGGAACTTGAAATGATTACACAGTATTTTTCAGATGAGTACAAAGTTAGCTCTGGTCTTTATGGAGATGTTTACCTGGTATGATTAATCGTTCAAGGATATATGCAGGTATATTATAATTAGATTCTAATGATGATACACCTCTGATTCAATTATCTGCTTTCATTGTGGTACCCACCCTTCTTCTGCCACTGCTGGTGTATATTACTGTACTCCACAGGGCGTGTACAATTGCCAAGTAATTGCTGTGAAGAAGCTTCATGACCTGAATGGAATTGACGACAAGGCTTTTGCCAGTGTATTCAGTAATCTTACAAAGGTCAATCATCAAAATGTCGTTCGGTTAATTGGCTACAACTGTGAATCAGAGAAGGCCTTTGTGCGGCACAATGGGAAAGAATTTTTCGTCACAATAATGATGCGGCCCAACATGACTACGACGGCCCGGCCGTTCCCATTCTACCCCGTCCCTTGTTTCTCTCGACCTCTCCCGAGAAAGAGCTGCAAGACGGCGGCGGGCGGCGGCTGTAGAACCGCCGGGCCGTTGGCGGCTACGGATTCGTCGAGATGGCAAGGACGTCGCGGAGCTGGTGAGTGCTCTTCGCTCTGCATACAGCCCACCTACCCAGTCTTTTCTGCCTTGTCTTTCTACTGCTTGGAGGCTGTCCGCGCGCGATTGATTGATAGAGCCGCTGAAGTCTTTGGTTGCGTGCTATTGCAATCTAGGATACTGAAAGGCGTCCACCGTAATTTTTTTGAGAACACGCTTAAGCGCCCACCGTAATTGATTGAACACACCATTACGTACTTCCAATTCGCAGTCTGCAGCTTATGATTTACCGATTTGTGAGGGTATATCTTGCTAATAAACCGCTAGACGAGGTTAGCGGAGGCTATAGTCTGCTATATCGTTTTTAGCTTCTGCAGACACCTACCGCTAAACGGCATAGAAGGCTATTTTAAACATTGTTTGGACATATTTGTGGATGGATGGAGACGATAAGCCAGACGTTTTTTCTTAATAATACGAACTTTTAACTACTATGAACTTATTTATTTGTGGATGGATGTATATATATAGGAGACGATAACGTAGTGCGTTGTTTAAATCTGATTTGAAAAAACTGGATACGTACAAAATGAACATGAGAACGCGAGCCAGAAAAGTGACCTTGTCGGTTCAATGAATGTTCAGCATGCCACTAGTACTTAAAAAAAAAAAAACTGATCTGCAATCTTATTGGGCTTGGGCAGCTACCGGCAAGTTGTCAGCATGGGCTGCTACTTCCTCAAAAGTGCTGTTAATTAGAGGAATAGGCTCCACAGTCTACCCTATCAGCGGCAGTGCCTTCTGTCAATGCCAACAACGCATTTAGTTTTTTTATTTTAATTTTATTTTATCCACCACGCTGACGCGTACCTCCTTGTTTTTAAATCCTGCTGCCTAAGATCTGCATCTCCCTCTAATTCCACATTTCCCCATGGTTTGGTGGTGCATTGTTGTACTCTTCCTAATGTCCTCTTGTGCTGGATAGTCCGTGGAAGGAAAACAAATAGTACGATTGGAGTGGAGGGGAAGAAGAGGGAGGAGGCTCTCACGCGCTCGATTAACCTGCGATTTTCTTTTGCCATTATTGCCGAACAAGCCCCGGTGTTCATTCTTATTGCTGGTTAACGGGTAAGTCTTTTGTTTCTTTTTCACCTTTTTTCTATTATGTATATGTATGCATTCAACCCTTTACCTTACCACCATGTTCTGCAATCGTACCGCCTGATCACCATGGAGCAAAATATAGATACTTCGTCCCTTTGACCTTTCCCCAGGTTAGTGATGCATCTTTGTGAAAGCATGTCGAATTTAATCGTACTACTCTTCTGCATATATCTTCATGTGCCTCACACCAACATAATTAAATAGGCTTTTTGACCCTGTCTTAACAGGAAAAAAAATCCAAGATGAGTCTTCTGGGCATGAAAATTAAGCTCTGGGAACTTGATAATATTACACACGATTTTTCAGATGAGTACAAAGTTGGCTCTGGTCTTTATGGAGATGTTTACCTGGTATGATTAATCGTTCAAGGATATATGCAGGTGTACTATAGTCAGATTCTAATGATGATTACACCTCTGATTCAATTCTCTGGTTTCATAATGGTACCCTTCCGTCTTCTGCCACTGCTGGTGTATATTACTGTATTCCACAGGGCGTGTACAATTGCCAAATGATTGCTGTGAAGAAGCTTTATTCTGCTCTGCAAGGAATTGACGACAAGGCTTTTGCCAGTAAATTGAGTAATCTTACAAAGGTCACTCATCAAAATGTCGTTCGGTTAATTGGCTACAGCTGTGAAGCAGGGAAGATGTATGTGCGGCACAATGGGGAACTAATTTTTGCCACACTAATGGTGCGAGTTCTCTGCTACGAATATATGCAAGGTGGAAGCCTTGACAGACATATTAGAGGTGGTATACTACTTATTACTGCGGTATTTATTAGCAATCTACAACATTGATTCAGTTTCCTTAAATGTTTTCTTTTCATTTCATTTATATATTACAGACGAGTCTTGTGGTCTTGACTGGCCGACATGTTACAAAATTATTAGAGGGACCTGTGAGGGCTTAAACCACCTGCATAATTCCGAGGAAAGGCCTATTTTACATCTGTGCTTAAAACCTTCTAACATATTGCTCGATGAGAATCTGACAGCAAAAATTGGAGATCTTGGTTTATCCACAGTGGTTGCTTCAACGTATACCTACAAAATTGAGGCCATCAAGGGAACACAGTATGTTACTCTGATGCGGCATTTTAATTTTTACCATTTTGTTTTGGAATTTGCTTATATCAAGCAAGTTTCATTTGCATTTCTCTACTATAATAACCTTATCTTTGATGCCGTAATTCTTGTTTTATCATGAAGTGGGTACATGCCACCTGAATACCGTGAGACTGGTTATATATCAACAAAGTTTGACGTATTCAGTTTGGGAGTCATAATTCTTAAAATAATGGCCGGAAATAAAGGCTACTCCCGCTGTAATGAATTGCCTCCCAAACAGTTGGCTGAGCTTGTAAGTAAAAGTACTCTCTCTGTATATATAAACTATCATGAACTGATGCATGTCTTTCTCATATCAGCTATTAAAAGTATTTGCACGCATGTGTCCCACGTCTTTCTACCTTTTATTTCACAAAATTCACAGGTCATCAACAACTGGAAGCAGAGGATGACAAGCACGTCAGCGATCTTTTTACAAGAAATGAACATCCTACGAGCGGAGACTTGTATCAACATAGCACTAAGATGTGTAAATTATGACTACAAGAGAAGACCTTCAGTAAACGACATTATCAATGAACTGGAAGAACTAGAGTCTAAGATCAACAAACAGTTGAGTTCGTTTCACTGAAAAAGTTTCATTTGGCAAAAAATATTTCAGTTTGATATATTTATCATATTTTAGTTTCACTGTTGCAAATTCCACAAGCAGCAATGCTATAGTTTTGGAATTGAGAAGATTAAATTAAAAAGAGTTTTGTTTTCTACTGAGACATTTTTGAACCCTCGGTTGAGATTGCACTAATTAACATTTTGCAGGGCCTACATAAATTAAAGAACCCATTTATTTCGGACATGCATTTCTTGTACATAAATGCAACATGATAAACTGAAGTGCTAAGAGTTACATGTTTCATGTTGTGAATTTCAGATTAGCTTTGCGAAGTTACCAGGGACGTTTTGATGAAAACTATAGGTATGCAAATGCTAGATTGAGGAATTATTTGTTGAATAATCTGAAGCAGATAAACTGGGCAATATATTTCTTTTGTGTTAAGTCAACTCCATAATACACATGCTATTGTCATATTTAGTTCTCCAAACACTTATAATTATGTGATACTCATTGGTGGTTATTTAAGATCCAATCCCTGGAGAATTTAGGAAGTACTCCCTCTGTTCCAAATTATAGTTTACTTTGACTTTTTTGGTGCATGTATTTTGCTATGTATATAGACATTATTTATCTAGATACATAGCAAAATACATGAACCAAAAAAGGTAAAGAGAACTACAATTTGGAACGGAGGGAGTATATAGAATATATAAAATGCATACAATGTGATGGGTGTAACTAGGTGCCCTAATTCTTTTGCAGGTTTCTTGGTTGTTCTTTTCTTGTAATAAATGAAGACACAAATGTTTCGCTGGGTTTTCCTGCATGATATACAAGCCTACAACCTAATAACTACTAGATGAATACCCCACGCGTTGCTGCAAGACTTTACGAAATGTTGTTCTGTAAATGCTAACTAAATTAATCAGGCATATTTAAGAAAAAATAAAAATATTTTCTAATAAGAGACATTGATGTTGGCACAATATCGGTAGCACTATATAGTAATATTATTTGGCCTAGGGACATACCATGGTGGGAAGGATCAAACGAAACCTCATTAGTGAGCAGCCTGGAATTACCTTGTGAGACTATAACGTTGCTTTTAAAAAAAAACAGAATATAACGGTGCATGAAGAATTATGGTGAGGAAGAGGAATGTATAGCCCTTTTGTTTTCTCAGAGGATGGAATTCTGAGGGGCATGTAGTGGCAATGCCTGTTCAGTTATAGAGTCCATTTGTTGTCAAATATATCTATAGATTAGTAGATGATGATGTGGATTGTTTGGTGATGTGGCTTCATAGAATTGTAAAGAAATATGCTAGTGGGCATTATCTTTATAGGAGTTTAAGATAAGATTTAAGATTTCTTTTTTTTCTGAACAATAAAATGACGTGTGACCTCCTAAAAGGATAAACGGTCCAGTGGACCCATACCATACTCCAATATCATCAAGTGGCCATGTTAAGACAGCAGGAGTAGTTTTTTGTATTTGTTTCGGTACTTTTACACTTAGTCCACGAAAAATAGAAAAATGAAATAATCAAACTTAGCTTTGTATGTCATTCTTTTGGGTCTTGGCTTTACTTCTTTTGCATCTAGTTCAAAAAAGAAGAAATAATCAAACATAGTTTTTTGGAGTATGAGTTATTTCTGCTTTCCTTAATTTGATAAAATATCCTATTTTACTTAGAGTGGAGAGTATTCACATGGAATTTGACTCATTGGAGTCTGCACTTGGTGGAAGCGAGAGCCCAAGGCATCTAAAATTACCATTTCTGCAGTTCATCACAAGAAATTTCTCTGATGAGCTAAAAATTGGTAGTGGTGGATGCGGAGTAGTTTACAAGGTAAATAATTTTCTCGTTGCACAAAGCAACTAACTTGATCTGATTTTCATGACCGTTCTCACCAGAAAGTTTCAGCAGGGCATCCTGGGAAACCAGATTATAGCAGTCAAAAGGCTGTTGAACAGCCATACAATAGAAGACAAGATGTTTCATCGTGAGGTTAAAAGCTTGATGATGGTTAACCATAAAAATATTGTACGATTTCGAGGCTACTGTTCGCATACTGAAGAAAAAGCACTAAAAATGGAAGGAAAATTTATTATGGCTCAGGATCGGGAAAGATTGCTCTGTTTTGAATATTTAGTCGACGGAAGCCTTGAGAGCTACCTTACTGGTATGATAAATCACATTTTACTAGAGTAGACTTTATGATCCATGTATTCACCTATTTCGTTCTTCTTCCTTTTTTCTCAAGCTACTTATTATTTATTAAGCTATGCCGCATGACTAGAAGCAACACAATGAACAAATCAAATGTCTCATCAATTAATATGTTTATACTCAGTTTAGCATGAAAAACCAAACACCAAAGGATTACATGTTTCCAACTAGCTCTTGTTTAAATTTATGCTTCTGCATGCAGATGAATTAAGGGGACTTGAATGGCAAACTCGGTATCAAATAATTAGAGGAATCTGTGATGGTTTGCATCATCTTCACTGTGAAAATCATATTGTTCACATGGATCTCAAACCTGCCAATATACTATTGGACAGTAACATGGTGCCAAAGATAACTGATTTTGGCCTATCAAGATTGGACAACATATCACAAACTATGAGCTCAGAACGTCTTGTATCTTTGTAAGCTTAAAATTTGCAGAAAACAATTTTTTATTCTGATATTTGTGCTTTTGAATTTGTATGGACAAAATGTGTGGAACCATTGTTTTTTCATGTAGAGGATACTGTGCTCCGGAGTACCTGCTTCATGGCAAAATCTCAGCAAAATCAGACATATATAGTTTGGGTGTTATAATTCTTGTGCTAGTGACCGGAAGTAAGAAGGAGCCGAACAATACTAAAGTAAGTTACCTCAGTATTCATTGTTATAGTGCTTCAAACAACCATGTTTTTTTTCAAAAATGTGCGCTGCACGTATCTCATTAAGAGAAGATACAGTTTGTTAGTTATATTCCATCCTTCCAAATGGCAAGATGCCACTGATAGCACGAACGCCACAATGAACATAAGGCGCCGGCTAGACGGTGGAGCTTTGAGTGGTGCACTCTAAATGCAAACTAATTTTGCTCCGAAAGAATAAGTTGCCGCGAACACCACTATGGCCCTGAAGCCGGCAGCCACCCACTCATCGGCTTCGTCTTTGATACGAAGGAGCACCATGGTTGTCATTGAAGCGGTGCCGTCGAAGGTCCTCCAATTTTGTTCTTTCCGAGACCAATCCACGAAGTAAGTAAGACGATGGTGTCAAATCAGCGGCATAGCGTGCCCGGCACCATCATGCGCGTGCCGAGCCACCAGTCGATGAGAGTAGCGTCAGCCGGCGGTGGGGGGCAACCGAGCCCCAGGCGCTGTAGAAGGTGGTGCCATATCACGCTGGTGTAGGCACAGGAATCCAGCAGGTGGTCCGTGTGCTCGGGCTCTGGGCAAAGAGTGCACGGTCGTCATCGTTGTGAAGATCATGGCATTTGCATCGCTCCGCCGTCCATTACCACCCGCGAAGTGCAAGCCAAAATAAGAACTTCACCTTCGGGGGCAGGACACGAGACCAAAGCTCACTGCCCCTCCCTCACCCCCCCCCCCATAGCGATACTCGCCCGGAAGAACACCCGGTAGGCCGAGGCACTTGGAATAGATGCCATCCGGGGTCGAATGCCAAACCAGCTTGTCGTTCATGGATGGGTCGAGGTGTACGTCCTCCATCATGGACCATCTCCGAAGGAACTGTGTCATGTAGCTCATCGTGGAGGCGGCCGTCGCATCCCATGTCCTCCGGGGCGTCCCTGACCGAGCGCCGGAACCATCAAGGCACAGCCCGAAAGACTTTTGGTTCGAAGTGACAGCCTGCCGGCCGGGAGCCAGCTGTCTGTCGAGAACCTGGCTAGCTCCCTGCTGCCGACCATGAACGACGTGGAGGCGTCGAACATTTGCACGATCTTCTGTTCCATGGGAGCCTTGAGTTGCGCCAAGCCGAGGATTCGGAGGTCGGGGATGCCAAGCCCTCCCAGGTCGCGTAGTGAGCACACGATGGGCCACGCGACCTTGCATTTGTCGCCAGCCGCCGTCTCCGCACCAGCCCAGAGAAATCCTCTCCTGGCCTTGTCGATTACGTCAATGGCCCATGTCGAGAGCGTGTAGCGAAGTGACACGTGCACCGGAATGGCTGACAATGTCGTTCAATTAAGGGTGGCTTGGCCTGCGTCGTTTAGGAGGCCAGCCATCCAAGTCGAAATCCGGCCTACCACCGAATCGACCAACGCCTGCTCCTTGTCGCGATTAAGTTTGTTGATCGGGAGCGGGACGCCAAGGTACTTCGTAGGGAAGGACTCCACGCGGCCTGGGAAAGCCTGAAGGGCGATGTCCAGGTCCTCGGGGGAGTAAAATGGAACCAAACTGTTCTAATTTATTGTTGCGGCAACCTTAGGTTCTTGAAATTGTATAAGGCAGCGTTGTATTTCAATACCAAAAAAAATGTGGGGCCGCTCTGCAGCTTTAAAATTAATGGGAAATTTTCTAGACCGAAAATACGAGTGTACATACATCTACTTATTTTCAAACTCCAGGGATATTTGGATATTAGATATAGGCACATTTGTAATTTTCTAGTTAACTAATATCGTGCCCATATGTTGCTACGGGTTAGAAAAGTTTTGTATAGGAACAAATGGATCACACAATAAGAAAATAATATTGCTTAAAATTAAATAACACATTAAAGTGACATTTAATCTAAACAAGCAAAGTTTGTGAAATTAACACGGTCACATGGATCGCGGTGTGGTAGCCTCGTAGGCTCATAAACTCTAGTGTATAGTTTTTTTGGTGATTCACTTAAAATGGTGTTTTATATCTTCAGAAGATATCTCCGATAAATGCAATATTCGTTTTTTATACGGTTTTACGGCGTACTACACCTTGTGAGATGGATCTTCTAGAGATTTTATTAGAGCAAGGACCGAGCAATCTTTTCGACGAGCAATTCTGACCAACGAATGCAATCTATGTAACCAAGATGGCCACCCAATGTGTAGGGAATGAGAAATACGGGTGAAGTCCCGGTCATGAAAAAAAAGTATGTAGGGATTGGACCTTTTTTCTGTTGCTGTTGGATTTCTTTCTGTACCTGGTGATGCTGGCCTTGCTAGCTATGGTTTGCTGACGAGTATGTGGAGAAGTTTTGGTGGATGTCCACCTTCCTAGTGCCTTCGCTGGGGTGAGACTGCGCCAGTTACATCCACCAGTATATTTAATACATTGCATTTAAAAGATGTCACCGTTGACATACATGGTATTCTTTCTCGTCCAATTCTTTTGTGAGCTCCTTTATTTGCTCTTCTTTTTATATAGGTAATGTGTCTGTGCGTTGATACTAGACAACTAAACTTTGTGCTAAAACATAGATCGCACGATAAGATGACAATGCTGTGAAATTGGTGTTTAATTTATGTAAACAATAACATGTCTGTCTGGCTTAAGCTTGAGAAGAGAGTGATTGCAGAACTAGATGGCCAACCATGATAACCGCCACACATTTTGTACAGTGGCCGCACATTGCTCCTCCTCTACCCAACCAGCCTCAAAGTGGAAGCTTTGGGCTACCCTCGTCCGCCTTTCCCTCTCCAGGAAACCGAACCTTGCAAAAAGTAATTATGAAATCTGATGGTCACAAGAATACATTGTCCTTCTGAAGCTGTTGCAGACAATAAAAGGCTAGTTGACCAACAATCAAATTACCAACAATCAAATAAAAGGCCATATATGAATAAAAACATAAATCTCATATGGTTGCATTTCCAAGACCATATCCTACCAAGCCATATGGTTGCATCTATGGTGAATGCATGAAGAATATGATTTCTAAGTTCAATGCAGGCTGCCAAAAAAGATTGTAATAAATACTGAGCAATAAATTAACAAACATTAATAGTGGATGGTGTTATTTGAAGGATTTGAGTTCTAAAAATAATAAAAAATAATTACGAGAGTGAGAATGGAGGTGGTGCATCTCAATGAACCTGCTCCCCGTCCTCGTTGGGCTGTACAGCCACCGCAAGCCGCGTTGTGCAGGGGAAGGCAGCGCTAGGGGAGAACGACAGCGGACACGTGCCAACGAGGACTGCTCGCGATGCTCGACAACAAGGACGGCTGGCGCGCAACGGCGAGGACCGGCCGTGATGCTCGATGGCGAGGACCGCCAGCGCGACTCGATGGCGAGGACGGCGGCGCTGGCGAGGACCGCCCGCAACGCTCGATGGCGAGTACAACTGCCACGCGACAGTGAGGACCGCCTGCGCCGCTCGATGGCGAGGACGGCGGCAACGTGCCGGCGAGGACCGGCCACGACGTTTGATGGCGAGGACAGCTGTCACGCGACAGCGAGTACCGCCTGCGACGCTCGACAACGAGGACCGCCTATGACGCTCGACGGCGAGCACGGCTGCCGCGCGACGTCGAGGACCGCCCGCGACGCTTGACGACAAGCACGGCTGCCGCACGACGTCGAGGACCGCCCGTGACGGTCGACAGCGATGATGGCGGCCGCGCAATGTCGAGTACCGCACGTGACGCTCGACGACCCGCTCGACGTCAATGTCCGCCCGCGACACTCGATGGTGAGGACGGCGAGCGCACGCCGGCGAGGACCGGCCGCGATGTTTGATGGCGAGCACAGCTACCACGTGACAGCGAGTACCGCCCGTGACGCTCGACGACGAGGATGGCAGCCGCAAGATGTCGAGGACCGCCTACGACGCTTGACGACAAGGACGGCTGCCGCACGACGTCAAGGACTGCTCGTGATGGTCAACGGCGAGGATGCAGGCCGCGCGATGTCGAGTACCGTCCATGACGCTCGACGACACGCACGACGTCAAGGACCGCCCGCGACGCTCGACAGTGACGATGGTGACCACGCGACGACGAGGACAGCCCATGACGGCGCGTGGCAGACCGTGCGGGTGGGGGCGATGACAGAGAGATGGATGATGCGGGGAGTGTTTCCTTTTCCGAGCGTGGCTTTGTTTGATAATGAAGTGGTAGTCTTTCGTTTCTATTTTTTTATGCACCATTGGGCGCCTTTTGTTTTCGGTAATGCTTGGTAGGGTAGAAGTAGAACGTGGCACGCGGCCACTGGGCCTCGGCACATCACGCACACACATCGTCCACGCGCCTGCTCGTGGGCTCACACCTTTGTCGTATTGTCCATAATGGCAGTAGTGCATGACTTTGCTGACATGCGGACTCTCACGGTGTTCCACTCCATTGATCAGTGATGTGTCTCATCACTTAAACTTTTTTTCATACTTACTGTAGTCAAGTACAACAGCTATCACCTTCATGTCCTCCAATATAGAATAAAAAATGATAAAGGGGCGGGACATAGCGTGGCCACTATTACATCTATGACAGCAGAGCGTTTCAGAGGTCTTTACAAGTCTTTACAGTATGTCTTTACAAGATTTTCTGGATTTTCTGCAAGCGAGTGTGACCGGACTGCAGGCGCGGGCCAATGGCGCAGCCCCTTAGCAGCAGGCAGGGTTGGCCGTTTTGGTGTTTATGGGCCGCGCGTGCGCTGTTCTAGCATAGAACGTTCTATCGCTAGTTTAACCCTTTTGTTTTCTCTTGTGCGTGATTCTTTTCCTTCCTAATTTTGCGTGATGTGATTTCTTTCCAATTTTGTTGGAGCCGGGCAACAATGACGGAGCCTTTATTTTCTCTTGTACGACCAAGGCTGATTTCTTTCTTTTTTAATTAAGTTTGACACAAGGAATGGATGTAGGAGTAGAGAGTGTTGCATCGCAGCAGGTAGAATCATGGTCCCACGTTAAAATGTCGCATCAAAAAATTATCCACGCTTTGGTCTTTTTAGTTGTGGGATCAGAGATGTTTTAACAGAGAATTCATGTAATTAGTCCCAACCATCGACGATTGCTCATGAACCTTGATTACAACGGAACTAAATGACTATGTACATTGTTAGAGACATGTAATTAATAGCAACTGGTGTCACAAAAGGATCCCAACGAGCTTCTTTCCACTCTAGTATCCTCTAGTAAATTCCGTTAGTCTCTATCATGGTTTGTATTCTTTATCTAATTCTGATGCATATTATTTGCATTTCACTTTGTATGAACTTAATAAGTGTATATTTGCTTTGGTTATTTGACCGACAATTTTTTTAGTCAGTACCCATTTATGATAATTGAAACAGGAAACAACTTATGTTTATGATTTTGTATCCAAGCATGTTAATAAAGTATTTTCTCAAATTAATAAAGTTTTATCATAAGGACGAACAAAATAACATAGCTTCAGATGGACTACGTACCTCATAGGTCCATACAATTCTAAATCACATTTGTCCGTAAATAATGGCAGGTACATAGAAAATGGAAGCACAGGTGGAACAAAACAGCAATGGATGCACAGTTAGGGTACAAGCAAGTGGCTACATGCCTCGATTTGGTGGGAAGATGCATGCAGATAAACCCAATAGATAGGCCTGATGTAAGCGATATAATCAGTTGTCTCAATGAAATGGATAGTCGTGGCGCGGAAACAAGTGATATCGCTGAATGCCGGGCATTGGAGGACATGCTGGGAGTTGAGCCACTCGAAATCCGTCTACCCTTCAAGCTTAACCAGCAGATATCATGCTCTATTGAGTTGACCAATGATACGGATGATCACTTTGCCTTCAGAATCTCGACCACCAGTCTACGTCCTTATTCCATAAAGGAAAATAAAGACATTGTTCCACCATGGTCCAAGTGCAGTGTCACCATATCGTTGCAAACGCTGGACAAGGCACTCCCGTATCACAAGTGCATGGACGAGTTCTGTGTCCAAAGCACCAGGGTAGATGGGGGTCTTGTAGCTACGAATATAGGTGGAGACATCTTCAATCAAGAGCTAGGTAAAGCGGTCGATACGGTGGATTTCAGTGTTGTTCTTACTGATGCGTCCTCTCCATCTGCTGACGACTGAGGAAGAGATTTATTCAGCACACAAAGAGGGTCAGTACGAGTAACCTTTGGGACCTGGTGCTCTTTTTTTTTTTTTAATTCCAAGAGTGACCATCTGTTGAACATGCATCTGTAAGGTTGTAATCACAGTAATATTTTTTATCAGAGTGTCCTTTGTATTAGTAATTCACTGACAGCTTCTATGGCATTGTTCTGAAAGCCTCTTTTTACAGCAGTGAATTGTCAATGGTTTTGGTCAACTGGAGTTCAATTGTCTAGCCATGCGCGCTCCAGCATTTCAGTTATGTGTCCATTTAAGTCGTATACAGAATATATATTATGCATACTGTATCAAAAAAGGAACAAAAATGAAAAATATACCATTTAATATGGGTAGTTTTTATTAGCCGCATGTTTTTAAATATGCAGTGACTTCCTAGTTAATGGGCAGGATCACGGGTCTCTCCTCCATTCTAGGCTGAAGAACATAGACACTTTTGCGTACTGGTGGGTTGCTTCTTGTAGATGTGCGCTCTGCTTCGTAAATTGGGCCGGCCCGTTGCACTCTCACAGCTCCTGCTTCGTCCTGGCCGATGGTGATTCCAGTTTTAAACTGGCGTCTTTTAAGTAGCTTTCAACTGAGCCAGAGAGATGCATCAGGAAGAACGGCAGTCAGGATCCATGGAGGCCGACGCAGCGGTCACACCTCTACCCGGCGACAATGTGCTCGCGGCAGATGAACACCAAGTACATATATAGGAAGTCTATCGTCATGACAGGAAATATACTACAAGTGGAAGAATTTAAAATTAAGCAAAATATATAGGTACGCATATGGTCTGGATGTATATAATAAGAAATATTAAGATATTTTTGCTCATGAATTCGGATAGGTTTCACGGTTTATGTGCGCCCAAATGAACTATTTTTTTTCTAGATTTACAATATCCCTTCTCTTGAATGTGGGGGTATGTTCATCACCATGACATGCAGTAGAGAAAACCAGTTCTTCTTGATAAAATATTCTAATAAACCACAGAAATTCGGTATTAAAAAGAGATTAAAGAGTAGTGTTCCAATCAGTGACCAATTCCATAGAAGGACTCACAGATAAACAGACTAGATTGATATCACAAAAGGTGTACATTCAAAGGAACGAAAGGTTCATCAGTACCCATACACATGAATGTTGCTAATCTTCCATTAAGCATGGCGTATACACAAATGATTCTTCAATGGAACGACCCCAGGTGTGTCCTTGACTTACTTTTCCTACATATTGAACCTTTGGGCTGTTCAGATGAGAAGCCACCACGTTACCACTGGAACAACACAAGAAGATAACCTCCTTGTAGGGATGAAATCCAAGGAATTTGACATATGGAGGAAGCTCCTCTTCGTCATCTGAAACATCGACAATGTTGTCATCATCAGAGTTCCATTCGTCATCTGAAACATCAACAATGTTGTCATCTTCAGAGTTCTGTTCGTCATCTGAAACATCGACAAAGTTCCAGCAAACATTTAGTTCTAGTGATGCATCTTGGGTCTTCCTTCCATCACTCCAATATTCTGGTTCGAGATCCAAAGCAGTCCAATACTTCAGAGCATCAAATTTATTGTTTTCCAAGCACCATGAGTATGAATTGATCTTGAGGATCCTTGGGCACCCACTCCATTTGGTTATTATGACTAGATTCGCAGAGAGTCCAAACTTGAAGTCTGGTCAAAGCATCATTAGTAATAGCTGCAAAGTACACTCCCTTCTCCGATCTACCAAGATAAGACGTTACTTTGTTCTTCAACCAGTCGACAACAAGTTTTACTGGCGATTTGATTACTATGTACTTATCATCCAGCAAAGATAATCTGCAAAATATAACACACACAGAGAAAGTAACTATATTGATCCATATCCATGTACGGAAGAATGGATTGAGATTAATTTGTTTACCTAGACACAAATTCACCAGGGCAGCGAATGTTGTTAGATAGTAGATATACGGCCCATGGGCCTGCCCCTAGTGGCTCCCCTTGTGGTCTATATGTATACACTGATTATGTCTATTGATGATTAATCTAAGTATTACACAACCCTAATACTCTCTCATGGTATCAGAGATCGGTTCCCGATCCCGCTTCCGCTAGAGCCGCCGCCGTAGCGCCTCTCGCCGGTGCTCCCCGCGCCGTCGCCGAGAGTCCCTCGCCGGCTCCCCCTCCCTACCCTACCCATGGCCGACGACGACGCGCTGACCGAGGAGGAGCGCGCGCAGCAGGTCGCCGCCGCCGCCGCCGCCAAGGCCGCGGCCGATCGCGAGGCCGCCCTCGATGCGCAGGCCCTCGCCGTCGTCAACATCAAGGTGTTGATCCCCATCACCCTCGATCGCGTCTCCAACAACTACGATAGATGGCGCAAGGTCTTCCTCGTCGTCCTCGGCAAGTACGCGCTGACCGATCACGTCCTGTCCGATGCCGCCCACCCCACGCGATCCGCATGGGCGCAGATGGACTGCACCGTGCTATCGTGGATCTACGTCACCATCAACGCCGATCTACAGCAGCAGGTCATGCTCAAGGAACCCTCCGCTCACGTAGCGTGGCTCGCCCTCGACGACGAGTTCCTAGGGCAGCATGAATCATGCGCCCTCCTCCTCTCCGCCGAGTTCCGCAACTTCAAGCAGGGCGCCCTCAACATCACCGACTACTGCCGTCGGTTGGAGACGATGGTGAGTGCCCTCGCTGAGTTCGGCGATCCCGTCGGCGATCGGACGCTGGTGATGACGCTGATCCGCGGCCTCAATGGCACCTTCCACCATATGATGTCGCATCTGAAGCTCCAGCGCCCCTTCCCCACCTTCAACGAGGCGCGGAACCTTCTTCTCCTCGAGGACGTCGACCTCAAGGACGCCGCCGCCGATGATCCGCCTCCCCCGGCCGCCCTCTACATGTCCGGTGGTTGTGCCCCGCAGCACCCCTCCGGTGGGTAGTCAGGCGGTGGCCAGGGGCGCGCCCCGTCCGGCGGCACCAACGATGGGCAGTGCAACAACAACCGCCGCCGTGGCAAGAACAAGAACAATGCCAACGGCGGCGGATCCAACGGCGGTCCCAGCGGCCCTAGCGCCGGTGCGGGCGGCTCCGGGTGCGGCCCTCGGCCTGGGCCACCACCGCCGCTGAACCCCATCCCCAACCCGTGGGGTGGCACGGTTCAGTTCTGGCCGTACCCCTACGGCCCCGGCGGCGCCATGCATCGTCCTCCACAGCCGCCGGCCGCCTTCCACGCCCAGCAGCAGCCCGCCTACGCGCCGCAGCAGGTGCCCTACATGCTGCAGCAGGGCGCGCCGAGCGTTCCACCTGGCATCGGCTATGGGGGTGTGCCCTCTTCACCCAAGACGCAGCAGCAGCAGCAGGCGCCATGGACTCCCATGGCTGGCGGGTCCTGGAATCATGGCTCCCTCATCGACAACTTCAGCACCATGTCGCTGAACGTGCCCTCTCCTTCAAACGAGTGGTACATCGACTCGGGCGCCGGCTCTCATATGGCAAACAACGCTGGTATACTCACCTCCTCTTGCCCCTCATCCTCTCATCCTTCATCAATTATTGTCGGTAACGGTGCGTCCCTCCCCGTTACTTCCGTCGGGTCCTCCTCTTTTATTACACCGCATTGGTCACTAGTTCTTTCTAATGTTCTTGTTGCTCCTGGCATTATTAAGAATCTAATTTTCGTTCGCCGCTTTACCATTGATAACAATTGTTCAATTGAGTTTTATCCGTTCGGTCTTTCTGTGAAGGATCTTCAAACACGGAGCGTGATCGCCAGATGTAACAGTTCGGGTGACCTCTACCCCTTCTTTGTTGCACCTGCCACCAGCACCACTGCCCTCGCCGCTACTACATCCACGTCCACCCTATGGCATCGCCGTCTAGGTCACCTAGGGTCCGATGCCTTGTCCAAGCTTATTAGCTCCAATGTCATTTCATGTAATAAGTGCACGACTGAACCTTTATGTCATGCTTGTCAATTAGGTCGTCATGTACGGCTCCCATTTAGCTTGTCCTCCGTCGTGCATCCAAACCTTTTGATCTTATTCATTGTGATCTTTGGACGTCTCCTATTTTGAGTGCTTCGGGATATAAATATTATCTTGTTATTTTAGATGATTGCACTCATTATGCTTGGACATTTCCTTTACGTCTCAAATCTGAAATGTTTGAGATGCTGTCCCGTTTTTTCGCCTTGCACGCACTCAGTTTGGCGCCTCCATTAAGGCCGTCCAGTGCGACAACGGCCGCGAGTTTGACAACTCCTCGGCCCGCACGTTCCTCCTCACCCCGGCGCCATCCTCCGCATGTCGTGCCCCTAACATCCCAGCAAACGGTCGTGCCGAGCGCGCTCTTGAACGATTAATAATATTATTCATTCTCTTCTTTTTCAGGCTAGCTTACCCCCTGTTTACTGGGCTGACGCTCTCCATACTTCCACATATCTTCTCAACTGTCACCCCACCAAAACCCTAGCTGGCCGCACACCTTACCTAGCACTCCATGGCACTCCACCATCCTACGATCATCTCCGTGTGTTTGGATGTGCCTGTTATCCTAACTTGTCTTCCGTTGCGGAAAACAAGTTTTCACCTCGCTCCACTCTTTATGTCTTTCTCGGGTATTCCGAGGATCACAAAGGTTATCGGTGTCTTGATCTTCACTCAAATAGGATCATTGTGTCTAGACATGTTGTCTTTGATGAGTCCTCCTTTCCATTCGCCAGCATGTCTACCTCTCCAATTGATCCTACCACCCTAACCTTTTTGAGCGATGAGGACACTGTCACTTTGCCCATTGGGCCTAGTGTCGCTGCTGCAGGTACCCCGACCGTCGCTGATGCTGCCCCCGGCGCTGCTGCCCCTGCGGACCCACCGTCCCAGGCTGCTGCCAGTAGCGCCCCCGGCACTCCCGGCGCCACCGATGGTGCCCACGCCGCCCCTGCTAGCCCCGGTGTTGCTGCCCCTGGGGATCCGTCGCCCCAGGTCGCTGCCAGTAGCGCCGGTGCTTCGCCTGGTACCGCTACCCCTGCTCCGCAGGTTGCTGCCAGTGGTACCCGGCGCACTGCCTCCTGTTGACGGTCGTTATGTGCCAATTTTTACCGTCAACTAGACATGAGAAAGGACTAAAATATGTTCACCAACTAGATATAGGGGTTATACTAACAAATTCCACGAGTTTTGGTGAATGTCCGTTTTAACGGGGCGTCAAATTTGAAAATACCCAAGGAAGGCCCACATGTCGGGTTTACATAGAGATAATTGGGAACCGGTGAAAATTCATGTCTGGAAGGTTCGAGAAGGCTCGGACCAAACGGGAGCCCGAACGGGCTCGGTGGAGAGTCGGCCGACTCCCACCCTTGGTCGGCCGACTCATGACTGGACCAATCGGCATCGCCTCGCGGATCCCTGTTCCACCGCCTTTGAGGATGAATAATAATCGTCCGTTTAGGTCGGTTTGATCCGAGGGCCGTGGTGCATCCTAGAGGGCTATATAAGCGGGGCCCCCGGCCCCCGGAAGAGGCAATCCCTTAAACCCTAATTCATTATCTCCCGTACGGGATCGAGTTGTAGAGGCGTCCCTTGAATGGATGACTTCTCTTCTCTAGAGAATTAGAGCTAGACATTCCAATGTAGTAGATTAGATCTAGATGAGAGTTAGGGAGAGCGGAGCTATGCTCCGGTTCTGGAGAAGTCTTCAGAGATTTGGTATGTCTTTGTATCTATTCTTGTAAGACTTATGCTTTAATATATTTATCTTCCATATCTACTTTATGCCTTTCATATGTATGCTTAGTATAGTTGTTACATCTTAGTATGGGATCTTCGCTCGTATTGAGTGCTCTAGTTATCATATGTAATTAGAGTAGTAATCGATAGTGTAGGCATGGTGTCTAGACTATAGGTTACCCGAGGTTGCGCCCAATCCACGGATAGTTGTGGTAGCCCCGAGGTGACAACTGGCTGTCGGGCCTTTGTATTCCACCACGTTCGGGTTGGTGTCTCGTAGAGCTCTCGGCAGCCTTCTCCCAACTACTCTTTACCCGATCTTCTTCGAGAGTTGGAAAGGACTGCTTTGCTCCAAAGTGCTATTGTGTGATCGCTATATCTAACCATTCCCTGTTATCATAGAACCAAAGTAATAGAGAAGTATATAGGAACCTTGATCTCTCCCGTTGTCCTCTCACTCTAGCTAGCTACTCATTTATTATAGAATTCTCATGTGTGCTTTTATTCTTATATCCTATCATATATCATTTACCCCTGCTTTAGTCTAGTTGGTTTACTAAGTTAGTAGATACATGATGGTGATTTATTAGATTCTTTAACCCTTGCTTCCCTGTGGTAAAATATAAATAACGATACCTGGTTTACTCCCGGTAAAATGCTACAATGGTATGTTCTGTGCGCTTGCGGAATCCTTCTTATTTTAGTTGCACTTAACAAATACCAACACCTCCACAGCGCCACTCGTCATCACGCCGGTGGCCAACGAGCACAGCATGCGCACTCGAGGAAACACTATGCCAGAAAGCGCTATCAGTGACGCGACGATTCGTGACACAAAAACAAAACGCGTCACCAATAATCTATCCGTGACGCGGGTTCACGAGACGCGTCACGATTAGTTGTTGCCCATGCCTCAGGACCAAGACGCGTCACTAATAACAATGTATTCGTGACGCGCGTTAACAAGACGCGTCACAGATAAAACTGGTGACGCGTATTGTCCAGGCGCGTCACAAATAGATGGTCGTATTGGTGACGTTGATTAACAAAATGCGTCACAGATAAGTCATGTGACGCGTTTTATCTGGACGCGTCACGAATAGGAAAGAATATCTGTGACGCGTGTCGACAATACGAGTCACGGATAATAAATGTGACGCGTGTTCTATAGACGCGTCACTGAGTTGTATCGATATTTGTGACTCATTTTCTTGAGCCGCGTCACAATCGGAAGAAAAAAGATAAGAAAAGGAAATAGGAAATATACAAAAAACAATTGACCACGGTGGGAGTCGAACCCACAACCTTTTGATGCGAAGTCAAACAGCTAATCCACTACGCTATGCGGTTGCTATTGTTCAACGCTATATAAGCACGACATTCGAGCGGGAGGAAGAAGAGAGAACGATTCCACACGCCCGTGCTCCAGTTCCTAGCTGAAATCGGAAATCACACGCCCAAAATCGCTCTGGCCGGTAGCGTTCATCGTCGTACGCCCAGGAAGCCAAATTTTTGAGGGCATATTTTATTTGGGCCGAAAACCTGCAGGCCCAAATTCCACAAGTCCCCAACTCCAAACCTGCAGCCCTAACTCTCCCGTCCCTCTCCCCCTCTCCCGTGCGCCGCCGTCCGGCTCTCCCCCGATGCAAGAGATGGTGTAGACGACGCGCACGGCGGGCGGCAGCGCACGGCAGGGCTCCGACCTCGTCCTCCTCGGTCCAACGGCAAGGGGCTCCGACCTCGTCCTCCTCCCTCGTCTGTGTACCTCGTCCTCTTCGCCTTCACCGTCTTCGCGTTCGTCGTCACCAACCGCGGCGCGGGCTGGGTCGTCTCCGGCAGGGGGTACAAGGAGTACCGCCTCGGGGACGCGGGGAACTAGGCCAAGATCCGCAGGGTCGAGGACAGCAAGGTCTGCGAGAAGCTCGCCGCCAGGAAGGAGACGGTCGCCCAGTTCGTCAACAGCAACCTCTCCCCGATCCAGGTACAGACACACACGTCTCCTAGTTCTCCATGTAAGGAATCCCTGACGTTGCTTGCTCGGATTGAAATTGAATTCCCCTGAACTAGCTAGGGCTTGTGCGGTTCCGCCCTTGAATTCTCGGTAGATTCGAGCAATCCAACCGGAAATTCCCGGAATTCCTTGCCGGCTCGGGTGAACACATATACTAACTAACTGTTTAGTAACTGCTCTGAACTCAGGGTTACTATTACAGTTAACTGTCTGCATCTTTACCTTATTAGTACCAAATGTTTCACTCGAGGTTACTACTAACTGTTTTGGTAATGGATTACCATGAATTAATGACAACTTGAGGCTGATGACTGCATTTCTGAATGTTTTAACCATGTTGCTTAATGAGAGTAACATTACAGTCAACATCCAAATCTGGTAAATTAGTGGATTAGGTAAACATTACAGTAACATTACAGTAACATTACAGTTCTGATTTAAAGCCAGTGACTAGTGAAACGGGTCATGCTCACGCCTCCTTTTAGTTTCAGCAATAAACAGCTTAAACTGCACATATAGGAAATCAGGTGCACACCAATTCCTTTTGTATAAGTATCCCAATTTTAGAATAGTTTGATGATTCAAAGTTGAAGCATATAGATAGTTTCTTGGCTCAAAGTCAGCTGTTTCATTATTGGGCTTGATCTATGTTCAAATTTTTGGTTTGACTTGATCCTTATATTCAAATGTTAGTTTGAATATCATAGCTAATATGGTTGATTTTTAACACAACACTGTGTGATGATGCAGGCATCCTGCAAACAAATTCGATTACTGTTGGGACGAGACAAGCAAGCACGCAAGGTACTAATCGTCTCTCTCAAACTATTCATGATCTGGACAGGGAAAGTGATGTTTGTGGTAGGTAGGTTGTTGGTTTTCCTGATGTTGCTTACTCATAATATGCTCTTGTTTAGGACTTAAACTAAGTTGCTACTCTTGGAGAAACTGAGGGTTTCTAGATTAGCATGTTGATATATTGTGCAGCTCAAGTCAACATTGCTGTTATTATCATTGAGTTTATCCATAGTGAGCTCAGCTTCCGCTACTGTGTAGAAGTTTATAGCACTGAATTGTTAGTATTTCGGAGTAGATGTGATGTACATTCTTAGACTTGCAGAATTATAATTCATGAAACGTTTACTAGTATTTACTCTTGACAGAGTTCTGAAATACATCATTCAGTATTTACTTGAGGATTCGTGTCAGGTGCTTTTCTTGACCATTCTCCGTGTGTCTTTGGTCTTGGACCCCCACTCCCCACACCCACCCACACAAACAGAGCTAATTACGAATAGCCCATGTGCCATTTTATCATTTAGATTTCCAACTATAGTGTTGATTCCTTTATGAAATAGTGTGTATTCAAATTTCAAAGACAGTCCACTCTGACTTAACTTACTGACCTGAGTACTCAGCTCATATAACAGATTTATCTGTCACCGTGCAGACTTTGTTTTAAGGAAAATATGGCCTTATGGTACTGAAAACTTGTCTCTAATTTAGATACCATTGAAAGAAATTGGTACCACTCAAATACACTCGAAAGGCTGCTCAGGCCATTCTCTCTGAACATGATATTTGTTGCCAGCACATATTACTTGGCACCCTTTTTGTTTTTTGAGTTGATATCAATGTGGCTTCCTGAAACTCTCATTATTATTTTTACTCACTCATTGAAATATACCTTTGTTTAATTCATATATCTTTCATTCTCTTCTTTACTTTAATGATTCTCTTCTTTACTTTAATATGCTTCAATATGCTTCATGTTATAGCATCAGGTTCTGTGAGGCTTGCCTAGAGAAGTGTAGTGCTGATTTGAGCTGTTACTTGCATGTTCTGAGGATGAAACATAATGCTATAAGAATTACTTGACTGTTGTTACTTGCCTATATGTTAATTCTCTATATAGTATATCCTGCTGGTACAACAAGTCTGATTACTTACTATTTCCATCTATTTGCATCCAGATTTCATTATTGAAGCTAGCAATTTCTTTACTGTACAGGTTGCTGACCTGCTAGTGTTTTGGGTGCTTCACTGCAGTTGAATCCAGTTCCACATAAAAATGGTAAGCTATCACCGCCCATAATCATTTCAAGTGTTGAGCATATTTCTAGCATCTAAATTAAGTCATGTGCATTCTGCTGAACCATATCTTTCTCGAATTTGATTGATAGGTGTCTTCCACTTATTCTTCATCAAGTGCAAGTGGTGACGACGAATCGAGGAAGTAGAATCACCTGTTGAGGACGAGCAGGAGCAGTCAGAATCACCTGTTGATGAAGAGCAGCAGCCTGTTAATGTTGAGCAGCAGCAGTCTGTTCCTCAGCCAAGTTCTAGGTTCTGCTGAATGGAGCAAAACTAAGCAAAATGTGCTGGTGTTTTACCAATTTCTATGCATAGTAAAAATGCAACTAAAAAAATCTAAAACCAAGCACCAACATCTAGCCATGTTCTTCAATATTGTACTCTACCATGTTTTCTTTTTGATCAAATTTCTACCTTGATACTGGAGTTTGAAGTGTTGACGTTGCCCATCAACATGCTCGTGATTAGAGACCAGTTAGCCAAGTTCTTAGTGGAACAGGTCATCAACAAAAAAGGAGTGTTCCATCACCAGTGATGTAAGCCTTCCACATATAACATATCTCTTTTTAGTGCTAGCTGCTTAGTAGTCCTGTAGAACACTCAAATGCTGGGTTTCCATGTCCAATCATGCAAAGTCCATCTGACCACTTCTCAAAACCAAAACTCTGCTAGGTGCATTGATCTTATATATTTTTAATGTACCAAGTTTTATTTTTGACCAAAGCTCTATCATGACACAGGAATTTGAAGTCAGCTGCCCAAGTTCTTAGTGGAACATGTCATCAACACTGTTGTCATCAAGAAGAATGGAGAGTTCCATCATCACCACTGTTGTGTGTTTGCTATTATCGGTGTGGGGTCCCGTGTTGTTTAGATGGATTTAGAACAAGTTGTGATGGATTTTGAAGTTGTGAACAATTGATATAAATGTGAATCTGTGAACATGTTGTATATTTGGCTTCCATAAATATATATGTTTGTGAACTATTTGAGGAGCTTCCATGGTCATCTTACAGAGACAGTGTACTGCTCTCAGCCTTTGGGGTTCGTTGATTCGTCACATCCGGATCATGTCTGTCGTCTCAACCGGTCACTCTATGGGCTGAAGCAAGCTCCTCGTGCTTGGCGTACTCGGTTTGCCACTTTTCTCACTTCGATTGGGTTTGTTGAGTCGAAGTCAGATGCCTCTTTATTCACATACTATCGAGGCAGTGAAGTGGCTTATCTCCTGCTTTATGTTGATGATATTGTGCTCACAGCTTCATCGTCAGGTTTTCTTCAGCGGATTATTTCAGCTCTCCACCAGGAATTCTCTACGACTGACATGGGTCTGTTGCATCACTTCTTGGGCATTATAGTTCAGCGTCGAGGTGATAGCTTGTTCCTTTCCCAGCGTCAGTATCTTTTGGATATTCTGGACAGGGCGGGCATGCGTGACTGCAAGCCTTGCAGCACTCCCGTGGAGACTCACTCCAAGTTGTCGGCTGATGGTACACCTGTGACAGATGCTACACACTACCGCAGTATTGCCGGAGCCTTGCAGTACCTCACCTTTACTCGTCCAGATATCGCCTTTGCAGTGCAGCAAGTGTGCTTGTTCATGCATGACCCCAGAGAACCACATCTTGCTGCTATGAAGCGCATTCTCAGATACTTGCAGGGCAGTCAGGATCTTGGCCTTCACCTCTCTCGCAGTGCACCAGACACTCTTACAGTATACTCTGATGCTGACTGGGCAGGATGTCCAGACACTCGCCGTTCCAACTCCGGGTTTGCTGTGTTCCTTGGTGACAATCTCATTTCATGGTCCACCAAGCGTCAGACAACGGTGTCCCGTTTGAGTGCAGAGGCTGAGTACCGTGGTGTGGCGAATGGTGTCGCCGAGGCTTGTTGGCTGCGTCAGTTACTTGGTGAGCTTCGCTGTCCTCTTCGCAGAGCTACCATCGTCTATTGTGACAACATCGGTCTGTTTATCTCTCCACCAACCCGAGTCCAAAGGCACCCCGGCGTACCAAACATGTCGAGATAGATCTTCACTTTGTTCGTGAGCGAGTCGCTCTTGGAGAAGTCCGTGTGCTGCATGTCCCTACCTCTTCACGGTATGCTGACATCTTCACCAAGGGACTTCCGACATCGGTGTTCACGAGTTTAGGTCCGTCTTAATGTTCGCGGTGCTCCCGGTTTTGCCGTGGGGGTGCGTTAGACGAGTAGATATACGGCCCATGGGCCTGCCCCTAGTGGCTCCCCTTGTGGTCTATATGTATACACTGATTATGTCTCTTGGTGATTAATCCAAGTATTACATAACCCTAATACTCTCTCAAATGTAAAGTGCACCGTTCCAGTAGGTAGAATAGCGGTATGGGGGCTCAGTAGATGGGTTGTGCAGCAGCAAGTCCCCAGCTATCCCTGCCGCCTCACCTTCCCGAACCATCACCTTCTCCTCCCACCTCCCGGTGCTTGACGAGAACTCATGCCATGTCGCCCATGCCAACGGCGGCCACTCCATCATGCACCATGCCTCATCGTTTTCCCTCAGCTCTGTCCAAGACCATGGTTCCGTCTTTGGCGACAACAGCACCTTGTACTCCGGCAACACAAAAGGATCGAACACGAGGAACGCATGGCAAATCCAGTTCGAGGCACTGATGTGTGAGTCGAGGTGACCAGGCCACGGTGGCAGGTGCACCGACCACCGCATGGTGGGATTACACACGTGCAGCACATCCTCGCCACCGGCCCTCTCCAGGGACGAGGACGAGGCCGTTGCGGTGGTCCGGGACTTCACCGAGCGCGGGGGCATTGTAGCTGCATGAAATCAAACTTGTCGTCGAACCGGCGGCCGGGGCCGTCATCCTCCGGCAACGACGTCGACATCGGACGGGACAAGAACTGGGGCCTGGGGTAGCCGAGTACGTAGTTGACGAAGAGGCCGCGTAACGAGTGCGGTAGGAGGCCACGGATCTGAACCAGCAGCTGGCGCTGGTCGATGATGTCGCGCCACGCCCTGCAGACGCCACGCGACCCACCGAGGCTGCGTGCTGGGAGACGGGCGAGGATGACAGCGAGCAAGTCGTCGGGTCTCCATGGACGCTGATTGCGTGCAATACATCGACCGTAAATTTTGCGGGCAAATAAATGCTACGTGGATATATTCCCTTCTCAAAAAAAAATGCGGAGGTGGGATCGATGTAGAGGCGAAATTGGGCTACCCTTTGGCCCAAGTAAATTAGCCAAGGCCTGGACCATAAGCCAGCCGAGACCACGCAGTATAAGAAGCCAGGAACGGGGGCATGGGCTTTCTCTCGTGCTCGCGGGCGAGATAGATCCTGATTGATTCCGGACAACCTCCCGCCACAGGCGTTTAGTAGGGTTAAAAATGGTCGGAAGCGATCGATAGGAGGCCAAATCATAGAATATAAGAAGAGTCATCATATAACTCGCTGCACCTAAGTTATAAGTTGACTTGACACAACGTAGTCATAAGAGACATGAATTATTAGAGTTTCTTCTCCAGTGGAGGTTATAGATTTTCTAAAGATGAACCTCAGGCATGTATGTGGTGACTGCCTGACTCGCTAGACAAGGCTGCTGGGTGCTTGGTGTGCAGTACATGATTGTTGCCTAATTGTCCGATTGTCTTCTTGTTTCTAAATGCATAAAATATCTTATATGCTCACATGTGTAAATGGATGGCAGGATGGGCATCCTTATGCGGGCCAATTGGATCAAACTCTAAAGCATGTGTTGTATCGGTAATTACTACCAGTAAATTACCGACTAAATAATAAAATCTTCTAAAACGATCGGAAGAGGGAAAAAATCATTTTTTAGTTACCGCTATCATTTCTATTTAGGTCTAAAAATCAGAAAAAAAAAAACCCAAAAATGATTTCGATATATTGGAGATTATCATTTTCGTTTTCATCCCTAGCGTTTAGCTTCCAAAATGTGCTGAGCGCTGCCTTTTCCTGGCTTCCTATAGGTTAGTTTGATGACCAATCGCTTTCTTTCCCTAATTCCTATGAGCATGTTTGGAACCAAGGTTGGAAACATAGGAAAAAGATACAGGTGTTATATAAAAATAGAGGAAAGGGAAAACACACCAAAAATTTTATTACTTAGCCCCCCTTTGACCTTATGCTGGATCCGCCACTGCTGCCAACCACCCGCGCCCCCTCCCTCCCACACACTAGCCGGTTGCCAGGTTGGCGATGGACGGATGGCCATGAGCCCACGAGCTCAAGCAAGAAGATGATCCTTACTGGAAAGGTAAGAGGCATAAAACATCTGCGTCTGCCACCACACACACACGTCCTTCTCGAGCTTCCACCAAAACTTTGGATCTTACTGAATTTTTTTCTTTCCTGCATTTTGTGAAGGTAAGCGTTCCTTTTCAGCGGAACGGCAAGATCGATTCCTTTGTTCCAAACCGCACATGACGTCATCAAAATGGAGAAACTGTATTCCTTTAAAATTCCTTTAGAAGTCTTACAATCCAAACGGGCCGTTAATGACGGATGGGACCCGTCATGCTAGCGTGCCACGCCTGACCGCACAAGTCTAGCATGTCGATCACACTCTCCACGCTCGTGCTGCCGGTGTCATGCACGCAAGTTGTTGCAATCTGAGATAAATCTGAAAAGAACAACATTACATTAAAATTTAAAAAAGAGAGAAAAAATATAATTACACTAGAACATGGGAACATCGAAAAGAAGAATGTGAAAAGATCATCGGAAGCAAGTCAAAACATCACTTGAAGCACACCAGAACATCGCTGCAACGTCAGAACATTGTTGAAACCAAGCCAGAACATCATCGGAACCACGCCACATCGCCGCCACAATGTCAGAACATCGTCGGAACCACGCTAGAATATCGCTAGAACACCACTAGAACATCGCATGCATCATGCAAGAACATCGCCGGAAAACACAACAGAAAAAGAAGGGCCTGTGGTCCAATGGTAGGACTCTCCAGTGGGACGCTACCCACTAGGGGTCAAATCTTGGTGCTCGCACCTTTTCCTGGAATTTTCCAGAATTTACTGGCGCCATGCTTTAAGTGGTAGGCTACGTGCCCGTCGACAGCGAAGCGCCTATGGTGACTTCGTGAACTTCAAGATCTGCCGGATCAGTCTTTTGGAGGTGCTCGTAGGGGTAGGGGTTACGTACGTGTATTCATAGGGGTGAGTGTGCGTGCGTGTTGTGAGCGTCTGCGTTATCTTGTGTAATCTCAAAAAAAAAAAGAAGGAAATAAAACAATAAAAAGAATGAAAACAGAAAATAGAAAAGGAAAGGAAGAAAAAAGGAAAAAAAAATAAACACACGCATGCATGTGGCAGCGGGAAAGGCGCAATAGAGATGCGCGGCACACGCGTTGCATGAAAATCGCACGGCAGGTAAGCGCGCGGAAGGGCAGCTGGGTTCAAGCGTACAAATAGGCCCATTAATACACATGCTTAAAATTTGGAAGATGACCACAAGATATCTTTAAAAGATAATTAGAAATTCTGAAAAACTTCATCCCGTGACAAATTCAGGTAAAAAAAATAGTGGGCTGCAAGATCTGTATCTAGGGCCTGAGGCGGGCCAAAACCCATCCGGCTCAGGCCGGACCCACAGGCCGGGTCAGGCCAGGCTCAGTTTGCACAAGTATAATCAGACGTAATAAATGAATTAAAACTAGGCAACTATGTACTCTTTCTTCTTCTTCTTTTTTTTTTTTTTTTGAATAAAGCTTACCTTGTCTTCAGTAGCATTTATTTAATGTCATAGATGGGGCCGTTTGGATGGACGTCAACTGCACGCCTTAATGTTGCCTTTAGTGCCTCTAATTTCTTTGTGTTCATCTTGTGCGCAAAAAGGATTGTAGCACTTATTTTCTCAAGCGACTTGAGGTACTGCAAGCTATCATAATCATAATCAAATTCAACTCCATCCGGCACAGAAAGGGTCAAGTTGAGAGATTGGAGGCACTGCATTGCTCCCGGTCCATATGTCAGTGAGCAATTAGTTTTCATGGAGCGCAATTTGGGGAATGCATCAGCAGCAACGACGGCACCATGCAAGCGGTCGTCATCGTAGCAGTTCAGATTGAGACACCGGAGCTCCGGTAAACTCCCAAGATGGTGTAGAACCGACACCGTGGAAGATTTCACACCGAGGAACAAGTAGGAGATCTTCCCAAGTGATGAGGCGTTGATCCATATTGGCATTTGATTATTGCGTACGTCTATATAGCGGAGCTGTGGACTAGGAGAATAATATTGCCAGCTGTCGGTGGCAGTGGAATCACGGTCTGCTGTGTAGACTGTACCCTCACAAATGTGTAGTTCCTCCATCTTTTTCAAGTTGTTTAGAGACACCACTAAGGCTTCCCTCAACCAGCCAGGGAATGAACATGTATCAATACAGAGCACCCTGAGCTCTGTCAGTTTGCGGAGCTCTTCAACAAAGTCAGCCCGGTATGTCAATGCGTGTGGAGCGTGGTCATTATCAAGGTTTAGATGCAGCTCTTCCAAGGACGTTAGGCTTCCCATCCCATATGGCAATTTTACTGGATCAACATTGTCACGACATAGCAACCTCTTCAATTCTCTTAGCAGGGTAACACTCTGTGGCAATGCCTCAATGCCGGTGTTTGTCAAGTCTATTGTTTGTAAAGATGTTAAAATTCCTATATTCTCCGGCAGCTGGGTAATCTTAGTTCCTGCTAGTCCAAGGTACCTCAAGTGACGTAACCCTAAAAGGCTGTTCAGAAGATAAGCATGATCCCCAGCTACTGTGTTACAGTCTTCTAAAGACAGGACACGTAAAGCCCGGAAACATGGGGGTAACGAGTCCAATTTCAGGTTACTAAGATTGCAACGACTACTGGCATTGAATGACCTCATCACTTGTTTGCACGGATTAGCCAGGTCATGCTGCTCCCGGACTTTCTTATGGACGGTATTGACAGACTATGTTTAGCAGTATGCTTAGCTTGACTCAGGATCCGCATGACTAGCATGCACACGGTGACTGCGTTCACCAGTACTCCTACACCGC
The DNA here is from genome assembly GCA_018135685.1 of Themeda triandra. Taxonomy (NCBI): domain Eukaryota; kingdom Viridiplantae; phylum Streptophyta; class Magnoliopsida; order Poales; family Poaceae; genus Themeda; species Themeda triandra. The sequence continues at coordinate 290,653 of JAENPR010000565.1, read as the reverse complement.
CCACTGTTGTGTGGCCAGAGATTGGATTGAGGCGCCCTGCGTGGTCAGCCATTCCATCATACCTGTAATTGTGTATAAACACTCATGAGCAATACAAGCAAACGTCATTGGCTCCAGTTCTTGTTTTCTACATGGTATCAGTGTTCTAGTTCTCTTCCTCTGTGTCTAATCTCCACCACTTCTCGCCGCGCCTGCGTTAGTCGCTGCCGGCCAGACCACCCTCCGCTGCCCAACCCACATCGCCATGGAAGATGACAACCCTCTTCTCAACGGTGACATCTCCGGTGATGATGCATCCTCTCAGTCCTCCGATGGCAGCGACTCCCTTGTCGACTCCATCATCCAGCCCCCACCCTCCACTGTCCTGCAAACTGTCAATATCCGTCATCATGTTCCAGTCGAACTTGACCTCTCCGACTCAAACTATGCCGAGTGGCTCGAATTCTTCGACGCCGTCGTCGGCAAGTTTGGGCTCACAAGTGATCCTCAATGGGCCATGGCCGACAAATGCATCCTCAGCTGGCTTTACAACTCCATGTCAAAAGACGTTCATGCCATTGTGCGCACCCCCAAAGCTTCAGCATACAAAATCTGGCGGGCTGTCCGTGCCCAATTCCGTGACAACCAGCTCCACCGCGCTGTCTACCTCGAGGCTGAGTATCACAGCCTCGTCCAGGGGGACATGGACATCGCGACTTACACTGGCAAGCTCAAACGTCTCGCGGACGCTCTGCGCGACGTCGGCCAGCCAGTGCGCGAAACCCCTCAAGTCTTGAACCTGCTCCGCGGCCTCTCCTCGAAGTACCGATATGCTGTTCCTGTCATCGCAAATGAGAAGCCACCTCACACCTTCCTCTCGGCAAGGTCCTATCTGCTCCTGGAAGAAAAGTACGACGCCGAGCACGCAAAGTCGTCCACACAGCATGCTCTCGTGGCGACCGGCGGCTCTGGAGCATCTGGATCCAGCTCTGGTGGTTCACAGTCCGGCGCCCCATCTACCGGTGATGGCGGCACCGGCAACTCTGGCGGTGGCTCGCGTCACAACTCCCACGGCTACGGTGCACCTCCGCGCTACAACAACAACCGCGGTGGAAAGAAACGCAACAACGGACGCGGGGGCTCTACTTCCAACAACAGCCCCCGTCCTCCGATCGGCGGCGCCTGGGTGCCCGGCCTGAACCCATGGACTGGCATGGTTCAGGCTTGGCCCATGCCCTTCCGTCCCCGGCGTCCGGCGTCCCCGGGCCCCCGTCCCGGCACACCAGCCAACCAGGCCTACGTCGCCAGCACCCCGGCCCCCGACGTCTGGAATCACCGAGGCCATGCTCGCCGCCCTCACCACCTCCGGCGTCCCTCCGTCCGGACCACAAGCCGCCGAATGGTACCTGGACACCGGGGCCTCATCTCACATGGCTTCTTCCTCTGGTAATCTCTCCTCTCTCCAACCCCTACACTCCTCCCCTCCGACCACTGTGGGCAATGGAGCATCGCTCCCTGTTACCCATCGCGCACAGTCATCCATCCCGGGCTCTCCACTCCTTCTCAAAAATATTCTGGTTTCTCCCTCACTTGTCAAAAACCTCATCTCCGTTCGATCGCTTACTCGTGATAATAATGTTTCTGTTGAGTTTGATCCCTTTGGTTTCTCTGTAAAGGATCTTCTCACGCGGGCGGAGATCATCCGATGTAACAGCAATGGAGAGCTGTACCCGTTGGCGCCCTCTTCTCCTTACGCCCTGGTCACCACGTCACCCACCTCGGAGCTGTGGCACCAGCGGCTTGGTCATCCCGGGCGTCACAACTTCCACAAGACCTTGGCCAATCTCAACCTTGAATTCACAAAGTCTTTCTCCACCACATGTGAAGCATGTCAACTGGGCAAACATGTCCGCCTACCTTTTTCCTCTTCAAATTCAGTTTCATATGTTCCTTTCCAAATTGTACACGCTGACATTTGGACATCTCCATTGTCAAGCTTTTCCGGCTTCAAATACTATCTTGTATTAATTGATGATTTCACCCATTATATATGGACATTTCCATTGCGTGCAAAATCAGAGGCTTTCTCATGTTTAGTTGCCTTCCATGCTTACATAAAAACTCAATTTCAATTACCATTGATTGCTCTACAAACTGATAACGGCCGCGAATTTGACAACCATGCTCTACGCTCCCACCTCGCTACCCACGGCATTGCCTTTCGCTTGTCCTGTCCTTATACATCTTCTCAAAATGGCAAAGCTGAACGGATCATTCGCACCCTGAATGACTGCATTCGCAGCATCTTGATCCATGCCAGCATGCCCGGTACCTTCTGGGTCGAGGCGCTCTCCACTGCGACACACCTCATTAACCGCAGACCATGTCAATCGAGTGGCTCCATCACTCCCTTTCAGCTTCTGTTCGGTGCACCCCCAGATTACAGCCACATCAGGGTGTTCGGCTGTCTCTGCTTCCCTAATCAGGCATCCACTGCACCACACAAGCTCAGCCCTCGATCCGCTCCCTGCGTACTTCTTGGGTATCCCGCGGATCACCGTGGATACCGATGCCTTGACCTCCGGACCCGACGCGTCATCACATCCAGACACGTCGTCTTCGATGAAAACAGCTTTCCGTTCACCCCTGATGAATTTCAGGCAAAACCGACAACAGCGCGCCAGCCTACAGTACCTGAACCCTCTGAACATCCTGTTTTCATTCAGCACCCTCCGTCTATCTCTCCAGGCACCAGTCCACTGCCATCTCCACCACCTGCGGCCGCGTCTTCCAACTCGCAGCACATGCCACCACCAAATCCCTCTATAAATAGCCAAGCGCATGCAGCCCCATCACAACTAAACAGCTCACCGCACACAGCGCCTCCTTCCTCACCTCAAAATAGCCCAATGCATGCCGCATCACCACCAACTGCAGCGCCGTCGTCATCACCGAGCGCATCGCCCTCTACCTCGGCATCAATAGCGCCTTCAGCTGCTACATCGCCCACTCCTCCAGCTCCCATCGCCCGCCAGGCTCCGTCCACTGTTCATCCTATGGTCACTCGCGCTCGTGACGGCATATACAAGCCTAATCCCCGCTATGCCTTGCTTTCAGCATCAACCGCCACTATCTCCCCCATCCCAAAAACTGTTCGGACAGCCTTGAAAGACCCTCACTGGCATCGCGCCATGGCTCTCGAGTTCGAGGCTCTCCAGAAAAACAACACATGGCGGTTGGTTGATAGGCCACCGGGTGCTCACATCGTGACCGGTAAATGGATTTTCAAACATAAACTTAATCCTGATGGATCCTTGGAGCGCTATAAAGCAAGATGGGTTGTTCGCGGATTCACTCAACGTGCTGGTCTGGACTTCGGCGAAACCTTTACTCCCGTCGTCAAGCCAGCCACAATCCGCACCATTCTCACTATCGCAGCTTCACGCCACTGGGCCACAAAGCAGCTCGATGTATCTAATGCATTTCTGCACGGTCGTCTCAAAGAAGAGGTATTCTGCCAACAGCCCACGGGATTTGTCGATGCCGACCGTCCTAATGCAGTGTGCTTGCTGGACAAATCCCTCTACGGCCTTCGCCAAGCGCCTCGGGCCTGGTTCGAGCGGTTTGCTGCCTTCATCAAGACCATCGGCTTCTCACCGACTCGTTCTGACCCATCTTTGTTCACCCTCGCCACGGCTCCTCCACTGCCTTTCTCCTCCTCTATGTGGATGATATCATCCTCACAGGGTCGTCTCCGGCGCTTCTCCAACAAGTTGTCGACAAGCTCCGCGCCGAGTTCGCTGTCAAAGACATGGGTGCACTCCGTTTCTTCCTCGGCATCGATGTCCAGCGCACCAAGGACGGTTTCTACCTGTCCCAAGAACGGTACGCCGACGACATCCTCGAGCGCGCCGGCATGGCCTCCTGCAAGCCAGCCACAACGCCCATCGACGCCAAGCACAAACTTGATGCCACTGGTGCAGCGATCGACGACACCAAGGACTACCGCAGCATGACCGGTGCTCTCCAGTACCTGACGATCACGCGGCCTGACATTGCCTTTGCGGTGCAGCAACTATGCTTATTCATGCATGATCCGCGTGCACCGCACATGGCCTTGCTCAAACGCGTCCTTCGGTACATCCGCGGCACGACGTCGCACGGGCTTCTACTGCGGGCCTCCACCGAGCTCAACATCACCGCCTACTCGGATGCCGACTGGGGCGGCTGCCCCGAAACTCGACGATCCACGACAGGCTTCTGCGTCTTCCTCGGCGACTCCATTGTGTCTTGGTCTTCGAAGCGGCAACCCACGGTCTCGCGCTCTAGCGCTGAAGCCGAGTACCGTGCCCTGGCCAATGCCGCGGCAGAATGCATTTGGCTGCGCCAGCTGCTCGACGAGCTTCATTGCGCTGTCACCAAGGCCACGGTGGCGTTCTGCGACAACATATCTGCTGTCTACATGTCGTCTAACCCGGTGCATCACAAGCGCACCAAACACATTGAGATCGACATACACTTCGTCCGGGAACGTGTTCAAGTTGGGGAGCTCCGTGTTCTTCACGTCCCCACCGATCAACAGTTTGCTGACGTGCTCACCAAAGGTCTTCCGACCTCTACCTTCGAATTCTTTCGCTCCAGTCTTTGTGTTGTACCTATCACACATCAGACTGCGGGAGGGTATTGACAGACTATGTTTAGCAGTATGCTTAGCTTGACTCAGGATCCGCATGACTAGCATGCACACGGTGACTGCGTTCACCAGTACTCCTACACCGCCCACTGTTGTGTGGCCAGAGATTGGATTGAGGCGCCCTGCGTGGTCAGCCATTCCATCATACCTGTAATTGTGTATAAACACTCATGAGCAATACAAGCAAACGTCATTGGCTCCAGTTCTTGTTTTCTACAGACGGCCAGTATACGAGCATTATTTTGAGAAGACAAATCTTGTTCTTCTGTATCCAGTATAGTAACAAAGTTTTCCTCTTTTGCCTTGGAACAAATCATGTCAAGCACCATGTCATGAATGCGACAACCACATATGGTGCCAGATTCAACTGGATGCCAAAAGGGATCACTATACTGTACTGCTGGCTGGATGATGCTTCTGTTAATAAGCTCATTGAAGTAACCTTCTCCAACCTCAAATAGTGTTTTCCCTTTTTCTTGCCGCACAAAACCTTCAGCTATCCACTTCCACACCAGTTTCCTTTTCTCAATCACACTGTCTTCTGGATATAAGCTTAGATACAATAAGCACGTCTTTAGATGACATGGCAGGTCAATGTAGCTAAACAACAATATCTTTTTGGTGTTCTCTGCTCTGTTATCCTCATTCCCGAACTTAATAGATTTGTACACCTCAGCCCAATCCTCCACTCGTTTACCATTCAATAAACTAGCTATTGTAATTATAGCTAATGGTAGACCGCCACATTTCTTTAAGATATATTCAGTAGACTGCTCATCTGATTGATCAAAAGTGCATGTGCCGTTTTGGGTTAATCTTCTATAGAATAGTTGCTTCGACTCAGCAGCTGAAAGGGGATTCAAATTGAAAACTTTACCACTGCGTTTTTGCGACATCAAGATTACGAGAAGTGGTCACTACTCTACATCCCTTGTCATTATCTTTCAAAGCACGTTCGATGATTTCCCATGATTTTGTATCCCATATATCGTCAATAATGATAAAATACCTATTAACATAACAACACCAGACCAAGGAGTTAGATAAAGTATCTTGGATCACTACAACACGTCATGAATTAAAGGCATTTGGTTAAAGGCATTTTTTAAGAATTGCCTTAATTTCTTTTTATTTAAAGGCATCTTTAGAAAAAAGTCTTTAAAACCATATTTTTAGAGGCATTTTTACAAAAATGCCTTAAGTAGCTCTAGCCTTTGAAGGCATTTTCTGAAAATGCCTTCTATAGTTAGCCTTTGGTGGCATTCTTTTGAAAATGCCTTCTATAGTCCTGTACTACTAATCAGTCACGGAAGGTGAACAAGGCTCAAATCAATAGGGCGACCGAGTCTTGTCTTGCATGCTGAGCGCTGCGGGTGCGGGTCCCACCATGGGAAAAATAAAACACGCCACCAAACTGCCGAACACTATCCACTCCTGCCCGTTCCATCTCTCCTTCACCCGCCGCCGCCAGGCTCCTCGCCCAAACCCAAGCACTCGTCACCGCCCCGATTGGCTCGCCACTGCCCACGCCATCGCAGCACACAGGGGCACCCCGCCGCCTTTGCCGTCGTCGCCCCCCAGTGGGGAACCCACCGCACGCAGCATCGCCGCCCGTAAGGCCTTCCCGATGCCCGCCGCTGCCGTCGACCCCCAGGGGCCCAGACGCCCGTGCCGCCGCCCTAAGGCCTCCCCCACGCCAAGCATCGCCACCCCAAAGGTGAGGCTCGACGCCCACGCCGTCGGCTTCACGGGCTTCTTGCCTCCCGCGCCACTGCCCCCAATGGCCTCCAGACGCTGGCTGTTCTGTCTCTCTCAGATCTGCTCTGTTTTACCTATCCTGTACCGTATCTGTGTTCACAGCTGCCAAAAACTGATGAGATTGATGTTTTGGTTTAGAATTGTTGTTTTGCATGTAGAATCCCCGGTCATTAGTTAATCCCCTACACTAGATCTGATGTGCTGCTGCATTTTAAGACAGTAAGAAGGCTGGCAATGGGGCGATATCTACTCAATTGGATTTATACTAGCATATGTATATAGGTTTGATGTGAGCATGTCATGCTCTTTATCTTTTAAAAGGGAGCAGGAAACTTGTAATTGATAATGAGAATCTATATAAACAATATGACTAAGAATTCATCATTCATGAATGAGAACCAAAACTACAGTGCCGAGGATCATGTTTTTCTATTATAAGGATATTTGGAGATAGAAACTTGTGTCCGTATGAAAGATTTTAATACTTGAATGGATACATTGTTAATCTGTGCTGATATTTGTTCATTGTCAATGATTTGTGCTGATTTCCTTTGGTTTTGTAGGCATTTTTAATAATGCCTTAATCAATATTTGAAGGCTTTTACAAAATGCCTTTAAAAAATATTAGAGGCATCTCGAAAATACCTTTATATATTGATATAAGAAGGTGTTTTGCAAAAATGCCTCAAAAGACCTTTTAAGTCTGGGTTATTGGCGCCATTTCCAATAATGCCTAAAAGGATCTTTGAAGGCATTTTTGCCACTTTTAAAGGCATTTTTAAATGCCTTGTATAAAGGGTTATGTTGTAGTGGATAACCATCTTGACGTGTTGGATAAAACTAACTAATGGTTCAGTCACAAAAGAGGTGGACAACACAAGAGCCCTAATCGTCTCATTGATTAGTTTCGAAAAATAATCATGCATATGATTCGATTAGTAGTTCAAAAGGGTTTATAAAGTTCTGCAAAAGTAAATGGACATGTGGTTTTACTAAGGAATATCGTGATGACTTCAAGGTTTTTGGCAAAGAAGTGAACTTCACGTTTTTTTGGCAAAGTGAACAATGGAGAAGCAACAACATCTTAAATGACCAAGGATCAATTGTACATAATTAAGGTTTCGGATATATGGACCAGGGCCATCATCACCACCACCCCCATATACGAAACGTCATAGCTATCGGCCCAAATGACATCGAGGAGAAAGCCCATGAGGGCTATGACATGCGACCAATGCGGCGAGCACGGCACACTACCATGGGTCCAAGACAGGCGTATCTGGATGACTGCTAGGATCAGGTTGGTGGCACGATATGCACAATAAGATAGGAAACTCTCCAACAAGCCCGATCTCCTTGCTTCTAACCTACTCCCCTCCGCCTATATAAAGTAGAGCATGGGCATTGGCCTCAGGATGCCAACACATCCATCTTCTGCCATACTACCGCGTAGCTAGGAGCAGCAAGCCCTATAATTGAGTACACAAACATCAGATCAGCAAGAAATCATCATGTTTGATGTGCTACCATCTGATTTGATCTTCGCGAGCACGTTGCCATTTTACTGCCTGAGTAAATAATCTGACACATGGCTTATCTTGACATTTTGAAAACACTACAACAAGAAACAAACTTAGTCTTGTACATGGTGCAACACTTATTTGACTTCAATAAGTGCAGGCGTCTGGGGAGAGCATGGCTCTGCTGGCAAGTTGTGCAATGATGTTGGTGTAGGTAAAGCCAAGAGCATGCAAGCTATCCTATAGGATAGGCAAGGTCCTAGGTTCATAGTGAGCTGGTGCTCTAGCTTATCAAAGTTGAAGTCGAGAGGCCGGTTCCTCTCCGGAGCGCGAAGCCCTAGAGTGCTCAGTCACGGCTCTTGGAGCACCCCAACTGTGGCATCGAAGCCGGAGGTGGCTGGAGGCTGAGGGGCAAGAACTCTGGCCGGCTCGCCCCTCATTGTAATGAAAAAAATTGGGCTCCTGAAATGCACGTGCACATTGGGAACCTAGCCGAGCCCACGATCAGCCATCCGAGGCCTTGTGATGAAAGGAACAAAACATGCAAATGCACCTACCTATCGCGCCAACTGTAAGTGGCATGAAACCAGCTCACAATTTACGTAATTTCGCATTTAGGCTCAAATGGTGAGCTAAGGTGGACACAAGGAATGCTCTTTGTTTGTTGTAGAGGTTACAAACGGGCAAGAGAGGGCTATGCCACTCAAGGCTTTGTGATATGTGTGTGTGCGCAATTGTTGATATGTGCCTGTGAACTGGAGAGCATGGTCTAGAAGGATGTCAGTGTTCTGAATCTAGGTCGATAGTGATTCTTTCGTGGAGCGCATTTTGGGAATCGGATGGTAGAGCTTGGCAGGCACAAGGGATTATACTGGTTCGGGCAGAATGTCCCTACATCCAATTTGTGGCTGGTGTGCTGCCCGCTCTCGTTGATGAAGCTTGTAGTATGGGGTTACAAATTATGGATAAGATAGGGCTTCTAACAAAAGCCCAAGTCTCATTGGCAGTAGAGATTATGATAGTAGAAGAAGATGAGTTCACTTACTATAGGATTGAAGTGAACCTCCCTTTGAGAGTTCCAAACCCTTCCCCTTTTATAGATCAAGGGGAGAGGCTCCAGTTTACATGGCCGAGGGCTACTCTAATTTACAAAAAGGTCTATTTCCTTGGCCGCAAAGGGGCTTGGAGTTGTTCCCAACCTTGCTCCATAATCGAAGGTACGTCCATAGTACGACGCCACCTACCTGCTGCCCTCGCACCGTCACGCCACTCCGTTTGGTGCGGCTTTCAGTATGAGCTACGCCGCATTGATTGGCCTCGTACAAGGCCTAGGTTGCATGGTGTGTTGACTGGTCCATTTCCACCATGCGCGGATGCCCTGAGTATGCTCTGACACACCCTTGGGCCACTTGAGCCTTCCCTTTTTGCCATCCCGCAGCCAGTGTCCACATTGTGTTTCCTTCATGTGTTTTGAGGCCATAAGTAATCGGACCTCTCTTTACAAGGGACGCAACTCACCCAACCATGACTTTCGTATGAGCCATCGGTTGATTTGCAGTCCAGGACAAATCAGAAGGGGTTGGTTCCGCATGGTCTCATGGACGCCTCCTCAGGATAGATAGGTTGGGCAAGACGCTCCATCCTCAGGGCGAGCTTTGCGTTGGGCCGCATGTCTTGGGGATTCGTCTCGACATTTTTCAATGGCCTCTAACTGGTAGTGCTGCAGCATCTTTCGTTTGCCATCAAGACTAACGTAATTAGAGTTTTTGTCAAGGGAGACCATAGTATTGTATCTCGACAAAGGGTCCCAAGGACTCCCTTTTTTAGCTCAAGAGCATTGGGTTACATGTTGAAGGAAGGGAGGGGAGAGGAAAACAAAGAGCCTCCGTGGCAATGTCGTTCCTCTCCTGCACATATGAGCTCTGCTGGCCTGATCGCCACGGTTGGGGGGTTCCCCCACATCATTGTGCGTCTCCATCGGCAACGACCGTGTGCTACCCGGCCGGCCGCAGCGTTCCATCTGATCACTTCTTGCGGGGTGGCTTGCGGCACATCCACAGCACCCCTGTTGGGCGTCGTACTCGGCACAGGTGGTACAGTGCTGGTCAACTCGACACTATAGCGAGCGTGTGACACTACGCACGATGTGGTACTACCACGGATACCAATTTGTTCACCACGGTATGGCCCCATGGTCTTGACTGTACCCCCGATAGGTTCAAGGGGACAACTTGGGCCCTTTGTGGTCCCAAGGTGTCTTTTGCCTGCCCTCTGCTCGGTCTGTCCCACAACACGAGTCAGGTTGGGACTCTTCCGTCAGGGGCGAGGCAGAATGTGCTTCCAAGCCTCATGTGGTGTGGATCCCCATACTTCCTAGGGGTCGGACGAGGCGGAACCCACGCGTCGTTTGTCTTGGCCCTCTTGAAAAATGACGCGTGGGTATCCCCTCGTCTGACCCCTAGGTGGTATGGTTCACTTCTGTGAAGGCCCATTACCAAATTCGGGTCGTGCCCTCAATAGATGTGATGTCCTATACAAATTATCAGGGCCGTCTTATATGGGTACCTTAATATTTGTGTCCGATAATAATAAAGAGTAATCATCACTTTTGGCTATTTAAATTCCGGTGGATTATCACTGGTCTCCGAGTATTCTGAAAATGCATACTCAGCTACTTCCCAAAATAAGTGGACATCTTTGCTTCTCGAGATGTCAAACTTTTGAGTTTAACTAGATATATATAAACTATTATCAACATTTGTATCCCCTAATATACTTATTATAGAAATTATATATTCCACTATTAACTTAATGATACTTATTAAGCATTATAAGTAGAGCAAATTTACAATGGTTGGAGAGGCATCAAGAGGCATTTGATGTGTCTATGATTTGCGGGCCCATAAGTCGTGAGGCATCAATGCCTAGGTATCAAGAGGCATTTGATGTGTCTATTATTTGTGGGCCCATAAGTCGTGAGGCATCGTGACGCCTCCGGATTTGGGGGAAATTAGGACTCTAATAAAAGAGTCACAATTGCTTTTTGTAGTTTATTTTTTAACCAAGGGTACAAAAGTACTTTTATAATTGTAATAATGATGTTTTACTAGTATCTGCTTTATTAAAAAAGATGAACAATTTTACATGTAATTAGGGTTTAGATGCTTTGCGAAAAGACCATACGCCCTTCAAGAAATTAATTAACGAAAATAGTAATTCGATGAGCCATTGAGAGGCATTAAGAGGCATCTAGATGCTTTTCCAACCGTTGTAAAAGGGCTCTTATAAGTATATTAGTATATTTTTAATCTATTTGGTCAAACATAAAAAAAGTTTAACTCCACAAAAAATGAAGTGTGCAGTTATTTATTTTGGACAGAGGGGGCGTCTATGTTTATAAACTTTGCAAGACTGTGGATGAGGTGCAGATTAAGGGTGGGGAGATACATAGTCATCAGTACTCAATGTGCTTCCTAGTTGAGGAATTGTATGGATATGTGCATGCTGAATAACTTATTAGGTTTATTGACATATAGAAATATAATGGACCTAAATGACCACTCGCAAGTTCACGGGCCGACATTATTTTTTATATTATTATCTATCAAGTTGGCATGTTGTGCGTGCATACCTCTTGTTGTTAAGTAGATCTCGAAGACCATCAATGAGTTGCTGGTGCCTCAAGTTTGCTTATTACCCTTCTTGTCAATGTCAAAGAGAATGTCCTTCAGAAGTCGTTCGGTGTCAGGATTACGACCCACTGAAACAAAAGCCTTAAGATCAAAGTTCGCAGCAAGCTTGTCGAACACTTTTCTCGCAAGAGTTGTCTTGCCTAACCCACCCTCTCCATAGATTGATATGATCTTGAGCTTCTCTTTGGACGCATAATCATCCCCGCCTGATAGCTCCTCCACTAACCTGTCCCTTGGCCCATCAATACCAACGAGGTTTTTAGGATCTTCATACAAAGCCAGCACCCGAGGGTCAATGTCAGTACTTCTCACAGGTCCATTAATGGCCATGGAAGCGGTGAGCTTGCGGACTCCCTTACTACTCTTGGCTAATTCATGGACTTTTCTGAGCATCTCCTGTAAAAGACATGGGAAGGCGCTGTCTGGGTGCGATGCCCTTATAAGCAAATCGTCAATCTTATCCTCTATGTCGTACGAGAGGCTCTTGACCTTTTTGACCCAACTCTTATTCTGTTGGCCAAGCTTGTGCATCTCTTCAGGTGGTAAGTCGCATAGGATATTGTACATGTTCGTCAGCTGTTCCTCAAGATTCTCAACGTCTTTCTTCAAATCCTCTGGCAGATTATGCATCTCCTTGACCTGGCCTAGCTTGGGAGCAGGCCTCTCATGGCCCCTGTCATAATATCTACGGCTGCTGGTTTACTCGCTTTGTACTGGATAGCTGAAGTGGTTTCCATTCGGCGGTAATCAAGACGTACATCTTTGGAGCTGCTACCACCAGTGGCCTCCTGTCACGCAAAGCTGGTTAGTTAATTAGAACATGTAAAACAAAGTATATGTTGTCATTCCAGTAACGGGTGGTGCGTTAAGATCACCGTCATAACGTAGTCTGACGCATTGGCCACAAGTGACTGATCAGCTTGCGGTTTCTCAGGCTCGTCATCATATACGATCGTCAAATTCACCACATCAACCACTTTACCAGCCTCTTCATTGAATATGTCTTCAGTGATTTCGTCATCTGTAAGACTATCTGTGACCTTTGTGCTGCGCACAATGAACTCATCAGCATGAGGTTTAGATCCGAATGCCGTTGTCCCTTGCACTTGCAATGTAATATTAACAATATTTGGGGATCCTGGTCGTACAATTCCTTTGTCTGCTGGCCGTATGCAGTATTTTAGTTTGCTTGACGTCTTGATGTTGAAGGCAATGTAATTACCCGAGTCGTTGGTCAGCACCACATCTTTTGATATTTCCTTGTTGAGCTGCTCAAAAGCAAACCGTAGCTCCAGCGGCTCAATGCCCAGCATGTCATCGTCCCAAGATGGTATCTGTGACAAACAACTAGGATATATGAATCCCTTCCCTTACCATTCACATAGCCTATATTGTTTATGTCATAGCTAAGCCTCTTTTATTATATACGGGAATTTACATGTTTCCAGATATATTGTGTGTTGCTTAGCACCATTTGTGATCCTATATTTCCTTATCTCTATGGTACTACCACTTAAACGAATTTTAGATGCAGTCAATATTGATAAGCATGGGCAGTTTTCAGAACATCTACTACACCAACGGTTGTAGACATAGGACATTTATAAGGGTGGCTTTCCAAAGTTAAGCGCCCTAGAAAATTAATTTCCAAGATAACAATATTTTCAAAAATAAAGCAAAACTACTGACTATGATGAAAAAATAGAAACAAATTAAATTATAACAAAATTGGAAAAAAAATCACATGCCCTAGCAGCTGGCGAATGCCCACACAAAAACTCCCAGCTTATAGAAACAAAAGTCGAAAACACCAAACAAACTTTCATGTTCAATGATTCAAATTAAACCATGACCTACTTATCTTGGGTGAGCCATCAAATCACTACACTCACAACCACTTATAACTAAGTATATAGTGCAGTCCTTCAGTATTAGTGTCCATGAGTCTTAGTTTAAATATTATGATAACAAATGGAAAAATTCACTTGTAACATAGGTTTCAGGTTCTTCGGGGCCCAACAAGATGTTACAACTGATGAGATGTAAGATGGGGATAACCCTTAGCCAACTTGTTTATACACATATACATCCTGTGTTCATTATATGGGTAGATGAGCTTACCTTGTTAGCTGCGGGTATGTAGACATTTGTACTTGCAGATTCATTGAGATCGCGTATTATATGCGATATAATAGGTCTATTTCCTGGTTCTTTCTGTGTGCATCTCTCTGCTATTTCAATGCATTTACTTAATTGCCGGGCATGTAGTGGTGTACAGGTGGCTGAATTTTTCCATCTGCGTCTCCATCTCCGAATCACCTACATTACACTCAACTGCTGAGGGGAATTCTAGAACAAGGAAATTTTCTACAAACATGGACAAAGAGTCGTGTTTTTTCACAGTACTAGCTAGTACCCGCAACCACGTCTATGCTCATCATCTAAGAAAATATCCCGATTGATGCTTTCATGTCCCACACCATATATATAGAAAAATCCCCACCCACCCTTTACCACCCCCATGCACAAACCCACAGATGGAAAACAAAAGGATCAAGTCTCTCCATATATGCATTTTTTCTTAAGAAACAGGAGGGGCAAACGCCCCTACTGGAATTTTCTTATAAAAACAAAGTTACCAAAGTCACTCCACATATAAACATAGGAACATCGCTTTGTTAATTATTTTGTACATGTATATCTCATTGCATTAAATTGAAAAGGTTTGTCCAGGAATATGTTCCATGATAGCTTATAGTCCTCCACAACCATTATATTTTTTTCCCAACTTTTAGATTTTCTATGGCAGAATTATCTCTGTTGAGACATGCAAAATGGCACTGCCATTCATTGTTTGTCGTAAAGGTCATCACTGAAATTATAATAACCATGGGCAGTTAGATCCTTATATATTTTCACTGTTTGTTACATATTTATTTATGTAATTTCAGATATCCAAATGATTCACCCTTTCCAATAGAATTAATACTATTAATGAAGTAGTACTCCAGAAAGTGGGGAAATATATAGCACTTCAGAAAGGGGGAAATATGTAAATCCAAACATTACTAGAGTACGAAAGAAGGTCTACATGGGTGGTGAGAGAAATCACTCTTACGCGGTGTTTAATAGGCATCTCATCATTTCGCCCTGTTACTAGTTCTTTTATTATAGTACCCAAACTATAAATATCACATTCCAATGTTGGTTTCCCATTGTTCACGTATTCTGGAGAATAATATCCTCTGCATAACATACGAAAAAGTAAGTGAAAGTATTTCCACAAAAACATCACAGCAAAAAGTATCAATAAATCCAAATGTTTTTTTCTGGAGCATAGATTACCTGGAAAAAAAAGGGACGTCTGTAGTGTAATTGTTTTCATATAGCCTTGCTAGACCAAAATCTGAAATTTTTGGTACCATACAATCCAAGTCTACAAGTATATTTGCCGGTTTGAGATCCATATGAATTATACCCATTTCATTGTGAAGATATTGCAAACCCTCACATATTCCCTTTATTATTTGATAACGTTTATTCCACTCAAGTCCCCTTAACTCATCTATACAAAAGGTTAAAAGGCATGAAATCTGGTAGAATAATTTGTGAACAGTGACTTCAAGGTTATGAGTGAAGTAACAGGCACAATATATGCATACTACTAGAAAATTGCAGAGATCGGCAAGGGCCTGTTTGGTTGGTAACCAGAGTGTGCTAATCCGAACTTCCGGCAAAAAACCTGAGACCTCCGACTTATATTTTTCATGTGAAATAATTGCACGAGTGTGTCCTGTTAAGATTCAAAACCTTAGACCTCCAACCTTGTGCAAGTCATCCTTAGTATTCAACTACTTGCCAACTGCTGGTTACACATGGAGAAACTTGTCTTGCGTTTAGTTTGAACTTATGAGAGGTGGGTTTCACTTCTTCCGTAGTTCTGAAACTATTTTCAATATTTTATCCCCTATATGATTTGAAATCAGAAAATTGTACACTGTAAACTTGTATATTTCATAGAGGGCTTTCGAGTTTTCATGAAAAAATAGAGAGGTTTTGAAAACAGTTATCCAAATGCAGTTTCATAAGAGACTATCATCTGAAAATCGACTTCTAGAAGGGGGCCTGCCCTTGGACCCATGGACAATTTCTGGACTCCGTGCACCATTCAAACCCTCTCTAAAATGAAACCATTATCTTTTAAAATCAATGTTAGTATGTGATTTGTTCATGAAGTCCAATAAGCTCTGGACATGGATTCCATATACATCCCACAACCTGAACTGCTAGTATAGAGGAATTAACTGCCTTGCAATTCAATACAGGCGGGATGGAACCAGAGGACAAGAAACTGCCAAATTTGATAGTAGAATTCCAAATATTTCTCCCAACAGGGACAGCATAGCAACAGCTAAACTAAATCTTAAGTAGCAAGCCAAAACCTTGGATTCTAGAGGCAAATGTATTGCTTGATACATGTGGTATCTTACTCTTAACATGGTATACAGTAGAAGCAACGCTGGATTCTGAGATGGTTACATTGCACAAAGTGACGGCAGATGTTAAGAGCAGCAAGAGCCATCAAATCAAGGCCCTTAGGGCTCCTCCACTTTTGAGTGCCCTGATTTTTCAACTGAATTCCAATATAAATCCTTAAATCATGGCCCCTACTTTCATTTCTCGCCCTTTTTAAACAATATATACTCTTTGTAATCTAGACATGCCTGGTACTACATTATTTCAAATTAATATTAGTAGTTCATAAAAATAACCTAAATTCAAATATTACAATTTAAATTGAAAATAAAATGGACATCAAAAGATCATAACATGGCCTGAAATCAACATGGGCCGCGGACATGACTATGACGGCCGAGCCATCCTATCCATCGAGCTCTCCGCAGAAAGAGCGGCAGGACGGCGGCGGCGGCTACAGATTCGTCGAGATGCCATTCCTGGACGGCAACGACGCCGCGGAGCTGGTGAGTGCTCTGCAAGCGGCCTACCCACTGTTTTCTGCTTTGTTTTTCTACTTCTTGGAGTTCTGCATGTTGGTTGTGCGCGAGAGCGATTGATTGATGGAGCAGCTGAAGTCATTTTGTGGTTGCGTGTTGTTGCAATGTAGGATACCGAAAGGCCTCCACCATAATTGATCTGTCCACACCATTTGGTACGTCTAATTCCCACTCTGTAGCCTATGATTTACTGATTTGTGCTGGTATTTCGCAAAACGCGGCTAAACGAGGTTAGCGGAGGCTGTATTGTGCAATAGCGTTTTCAGTTTCTGTAGAGACCTACCGCTAAACGGCATAACTGGATATATTAGACATTATATGAACGTATATATTTGTTTTTTTTTTTGAGGGAAACGTATATATTTGTGGATGGATGGAGAGGATAAGCTAGATGTTTTTTTAATAATACGAACTTTTTTTTGACAACTACTACTATGAACTTATTTATTTGTGGATGGATGTATATAGGAGACGATAACGTAGTGCGTTTCAACCTGATTTGAAATACTGGATACGTACAAAATGAACATGAGAACGCGAGCCGGAAAAGCGACCTTGTCGGTTCAATGAATCCGTCCGTTCAGCTTGGCACTGCCCACTGGTACTTAAAAACAAAACTGATCTGCAATCTTATTGGGCTTGGGCAGCGACAAGATGTCAGCATGCACCGCTGTTTCCTCAAAATTGCTGTTAATTAGAGTAATGAGCTCCACAATCCACCCTATCAGCGGCAGTCTTCAGTCAATGCCAACAACTCCTTTGTTTTTTTATTTTAAATTTATTTTATCTAGCACGCTGACGCGTACCTCCATGTTTTAAAATCCTGCTGCCTAGCTAAGATCTAATCTGTGCTCTGATTCCACATTTCCCCTGGTTAGGTGGTGCATTGTTAGTCTCTTGCCAATGTCCTCTTGTCGTGGATAGTCCGTGGGAGGAAGAAAAATAGTATGGTTGGAGTGGAGGGGAAGAAGAGTGAGGACGGTCACGCGCTCGATTAGCACCTGATTTTGTTTCTGCCATTATTGCCCAACAAGGCCTGGTGTACAATCTTATTGCTGGTTGGAGGGTAAGTATTTGGTTTCTTTTTTATCCCTTTTTTTAAAGTACGTCTGTGCATATGTCGGATCCTACCCTTTACCTTTACCTCCATGTTTTGCAATCCTACCACCTGATCGCCATGGACAAAAATATAGATATTTCGTCCCTTTGACCTTTCTCCAGGTTTGTGATGCATCTTTGTTAAGGCATGTCGAATTTACTCATTCTGCTCTTCTACATATCCTTGCATTGTGCCCCCTCATAACTTAAAGTAAATAGGCTTTTTGTTTCTGTCTCAACAGGAACAAGATCCAAGATGAACCTTGTGGATGAGGATATGTCCATTACACTTCACTTGCTTCATTCTATTACAAACAATTTTTCAGAGGCGCTGATAGTAGGCACTGGTGGCCATGGAAGCGTTTACCGGGTATGACTAATCCTCATAGTATGCATATGTACTCTAATTAGTCTCCAATGATGATTCCACACCTCTGATTCAACTCTCTGGTTTCTTAATGGTACCACCCATTCTTCCCTGCTGCCACTGCGGGTGTATATTGCCCACGTCTACAGGCCGTGTATAATGGGCAAGAGATTGCTGTGAAGAAGCTTCATCCCCTGCAGGGACTTGATGACAAAGCTTTTGACACTGAATTCCGTAACCTTAGAAAGGTCAACCATCGAAATGTCGTCCAGTTAATTGGCTACTGCCATGAATCACGGCGCAAGTTCTTGCAGCACAATGGGGAAATTGTTTGTGCCAAAGAAATGGAACGAGCTCTCTGCTTCGAATATATGCAAGGTGGAAGCCTTGATAAACATATTAAAGGTATACTACATATTACTAGAGTATCTAGTAGGCAACAACATCATTGGGCTGCCTTACATCTTTTGCTTTCATTTATATTACAGAAGAGTCTTGTGATCTTGACTGGCTGACATGCTACGAAATTATTAGAGGGACCTGTGAAGGCTTAAACCACCTGCATAATTCGCAGGGAAGGCCTATTTTTCATCTGGACTTAAAACCTGCTAACATATTGCTTGATAAGAATCTGACAGCAAAAATTGGAGATCTCGGTTTGTCCAGACTTCTTGCTTCAACAGAAACCCATAAAGCTGGGACCGTCAATGGAACAAAGTAAGTTGATCTGATTGAGCAATTTTTACCCAGTTCTGTTTGCGACACACTAATAACCATATATTGTTATATATCTCATGAAGTGGGTACATGCCACCTGAATACATAAACAATGGTATGGTATCAAAGAAGTTTGATGTATTCAGTTTGGGGGTCATAATTTTGAAAATAATCGCTGGAAATAAAGGCTACTCGCGGTGTTATGAATTGCCTCCCAAACAGTTTGCTGAGCTTGTAAGTAAAATTACCCTCTCTATACTATCATGAACTGATGTCTTTCTCATTTTAGTGTCAGCTACTAATTTCATGTCTACCGCATCTTTCTAACTTTATTTGACAAATTCACAGGTCATTAATAACTGGAAGGAGAGGCTGCAGACCACATCAGGGCACTCGGCAAAAGAAGTAGACATCCTAAGAGCGAAGGCTTGTGTCGATATAGCACTAAAATGTGTAGATGCTGACAGAGGAAGAAGACCTACTGTAAAGGAGATTGTAGATGAACTAGAAGAACTAGAGTCTAAGATCAGCAAAGAGTTGAGTTGTTTCAGTGAAAAAATTTCATTTGTCAAAACATATTTCAGTATGACATATTTAGCATATTTTCGTTTCATTATTGCCAATTCCACAAGCAACAATGCTATATATTTGGAATTCTGATGTATCTTACAAAATTGTATTAAAATAAAAAAGTGAAATTTTTTTTGAACCTGATTGAGGTTGCGTTAATTAACATTACGCATAAAAAAATAAAGCAATTATTTCACATGCATTTCTTGTACATAAATGCAACATGATAAATTGGAGTGCTAAGAGTTGCATGTTTTGTGTTGTGAATTTCAGGCTACCTTTGCGAAGTTACCAGGGATCTTTTGGTGAAAATTATAGGTATGCAAATAATAGATTGAGGAATTATTTGTTCAATAATTATTTGTTAAGCCAACTCCAAAATGCGCATGCAGTTGAGTTATTGATATCGGAATTTTTTTCCAATAGTTTATAATTGTGGCATACTCGATGGAGGTTAGTTAAGGTCCCCATATAATAAAGGAAGTGTATGGAGCATATAAAATTCATTGTGCGGGATGGTGCATGAATGAAGGATGTAGTTATTAATTAGCTAGGCGCCATAGTTCATGGTTTTGTATTTGATTTTCTTGGCTTACTTTTACACCTAGTTCAAGAAAGAAGAAATAATCAAACTTATTTTTTGGAGTTTGATTTATATTTTAATTTCCCTAATTTCACACAATATCCTTTTTTCTTAGAATGGAAAATATTCACATGGAATTTGACTCGTTGGAGTCTATACTTGGTGGAAACGAGAGCCCAAAGCATCTAAAATTGCCATTTTTGCACTTCATCACAAAAAAATTCTCTGATGAGCTAAAAATTGGTAGTGGTGGATGTGGTGTGGTTTACAAGGTAAACTATTTTCTTGTTGCACCAATTCAAGCAGAGCTAACTTGATCTGATTTTCATGACCATTCTCACCAGAAAGTTTTAGCAGGGCATCCTGGGAAACCAGATTATAGCTGTCAAAAGGCTTTTGAACAGCCATACAATAGATGACAAGATGTTTCATCGTGAGGTCAAAAGCATGATGATGGTTAACCATAAAAATATTGTACGCTTTCTAGGCTACTGTTCGCATACCGAAGAACAAGCACTCAAAATGGAAGGAAAATTTATTATGGCTCAGGATCGGGAAAGATTGCTCTGTTTTGAATATTTAATCAATGGAAGCCTACCTTACTGGTATGATAAAGCACATTTATATATATACTTCTAATATAAACAAACCCCACTATCTATTTCTCTAAACATGAGATCCACTATCAAACTACCTTACTGGTATGACAATTCCTCCTTCATGCGCATTTTACTATAGTAGTAGAATTTATGGTCTATGTATTTATTTATTTCGTTCTTTATCCTTTTTTTCCAAGCTACTTATTATTTATTAAGCTATGCTTCATGACTGGAAGGAACACACTGAACAAATCAAATGTCTCATCACTTAATATGTTTATACTGAGTTTAGGATAACAAATCAAACACCAGAGGATTACTTGTTTCCGTCTAGGTCTTATTTAAATTTGTGCTTCTGCGAACAGATGAATTAAGGGGACTTGAATGGCAAACTCGGTATCAAATAGTTAAAGGAATCTGCGATGGCTTGCATCATCTTCACAGTGAAAATCATATTGTTCACATGGATCTCAAACCTGCCAATATACTATTGGACAGTAACATGGTGCCAAAGATAATTGATTTTGGTCTATCAAGACTGGACAACGTCTCACAAACTATGAGCTCAGAACGTCTTGTATCTCTGTAAGCATAAAATCTGGAGAACACATTTTTTATTCTGATATTTGTGCTTTTGAATTTGTATGGATAAAATGTGTGGAACCATCATTTTTTCTTGTAGAGGATACTGTGCTCCGGAGTACCTGCTTCATGGCAAAATGTCAGCAAAATCAGACATATATAGTTTGGGTATTATTATTCTTGTGCTGGTGACCGGAAGTAAGGAGGAGCCAAACAATACTAAAGTAAGTTGCCTCAGTATTCATTCACTGTTATAATGCTTCAAACAACCATGTAAAAAAAAAAAAAAAAGGAAAAATGGAACCAAACTATTATAATTTATTATTGCGGTAACCTTAGGTTCTTGAAATTGTATAAGGCAGGGTTGTGTTTAAATACCAAAAAAGTTTGGGGCCACTCTGCAGTTTTAAAATTAATGGATAACATACATCTATTTATTTTGAAACTCCAAGGATATAAAGGTGTGTTTTCAATAATCCTGGTAACATTTGGACATTATATATAAGCACATTTGTAATTTTCTAGTTATTTTTTAACAGAAAATTCATGTAATTAGTCCCAACCATCGACAATTGCTCATGGACCTTGATTAGAACAGAACTAAAGGAATATGTACATTGTTAGAGAAATGTAATTAATAGCAACTGGAGTCACAAAAGGATCCCAACCAGCTTCTTTCAACCCTAGTATCCTCTAGTAAAATCCATTAGTCTCTGTCGTGATATTCTTTATCTAATTCTGATGCATATTATTTGCATTTCATTTTGTATGAAATTAACAAGTGTATATTTGCTTTGCTTATTTGACCAACAATTTTTTAATTAGTACCCATTTATGATAATTGAAAAAGGAAACAACTTATGATTAATGATTTTGTATCACAGCATGTTAATAAAATATTTTTATGAAATTAATAAAGTTTTATCATAATGACGAACAAATAATATAACAAGATGGACTAAGTACCTCATACATACAATTCTAAATCACATTTATCCGTGAATAATAATGGCAGGTACATAGAAAATGGAAGCACAGGTGGAATAAAACAGCAATGGATGCACAGTTAGGGTACAAGCAAGTTGCTACATGCCTCGATTTGGTGGGAAAATGCACTCGGAGAGACCCAACACATAGGCCTAATATATGGGATATAATCAGTTACATCAACAAAACGGAGAGTAGTGACTCGAAAATAAGCGATGGCACTGAATGTCCGGAGTTGGAGGACATGCTGGGAGTTGCGCCACTTGAAATTCATTTAGCCTTTGAGCTTAACAAGCAGATATCATGCTCTATTGAGCTGACCAATGATACAGATGATCACTTTGCCTTCAGAGTCTCGACGACCAGTCTACGTCCGTACTGCATAGAGGCAAACGAAGGTACTGTTCCACCACTGTCCAGGTGCAGTATTACCATATCGTTGCAAGCACTGAACAAGACACTCCCAGATCATCAGTGCATGGACGAGTTCAGCGTCCAAAGCACCAAGATAGATGGGAGCCTTGCCGCAGCAAATACAGGTGGAGATATCTTCAATGAAGAGCCAGGTAAAGTGATTGATACAGTGAATTTTAGTGTTGTTCTTATGGAGGCTTCGTCTCCACCTGCTGACCACTGAGGAAGATTTAGGGCCACGAAAAGGATCATCAATACGAGTAACCTTTGGAACAGATTGCTACAAATATATACCACAGGCCTGGTGCTTCGGTTTTTTTTTTTGTTTGCTCAAAGAATGTGACAATCTATTGATTATCCATCTGTATGTTGCAACGGGAATTGATCTTTAATTGTTATATATTATTCCTAATAGCTAGTGAACAGTGTTGCAGCTGCAATCCTGCAACATATAGCTTCGAAATTATTCAGTTCAGTGCTCAAGTGTCTACTTCAATTTAAGTGTACTTCCATCAGTCAGAGCTACATAATGTGCTTGTAATTGACAATTGGACGTGGATGGCAAATCACAGAGTGATTTTCCAATGTGGTTCAAACCCTTTGAATCGTGTAATTATTTTTTTACTGTCCTTTGTATTAGTAGTTCACCAACAGCTTCTATGGCATTGTTCTGAGGCCACTTTTACAACAGTGAATTGTCAATGGTTTTGGTCAACTGGAGTCCAATTGTCTAGCCATGCGCGCTCCAGCATTTTCAGTTATGTGTCCACATAAATACAACAGATTATATATTATGCATACTGTATAAAAAAGGAACAAAAATCAAAATAATACCATTTAATATAGGTAGTTTTTATTATTAGTCGCATGCTGGCACCATCGCTCTAGTAACCGGAGCAGAGCGCACCACCAAACCTCACGGCCTCTTTTTGTTCACCCCCGACGGCGGCTAGGGAACAAGGCATGCTAAATACGCAATATTTTCCGCGTTCATGGGCTGGATCACGCACGGGTCTCTCCTACATCCTAGGCTGAAGACCTTAGACTTTTGCTTCTTGTAGATGTGTGCTCTGCTTCGTAAATTGGGCCGGCCCGTTGTACTCTCACGGCTCCTGCCGTCTTGCTTCGTCCTGGCCGATGGTGTTTGGTGTAGCCGCGGCCCGCCTTGCCGTGGCTAGCTGCTGGCCGGAACAATAAGTTCAGGACACGACGCCACATATGAAGATCAAGACCCTGCCATGATATTTTGCCAATTCCAGTTTTCAACTACCGCAGACTTGTCTTATAAGTAGCTTTCTACTTAGCCAGAGAGATGCATCAGGAAGAACGGCTGTCAGGATCCATGGAGGCCGACGACGACATGCTCACGGCAGATGAGCGCTGGCTCTGCTATTGATCCGTTTGTAGTGCTTGAACACCAAGTACATATATACAGAAAGCATATATTCTTGTCATATAATAAGAGATACAAATACACTACAAATGGAAGAAAAAATTTAAATGAAATAACTACAATAAGAATTTAAAATTAAACAACATATAGGGACACGTATATTCTTGATGTATATAATAAGTAATATTAAGATATTTTTGCTCATGAACTCGCATAGGTTTCACGGTTTTTGTGCACCCAAATCATCAATTTTTCTAGATTTACAATATCCCTTCTCTTGAATGTGGGTATGTTCATCACCATGACGCTGGAGAGAATACCAGTTCTCCTTGATAAAATATTCCAATAAACCAAGTAATTTAGTATTAAAAAGAAATGAAAGTGTAGTGTTCCAATCAGTGACCAATTACATTGAAGTACTCACAGATAAATAGACTAATTGATATATATCACAAAAAGTGACATTCAAAAGAACAAAAGTTTCATCAGTAATCATATACATGAATGCTGCTAATCTTCCATTAAGCAGGGCGTATACACAAATGATTCTTCAATGGACTTACCCCAGGTCTGTCCTTGGTTTACTGCTCCTACATATTGAACCTGGGCTGTTCAGATGAGCAGCCACCACGTTACCATCAAAACGCAAGAAGATAACCTCCTTGTAGGGATGAAATCCAAGGAATTTGACATATGGAGGAACCTCCTCTTCGTCATCTGAAACATCGACAATGTTGTCAATATCAGAGTTTTGTTCGTCATCTGAAACATCGACAATGTTGTCATCATCAGAGTTTTGTTCATCATCTGAAACATCGACAATGTTGTCATCATCAGAGTTCTGTTCGTCTTCTGAAACATCGACAACAATGTTGTCATCATCAGAGTTCCAGCAAACATTTGGTTCTAGTGATGCATCTTGAGTCTTCCTTCCATCACCCCAATATTCTGGTTCAAGATCTAAAGCAGTCCAATACTTTGGATCATCAAATTTATTGTTTTCCAAGCACCATGAGTACGTATTGATCTTGAGGTTGCTTTGATCCTTGGGCACCCACTCCATTTGGTTATTGTGACTAGATTTGCAGAGAGTCCAAACTTGAAGTCTGGTCAAAGCATCATTAGTAATAGCTGCAAAGTACACTCCCTTCTCCGATCTACCAAGATAAGACGTTACTTTGTTCTTCAACCAGTCGACAACAAGTTTTACTGGCGATTTGATTACTGTGTACTTATCATCTAGCAAAGATAATCTGCAAAATATAACACACACACAGAGAAAGTAACTATATTGATCCATATCCATGTACGGAAGAATGGATTGGGATTAATTTGTTTACCTAGACACAAATTCACCAGGGCAGTGAAATGTAAAGTGCACCCTTCCATAGCGGTATGGGGGCTCAGTAGATGGGTTGTGCAGCAGCAAGTCCCCAGCTATCCCTGCCGCCTCGCCTTCCCGGACCAACACCTTCTCCTCCCACCTCCCGGTGCTTGACGAGAACTCATGCCATGTCGCCCATGCCAACGGCGGCCACTCCATCATGCGCCATGCCTCGTCGTTTTCCCTCAGCTCCGTCCAACACCATGGTTCCATCTTTGGCGACAACAGCACCTTGTACTCCAGCGACACAAAAGGATCGAACACGAGGAACGCATGGCAAATCCAGTTCGAGGCACTGATGTGTGAGTCGAGGTGACCAGGCCACGGTGGCAGGTGCACCGACCACCGCATGGTGGGATTACAAACGTGCAGCACATCCTCGCCACTGGCCCTCTCCAGGACAAGGACGAGGCCATTGCAGTGGTCCAGGACTTCGTACCAGGCGCGGGGGCATTGCAGCTGCATGAAATCAAACTTGCCGTCAAACCAGCGGCCGGGGCCATCATCCTCCGGCGACGACGTCGACCTCGGACGGGACAAGAACTGGGGCCTGGGGTAGCACCAGTAGTTGATGAAGAGGCCGCTCAACGAGTGCGGCAGGAGGCGTCGGATCCGGATCAGCAGCTGCCTCTCGTCAATGAGGTCACGCCACGCCCTGCAGACGCCACGCAACGTCGCGAGGCTGCGCGCCGGGAGATCACCCATACAATTTGACGCAATCTATGGAGAGGAGAGCTTCGTTTCCTCGATATATTGATTTATTCAAGGACTCAACTCGTCCATCACGTGATTTGGCAGGTTATACAACTATAATATACAACAAGTTGTGATTCCTAATATACGAAATTCAAGATGTACATACGTGGGCTAACCCATCCTTCCACGCTGCATTTTTCAATTGAACATTTTTTTTTTTTTTGAGTTCAAGGGTGGCCCTCGGCCTTTATTAACAAAGACCATCAGTTAAGCATTTACAGTTTCTCAACACCAACTCCTCGCCCACTCAACTGAAACAACCGAAACAAGAACCAAGAACCAGCACTACTGAAACAACTTAGGTAACCACCGCCTATCGCCTATCGAAGCCTATTACATATTCCAGGCCGACTTCATCGCTGTGAAATCCAGCCATTTCCCTCATTCATTAGCCTCCCAATCTCCAGCAGACTCGAACAGCGCCCGGTCAATCTTGTTGGTTATCTGGTTTAACTAGGCAACCTTTGCAGCCTCGTCGCGCAGCCTTTCAGCTTGTCCAGCCGAAACAGGAACTCCATCCTCTTTCCCATTGGACACAAAGAGATCCAATTCTACAGCATGACAGCTACCTGCAATAACAGTACATGCCCATTTCTCCACCCTACACTCTGAAAACACAAATTTTTTCTTAGCTTCCACAACCCCCACAGGGCAGCAGCACAGAAAACATTAATAACAGTAAATTTTTTCTCACTAAGCCACAAATAACCAATGGACAGGAAGTCCAAACCAACTTGCTTATCTAACACCTCAGACGAAACCTCCCAGAGTTGCTTTGCAACCACACACTCAAAGAACAAATGATACACACTTTCCTTTTCTGCACAGAACAAACAGCTAGGATCCTCTACTGTTCTTCTAATTGCCATATTATCTCTGGTCAGCAATTTGTTCTTTTTTTTTTTTTTTTTTTGCGGAAAAAGAGCTTTAATAAAACTTAAATAATATCTTTACAAGAAAGAGTGGAAATCCACTCTGGGAAACAAGAAAAAAACACCTGACACTCCCTAAACCTAATAGCAAATTGCGCCAAGGCATGCGCTAAATTGTTCTGGACTCTACTAATCTTAGAAAACTCAATCCTACTTAACTGACCCCCAACCTCGCGTGCTTCTTCAATGAGTTGCCATATCGACGAGCGATCACGAGTATTCTCGTTCAGCTTGGTGACCACCGAATGACAATCTGATTCTAGGATCATCGGAATCTCCGGCCATCTATGCGCCAGCTGAACGCCTTCCAGGCACGCACGCGCTTCAGCTTCCTCAGCATCCCTACAATGAAATATGACGCGCCAGGCAGTTAGTTTCAAGTTTCCGACCCAATCTCTAATTACTACGCCAATCGCAGCATCACCGGTCTGCAGATTGAAGGTAGCATCAACATTTATTTTGAAAGTACCCATTGGTGGATGACTCCATAACTTCTTAACATGACCCGTCACCAGCCCCTTTCTTTTACTCAAGCACGATAGCAGACTGCCTTTGCCTTTGTTATCTAGAGGGTCTCCTTGTTGCCGGACAATGAATAGTGAGTGCATGTAGCGATTCAAAAAGACGACAGAGCTTCCAATGCAAGCTGCAGCGCCCTCATGTATAATTTTGTTACGTATGTTCCATGTGTGCCAGAGAAGCAAAAAGAAATTTGCCAATACCTCCATAGGATAGTTGAAAGCAATCTGTAGAAGCCATTCAGGCCCAGACCAAACAAGATCCTGCTCAGATGGTAGTGAGCAGTGATCTCTCATTGCTTCCCGGAGTGCAACAGCGTGGGGGCATCTGATAACTGCATGGTAGGCATCTTCGGCTTCAGAACCACACACCTGACATATATCCTGCTGCTCAAGATGCCGATATTTCTTATTGACCCGAGTAGGCAAACCATTATTGACAATTTTCCAGATAAAAACATTAACCTTGGAAGGAACTTTTACACCCCATACCTTCTTCCATATCGCTCGGCCCTGTTCTGAGTTTAAGCTGTTACCAACCTGACCGACACCAAAATGGTTCCAGACAGCAAGCCTATATGCACTTCGGACAGAGAACAAACCATTTTTCTCATAATGCCAAGCTACAAAATCAGCGGTACCAGATGGCAACAACTTGATCTTAAAAATCTCAGAAGCATCACAAGGGTAAAAATATCTACGCACAGCCGTTTCATCCCAAGCACCATTATCAATCAGGTGGTGCACCCAACGCAGTCTGCACGTTCGTTTCGGACCAACTGGTTTCAAGCCATGACCTCTCGGAAGCCAGTTGTCACGCCAAATTTGAGTCGATCTACCATCACCTATCCTCTTGATGACGCCAAGCTTCAACAATTCGAGTCCATACTCAATTGCACGCCATGTTTGGGAGGCCTCTCCTGCAGGAACAGAATCTAGCAACTTGCCTTCAGGACAATATTTAGCTTTAAGAACTTTAGCACAAAGGCTATCAGGGAAAGCTAGAAGCCTCCATGCTTGCCTCGCGAGCAACGCTTGGTTGACAAGTCTGATATCCCTGAACCCCATACCTCCAAATCCTTTTGGCATCAACATTTTCTCCCATGGGATCCACTGCATCTTTCTTCTTCCATTTTCAGCACCCCACCAGAAAGCACGAATTTGCTTCATGAGCTCATCACACAATGTAAGGGGCAGTTTGAAGACACTCATGACGTAAATAGGTAAAGCCTGGGCAACTGACTTGATCAAAACTTCCTTCCCTGCTGCTGATAGAAACTTCTCCTTCCACGCAACCATCCTCTTATGAAACCGTTCCTCAAGGGGCTGAAACATCCCTCGCCGGATCTGGCCGTGAGGGGTCGGGAGGCCCAAATATTTAGCTTCAAAATCTAATCTCTCCACCCCCAAAGTCAGACGAACTTGGTTTGCAATCTGCTGGTCATGGTTCTCATTTATCAACAAGGAGCATTTATTAGGACTGAGAAGCTGTCCTGAACATCGTTCAAAAATCGAAAGAACATCTTTGATGACCAGCGCCTGCTGCACATTTGCTCTAAAGAATAACAAGCTATCGTCTGCAAATAACAAGTGAGAAACACTAGGTGCCCTCCGACACACCTTAACTCCATCAATATTTCCCAGCCGCTCATTATGCTTCAAAAGAGTAGACAGGCCATCAGCGACAAGCAAGAACAAATATGGTGAAAGCGGATCACCTTGCCGTAGACCGCGTGTAGGGGAGAAGGGCCGCGACGGCAACCCATTGAAGCGAACTGTGTAGCGTACAGATGAAACACAAGACATGATCCACTGTACCCAATGACTTTGAAAGCCCAGCTTCTCCATCAAGCTTTGTAAAAATCCCCAATCCACCCGATCATACGCCTTCGACAAATCCAACTTATACGCACAAAAATCCTTGCCTCTGTCTTTCTGGATAGCATGCACACACTCAAAAGCGATTAATGCATTGTCTGTAATTAGTCTGCCTGGCACAAAAGCACTTTGCTCCTCAGAGATAATGCTGTCCAAAAAAGGCCTTAGCCTATTAACCAGGCATTTTGAGATAACCTTGTAAATCACATTACAAAGACTAATCGGTCTAAAATCTTTAAGCTCCACAGGATCTGCCCCTTTCGGAATGAGAACAATAGCTGTATCATTTACCCCGGGGGGGAGATAACCATCCCTGAAAAAACCTTGAACCGCAGCAACCACATCCTCCTTGACCACATCCCAGTGTCTCTGAAAAAATCGTGCCGGAAAACCGTCAGGACCTGGAGCTTTTAACGGTCCCATCTGAAACAAAGCATCAGCTATCTCTTCTGCAGAAAAATCCTGGCACAGATCATTATTCATAGTGTCTGATATCTTAGGCTCAATGAGATTAATGAGTTCATCAGGCACAACATTTGGATCAGCCGTATAAAGATCACTGAAAAACTCAGAAGCCATACGTTGCATCTGTCTAGGGTCATCACACCAATTACCTTCCTGATCCTTTAACTTCTTGATTTTATTTTTGCGTGCTCTCCAAACAGCTTGCCTATGAAAATAGCTAGTATTTTGGTCGCCCTCCTTCAACCATGCAATCCGTGAACGCTGAAGCCACATCATCTCTTCTCTGTACAATAGTTCATCCATCCGGTCAGTGAGTCGACGCACCTCACGTTGAGTGCATAATGGATCAGTTTTTGCTTCCTCCAGACTTGACCTCAACTGCTCCAGTTCCTTGGTGACCATGCCAAAGTGCTGCTTACTCCATGAACGCAGGGCACATTGAACACGTTTCAGGGCTGCAACCACACCGCCCAGCCCCTCTCTATTAGCATCAGTGCACCATGCATTCTTGATCTCCAAAGCTAACGACTCAAGCCGTTCCCACATGATCTCATAGCGGAAAATTCTTGGTTTATGTCGTTCCCAGCTCTCCTTTTTAATTTCTAGAAAAAGTGGACAGTGATCTGAACGTGATGACACTAGATGGTGAAGCACGGCATCACCAAACAAATCCCGCCATTCCGGGCAGGCTACAGCCCTGTCCAATCTCACCTTTACATTTGCATTTCCTCCACGCCCATTATCATAGGTGTATGGTAGACCTGTGAAACCCAAGTCTGTAAGTTCACAATCTGCAAGCAAATCTCTGAAAGCAACCATTTGACGTTCAGGTCTTGGACATGCAGAAAAGTGTTCATAACCCCACATAGCTTCATTGAAATCCCCAATAGCCAGCCATGGTTCCATGGACCTGCCCCGCAGACGCCTAAGTAGCTCCCACATGACATGTCTTTGGTCAGCCCTTGGCTCCCCATACACAAATGTGACACGGATTTTAGGATCTGTAGGGGATTCTCTCACATGCACGTCAATATAGCGTTGGTGTTTTTCAATCAATGAAACATCCACCGACTCATGCCAAAACAAAGCCAAACCTCCACCACTTCCTACACTATCGACAGTTATGCAGTTCTTCAAACCCAACCTCCATCGCAAATTTGCCACTCGACTTCCTTTCATGCGAGTCTCCGATAAGAAGACCAGCATGGGACTTTTTGCTCTAACAAGAGCAACAAGCTCTTGAACTGTCCAGGGGCGTCCCATACCCCGACAGTTCCAGCTGAAGAGATTCATTGCTCCTGACGGGCCTCGCCATGAGTGCCCGTCAGGTTGATAGACATCTTCTCACCATCTACGTTCTTACTACACATATTTGCACCAGCATGTACCTTCCTCCGCTTATTAGAGTCCCGCACTTCAGAATTCGCACTGAGATCTTGGTTTATCACATTAATATCCAGTTCGCAGTGTTTGCCAAGAACACCCAAACCGTGCTTCAACAATGCAGCATTCTGTTGAACAATTTCCTTCAGCTCAGGCTCGAGATGATCACCCCGACAGACTGCATATGGCTCCTGATGGGCCTCTCCGCAAGGACCCATCAGGGGTTGGCATTGCGACGCAATCATATTCTTACTCCTCTTCAAACCATATGAACTGACACTCACCTTATCTTCTATTACCGCCATTGCTTGAGCTCTGTCCAGGAACAGCCCTCCGATGCACATAACAAGAGCGCCGGTCGTGATCCCAAGGCTTCGGGTGGGCAGCCTCCTCATCGGAGACCCCGTATCACCCCCACCTTGGAGATCCCGAACCGAACGAACTCGCTGTGGTGCACAAGGGTTATGAGGACCAGTAATAGATTCGATGGGAGATGGCCCTGCCACCGAATCCCTGATGTTGCCTCCAGCGAGGCACGATCTGCCAGAGTCCTTAAGGACACCGAACTCCAGAGGAGTCCCGATCCTGTGCGACCTGCAGGTAAAATTCAGAAGGTCCCAGCCTCGACCAAGGCCAGGAATTGCAATCCCCGGTGAAACATTTGGGAAGATCCACCGTGATGTGAAACGGAGAGAGGCGCTGTCCAACAACACCCGCAGGGAATCCATCCCCTGCTGAAAAACGCACTCGATCTTCATCATAGGAATCATGAGCGTGAAACTCAAACCTTAGTTCGAGAGCCGCCGGCGTCGCCGCCCGAGAGTCGCCCGTCCGTCATTTTTGGATCGCCAAGCAAGAACAATATACATGAAAATACTGGGTCGCCATGAGATTCAACAAACGTTACATAAAGCATGAGTATATACCATTTTTCAATTGAACATGTACAGGCGTGCCTCACTCCAAGCCATGTTTTTACATCAGCATAGTTAATTTTTGCCTCATCACTTGTCTAACCCATCCTTCCACGCTGCATTTTCCAATTCAACATGTACAATGACTAATGGCGAGCATGCCTCACTCCATGCCATGTTTTTACATCAGCATTGTTAATTTTTGCCTCATCGCTTGTATGGGTGATCTTGAAGATTTCATGACCCTTTTGTTAAGATCAATTTTTTTATTTGTAAATTATTTTCATATAAATTGTTAATACACTAATATGGATTAACTGTCAAACTAGACTATTTGTCATGTGCGATGGCCTAACTGTGTAGTGGTGAACTCCTAAATATAGGTTACACTATAGGATTAATAAACAATTGGGTGTGGGGGCTTGTCCCCCTCTTCGCATCGTGCCACTATCTACGTTTGAGTTGGTGCTCAACTTTGGCAGGAATGTGCAAAAGCGTCTGAATTCACCCATTTTGGTGATACCTTGGATATCAACCATGTTTTATGTTTTGGTGTGGTAAACCTGTTTTGCTTATATCTTTTGGGAGGTGATCATTGACGGTTAGTCTTCGGGATTTCGTCTATGGCGATGTAGACATTAAGGTGTATGAATGGCGCTGCAACGATGTGGTCTCCTTTCTGGTATGTATGCTCTGTTTGCTTGAGCTTATCAGCCAAATTGATTTAAGCAATGTTTTTCTCTCACAGCAAATCAGAATGAGCTAGCCAGAAATGACCCTATCCTCCCGCACCACTCATCTTCCATCTTCTGGTCCATAGTGTCTCGCATTTACCCTTCTTGCTTAGAGTTTGGAATTAAAAAAACCACTGATGTTATGGTTTGGCCCCACGAGCTCATTCACAATACGATGGACGTGTGGTTCACCTTCTAAGTTTCCACCTAAACATAAGGGAAAGTTAAATATGGCCTTAGCTCTTAATGGCATGTCCACCTATGCATGAACCATTGGATTCATATTAGGATGTGTGCACACAAGGTTCTCAATGCGAATCCAATAGCGGAGCTGTTTGGAGGACATGCTCTTAAAGCAAAAAATAAAATAAAAGCCGAGTTCGTCAACATAAGAGTCATCTATTCAGGATGAAGTCAATCTATTAATTTTCTATATGAGATTAATTCTTTATTGCACTAGGCTTATTATGACCTGTGAATAATTTTAATTTATGGTGGGTTTATAAAAGCCTAATAAACTTAATTAAATCTCAGAGAAATAGGTACCTCATATCATAAAATCATCAATGGTGCATATATCTAGCTTCATCGCCAAAAAAATGTTTGTAGCATAACATTTTTTTGAAGACGTCACCGAAGGGGTGAGAGCCCCACCTGAATTAATTTCATTGATGCCGGCGAGCCGGTGCCCGGAATGGTGCCATGGAGGCACAAACAAGTCTTAAAAGTTTACAGTGATTTAAGCTGAGAGCTAATAAATAACTTATTGCATAGTGAACAATTGGCACCGAAATGTTTCTATCCTGCGGTCGAAGTCGGCAGCTCCAAAGGCGAGCAGCTTGTTTGTACGAGGAGAGTAGTCGACGAAGGCATGGCGCTTGATGTCTGAAGACGACATCATGCCAATGGTTCCAAATATGCCAACAACAGAGGAGCACAAAAGTCAAGGGGTTCACGGCGTAATGCCAAAGGCCATTGGTTGGGGCGCTCCCACCCAGGGTTCAAATTCTGGGTGCGACACATATTCTGGATTTATTTCATGATTTTCCGGCGCTATGCATTAAGTGGCAGGCGACGTGCCCGTCGACAGCGAGACGCCTGTGGTGACTTCGTGAACTTCAAGATCTGCCGGCTCAGTTCTTCGAAGGTGCTCATAGGGGTAGGGTTTGCGTACGTGTGTTCATAGGGGTGAGTGTGCGTGCGTGTTGAGCGCCTGTGTTGTACTGTGTAATCTCAAAAATAAAAACAGAGGAGCACAAAAGTGTTGAAGTGTTGAGGTGGGACTGTAACGTGTAACAAATAGTCGTTTGCTTGCTTGCTTTGTAAAAAAACTAGGAGACGCCCCGCGCGTTGCTACGGGAATAGCTGATGAAATTATACTATTTATATTTACTAATATAATTGAATAAATATCATAATATATTTTAGTGGAAGATTTTCAGCATTTTGATGTGAACGACTAAATATATATTAGTAAATGATGTAGTTTTCTAATGTGAATAGCTTGAATGAAAGATTTAATGGCATATGTTAGTGGATGGTGATGTGGACACTTTATAATTGAATGTGCTAGTTGGATGGTTTAGTGGATGTTGATGTGGACACTTTGCATGGCAAGATAAATAGCTAGTGGGGTTTATCTTTATAAGAGATATAGATGTCGTGCGCTTGGAGCACAACTGTACTATGCTAGTATAATAAAATAACCTAAATAACTAAATATTGACATTAGACGGTAGATTTTCACCAGCTTTGTTTAAAGAAGGAATTACCGTATCTTTTTCCTATTGCATGTAGGACTCTGGCTCAATCCGCCACGAACAAGAACATACTAAAATCTAGTAGTCGGGAAAAAAAGACATAGTATATATCTCGGCCTGCTTTGTCCCGGGTCTTTAGTCCCGAGCCCGACGAAACAAGCGGCGTTGCGCACACGCGGCACGCGTCGGCATGGAGACCAACGCGGCGGATCTACCCGACGACGTGCTCGTGGCCATCCTCCGCCTCCTCCTGGCGCGCAGCCTCGCAGTGCGTCTGCAAGGCGTGGCGCGACCTTATCGACAAGCGTCGGCTCCTGCAACGCATCCGGCGCATCCTCCCGCACTCGGTGTCCGGCATCTTCACCAACTACGTCGACCACGACAAGCCGCACTTCTTCGCCCGCCCGACGGCGGCGGCGGCGGGCCCCGCGGTCGACGGCAAATTCAGCTACGTCCCGGGGAGGCACCCCCACGGTTGGTACAAGGTCGTCGACCACTCCAATGGCCTAGTCTTGTACCAGTGCGAGAACTACGGCGTGGAGCTGTACGTGTGCAACCCCAAGATACGGGGGTTCAGGCGCCTGCCCAAGCTGGAAGTCGGCGCGATGTCGAAGCGCCACGCGTTCCTCACGTTCAGCCCCACCGTGTCGCAGCACTACTTGGTTCTCGTGGCTCCCCTTGAGCTTGTGTCCGAGGAGGAGCAGCGTCTTTGTTACTATCCGCCGGATGCGCCTGCGCGGCCCGCCGGCGACACGGAGTGGCCTCCGTCCCGGTGGACGTGGCACGTGTTCTCGTCGGAGAGCGGGCAGTGGCAAGGGAGGGCGTTCCTCCGCCAAGGTGAGGCTGCCGGAATCGTCGCCAATCTGCGGATGAATTCTGTGGGCATCGCTTCCAAGCCCCTGTGGCGCTATGCTGTCCATCGGGAAGGAGCGCTATATGTTCATTGCCGTGGTGAATATGTCGCAAGGTAAACAAGTTTATTCATAGTGCTTCATCAGATCATTACTATGGTCCTATTTGGCGTAGCTTCTTCAGCAGTTTCAAGAGCTGTTTGAAGCCATTTTATGCCGATCGTTGAATGATCTGATTATTCTTGGTAATACTTATTTGATATTGGCTAGAGGTTGTGCATGAAACTAAACGTGGGTGGATAACTTTTGCAGGCTGTCCTTGTCAGCTGGGGATTACACCTATCGTGTAATAAAATCACCCATAGACCGTTCAGAGTGCGACAAGAACGTGCGATCTTTTCTTGGTAGATCAAAAGGCGAGGTATACTTTGTGGCTATTAAGAGGCGCCAGCTTCGAGTCTGGATGCTCAACCATATGCAGCTGAGTGATCCGACGGCAGGATCCGAATGGATACAGAAGCATGATCGCGTCCTCCAGAACATTGACTGGTGGCGCGTAGACGGTTGCTATCGTCACATATTTCACCAAGATGGTCCTTGGATCTTGGATGATTATTACAACAAGAGAAAGGACTGGAGCAAACTTGACTGGAGCTCAGATGATGACGATAATGTTATTTGCAGCAACGCGGACCGGGAGGAGGTAGAGGAGGATAATGAGGAAGACTGCATGGACCTGGAAACTTTCAACTTTCTTGGATTTCATCCATACAAGGAGGTCATATTCTTGGCAAGAAACCAAAGTGTAGCCGAAGCCTATCATTTGAACACTTCAAAGGTTCAGTTTTTAGGCATGTTAAGTCCAGCTGAGTGCAATTATGGTCTGTATGATTCATTTGTATATACGCCATCTCTTGGCCTGTGTCATCTCGGGTGAGGACCTGCAGCTCAACATTTCATAGAACAAGCATCCACTACCGGATCCAGACTGGCAAACACACTTTTCCCATCGGCAGAAAGGTTGCCGATGGCAAAGTGGCGTTGCCATCGGCAACCTCCCATCGGCAAAAACGTCATCGGCAAATATTTTTTTGCCGATGGGAAAAGTATATGCCATCGGCAAAAGGTTTGCCGATGGCCGCAGCCCCCCATCGGCAAACCCTCCACGTCAGCCGCCCCGCCGTCGACCGACGGCGGGTTTGGCGATGGCGACGCCACGTGGCCATCGGCAAAAGGCTTTGTTTGCCGATGGCCACGGCCGTCGGCCTTTTTTTTTTTTTTTTTGAAAAAGAATTCCCAGACTTTTTTTTTTTGCCGATGGCCTCGGCCATCGGCAAACATTTGGTCGTTTGCCGATGGCCTCGGCCATCGGCAAACCGGGGTTCGTTGGCCCAATTTCCCCGGGTTTGCCGATGGCTGGCCATCGGCAAACCTGGGAAAATTTTTTTTTTCCTTTTTTTCTGTTTTCTTCCATTTCCAGCACATTTAATCACAAGCATAATAACACAAGCAACATATACAACATTCATCACATATATTCGCAATAGTGCACCATTTCAACCATAATATAGCATCAAATCCATTCAACATGTCCGAAATCATCCATACAAGTCCCAATTCATGCATACAAGTCCAAATGCATCCATACAAGGCCAACATCGGCAAAACATGTCCGACGTGGCACAACAAGGTCCAAAAGCGGGAATAGAAGGTACCTAGCTCGTGGCGCCGTCCCCTTGGGTCCCCGAGCCCCCAGCATCCTCCCACGCAGGCCAACTCCCCTGCGGCCGCTCTGCTGGCCGGTGCTTTCGCTGCCCACGAGCACTTGCCGGTGGCCGAGCTGCCGCTCGCTGCGGCGGCCACGAGTACCCCCGCGTCGGTGGAGGACCCCGGGCGAACGGCTGCGTGAGGAGGCTTCGGAAAGGACCCCGGCCGTCTTTGTGGAGAAGGACCCCGTGGAGAAGCACCCGCTAGAGGGCTAGCACTTGGAGTTGGGTTCGAACCCGCCGACTGTGTCTGCACAAAGACCAAGTGATGGAATTAGTACCTGCAGACTGGCATCACAAGCTAAAGCAATAGGCAATGTAGGGACTCACCGGACGAGGTGCAAGAAAAGGCAGTGGAGGTACTGGTGGTGGTGGAGCGAAGACAGAGGCTGGAGGCTCACTCATTCCCATGGCACGCATGTGCTGGGACATCTGCGACCACGCCTGCTGGTAGTGCTGCGCAACTGCGGCCGCGTGCTCCTGATAGGCAAGCGCCATCTGCTGCTGGTTGGCTAGCACCTCCTGAACCTGGGACTGCAATATTACACCAGCATGGTTGATTGTATTTGAAGGCAAGGTACATTATTTGTGAAACGGTCGAACGACGAATGAAACTCCACTTACCTGAAGACCCGCGATCTGCTGCGCACTGCTCGGCTGCCGAGGCTCTATGGGGACCCGCGGTGCGCCACTACGCCGGTCTTCCTTGCGGATCTCGGTCAGCGTCGGGACAGAGGATGGGTCAATGGCGCTGTGGGCCATATAGAACCGGCCGTGCTGCTTCCCTCCTCCCAACCTCATCAAGAGCTTAGGGTCTATGGGCT
Source organism: Themeda triandra (assembly GCA_018135685.1). Lineage (NCBI taxonomy): Eukaryota > Viridiplantae > Streptophyta > Magnoliopsida > Poales > Poaceae > Themeda > Themeda triandra. The sequence continues at coordinate 252,521 of JAENPR010000565.1, read as the reverse complement.
CGGCGGTGACGTCGTAGGTGTCGCCATGGGCCTCTCGAGCTGCGGTGGCGTACTTGGTGAGCTTCTCGTACACGACCGGGCTGGTGTACTTCTCGGGCCCGTCCGAAGAGCTGTACGTGGTGGAGGGCGCTTTCGCTGGGCCCTTGTGAGCAAGGGCCCACCCCATGTACTCGTTGATGGGCTGCCCGTCGTGGTGCTCCCTCTGCGAGAAAAACAGAAAACATGGTTACAAGTAGAGATATAAGAAATCCAGCGCTATAAGAAATGGTTGAACACAAGCATACCCATGTTGTCATGAACTCGTTGGGGTTCTGGCTCCCCTGGTGGTGTGAGACCCCGGACCTCGCCATCTCTTCCAAGCGCTTCGCCCGACGTGCTCTGTGCTGCACGTACGCCGCCGGCGTTTGCCACCCTCTGACAATCTCACGCCAGCAATCGGCATACTTGCTGCACCAGCCCGGAGGTGTCTGCATGACATTCAAGTGTTAGATCTTCTAGAGGATGAGTTGAATGTGTCACATAAGGAATCACAGCGGATGTTTTCCTACTTATTTACCTGCATGTACTGCTCCTCGGTGAGGTCGGTCTCCGGTTCACATATCAGCTCCCTGGCCTGGGTCTTATCCACCTTCACCCCCCTAAAGTTGGCGTAGTAGGAGATGACGGCCTGGGTGTGCACCTCGTAGAACATGTCCTTGATCCGCAACTCGCACACCTTGTCCTGATGCCGGTCCGCCAGCTCGGGGTCCTGCCCCTCCGCCAACCTATAGTACAACTGCACACAGGCATCAAACATCATTCCATTGTTTGAGAAAAGTCCAACAAATGCGTACTATTGAGATATGCGTTGCGATTGAAAGACTCACCCAGAACTGCTTCTTGATCTTGTCAGCGCGGACTTCCCCATGTGCGTCCCTGACGTGGTAGTAGTATGCCCATTTGTCGGGCACGATCGTCCTCCCCTCTGACCAAGCCAGGGAAGTTTGCCTTAATCACTCGCCCCTGGATGCTAGTGACATGGGGCGAACTCTTCCTGGCCGTCACCTTTGCCCAGCCACTGCACATAAACAACAATTGTTAGTATGCAGTTTTAATTCAAAAATGAAATAAGAACAAATACAGAAATCAACAATGGATACTTACGTCCCAGAGATCATGATCTGCGGACGGTCCTCAGGGCGCGGCAAGTGCTCAGGGAGCTTAGTGGGCCCGCGCTGGAAGGGCTTCTTCCCGGTCCCTGTGGAAGCCGAGGTGCCTGCAGTCTCCTCCTCCTCGTCGTCGTCGCCACAGCCACCACCGCCGCCGTCCTCCTCCTCGTCGTCGTCGTCGCCACCGCCGTCGGCACAAACAGCCTCATCATCAAACAGCCTCATCCTGGCAGTCCTCTGCCTACCCCCACCCCTGCTGGTCGACGGCTCCACCTCAAGCTCCTCGTCGTCCTCCTCCTCGTGGTTGCCGGCCTCCACGTGCTCCTCATGGTGGCCGGCCTCCACGTGGTCCTGCTGGGGGCCGAGGTGCATGTACTTCGACCTGACGTTTTGTCGGCGCGACCGTCCTCCGCCTGGCATTTTGTCAAGTGCCTGCAATGACAAAGATTAAAACAGTTAGTATTAGTAGATTGCAAGTAATTGTAAAGAAAATATAAATGTAAGGTAATATAAATAACAATATCAATATTACATGGATTAGAAACTATCTCCGCAAACGGCAATATTGCTGGCGAGCGCTCATCCTCCTCATCAGTACTGTCATCATCACTATCAATATTGTCGAGCTCTCTTAAGTCCTCATCATTACATTCTACATGTTCCCCAACTTCTACATCGCGTCGCGTCTGCCAGGCATCTAGGATTCTTAAGTCCTCAGCATCGTGCACCTCATCACCGTCGTCCTCATCGATGTCGTTGTTTACTTCCGTACTCATCAACAAATCAATGTCTATCTCCAACTTAGCTTTTAGCCCCTCAGGTTGATAGAACTCATCTGCCCTTGGGTCAAAGTTGTAATCATCATCGTTCGGGACCGCCGCTTTACCGCGTGGCGATACGAACTACACAAGGCTCCAACCCGCAAGGCGCTTGTCATTCTGGTTTGCCCATGGGAGGTAATAAACTTGCTTGGCATCTCGGTTAGCCACAATATAGACATCGTCTCCTCCATATTTGGAATCTGTCGGATTTCGACTTGCCCAATCTTAAGGTCCTTTTTTGTGACTGGGGATCGAACCAATGGCATTTGAACATCACAAAGCTTACAACCTAGGAACTTGCCAAAGTCAAGCTCCAATATCTGTTCGACTATGCCGTAATAGTCCTTCCCATCCGTGCCGGGAGTCCGAACTCCGGTGCACGTGGTTTTTAGGTTGCCCCGTTTCTCTTCGTAGCTTCTTGTGCGAAAGCGATAGCCATTCACGTCATAAACGTTGAATGACTTGACATGTCGATCGAAGATTTGGCCCACACATCTCAATGCATGACTCATTTCCGCATCACAATTAGCCTGCACGGTTAGGACAGGTGGATAGTTAAGTTACTCGCTCAAAAGTTCAAAATTGTCCCAAATTCAGGAGGTGGGTTGTATGTGAGGTAGGAAGACACCAGAAAAAAAATGGGAAGGAAAAAACAAAAAAAAAGGATTGTTTGCCGATGGCCTTGGAAAGCCATCGGCAATGCCTGTTTGCCGATGGCCGGCCATCGGCAAACAAGGTGGGCCTGGGCGCTCCCCAGGCTACCACGTGGCTGGCCGTTGCCGTTGGCCGCGGCCATCGGCAAAAGGCTTTGTTTGCCGATGGCCTAACGGCGGCAGCCATCGGCAAACCAGACGGCGTCGGTCGCCGTCAGCTCCTGGCAAAGTTTGCCGATGGGGCCGGTATGCCGATGGCCCGGCCATCGGCAAACTATTTCTTGGCCGATGGCTTTTGTTTGCCGATGGCCCGGCCATCGGCAAAAAGGCTTTTTCCCGATGGCCATAGTTCGCCGATGGACCGGCCATCAGCAAAAATATGTTTGCCGATGGCTTCACTTTGCCATCGGCAAACTGGGATGTTTGCCGATGGCTTATTCCTTGGCCATCGGCAAACTCCTGGGCCATCGGCAAACACTCGCTCTCCGGTAGTGATCACGATCATGTTCTTGCTCACAGTTATTGTGTACATGGTGATACTATCATCCCTGATATTTCTATGGAAGAGGACATAAACTGGAACAACTGATATGGCTTTGTCAATTTTCTGCTCCCCGCTTACTCTATTCATATAGTACGTCTATAAGATTGTCGGTAGAGATCACATTTGAACGATCGAATGAACATGCATAATTAAATGTTCCATCCTTCCATGCTAGATTTTTCAATCCAACATGTAAAATCACTAATGGTTTGCCTTGCTCCAAGTCATGTTTTTTCATCAGCATACTAATTTTTGCTCCACCTCACTTGTCTTTATGTTTGAATGACCATGAAGATTTCATGTCCTTCCGGTGCTAACATAGATTTTCATTTGTAAAACATTTTATAATACGGATTTACTGTTAGAATCGACTATTGGTCATGTGAAATGACCTAAATAAACCTTTGTGTAGCAGTAAACTTCTAAACATAAGTTATACTATGGGATTCATAAACAATTTTGGGGGGAGGCTTGTCTTTTCGTTGTCCCCTCTTTGTTGCGTTACTTTCTATTAGGTGGTGCTCAACTTCGGCAAGAAAGTACCAAATCGTCTGGATTCCTCCATTTTGGCGATACCTTGGACATCGATTGTGCACTATGTTTTGTATCATAACCCTATTTTTGTTGTATCTTTTACAAGGTGATCACCGATAGATAGTCCTTAGGATTTTATCTGAGGTGGAGGCAGCATCAAGGCGGACAAAAGGCACCACAAAGGTGTGGTCCCCTTTCTGGTAATGGACAGCCTCTAGGTGCAACGGAAGGTAGGTGACAGCTGGGGGCGGAGGACACCACCGGATCAAGTCACCATAGGATAGTGAGAATATACTACGAATCTAGAGTAGAAGTGGGGGGGGCATCATGGTCCTATAAAACACCTACATCCAAGTATAAATATGTCCCCTAGGGTCGGTGTAATGGATGATGAGTAGTGAAATTTGGAAATCCAGTAACCCACTTCGCCAATTACCGTTTGCTTCTACTCTGTGTGCCCTTTAGTGGGTTTTCGTTAGCTCAGCAACTACCGAAGTTCAAAGGCTAAGGCCGAGAGCGACATCGGCAGCCACCATGGTTGCTGCTCGAGCTTGTCATGGCCTATCTTAGAGTCATTTATACCACCCAACTAGCAGAAACCTGATTTATCAAGCCACAATGATGTAGAGTTTCGCTCAACCGCCTTTCGTCTAGACGGGGAAGCCAAATATGTTCGCCCTATTTGGCTCCCCCTTTATACTATCATCACTCATGCTAATGTCTTCACCGTATCAGCTAGGAACAACAACAGTCAAACCAGCGCCTGCCAAACAAGATGCAAATTATAGTAATAATCAATATATCACCATCGCGAGGCCACAACTTCGCAATCATGGTCGGATCCAACCAAGAGCATGAAAGCAGGCGAGCCAGACCAGACTACGAATGAAGAGTCCACATGCCAAGGTTGGCTTTGAATAGGCCAGCCTGGTCCAAAGTTTCGATCACTTCCGACGAGTTGGATTTCCATCACTTATCTTCCATCTTCTTCTAGTCTATAGTCTCTCACATTTACCCTTCTCACTTGAGTTTGGCCAAGCTCATTCACATCTTGTCACGTGTGCGGGGTCACCTTCCAAGTTTTCACCTTTTCTTGAAAACTCAACAGGTAAACTTTAGAGTCATCTATTGAAGTGGAAGTTAGTCTATTAAATTTTCATACAAGATTAATTCTTTTTATTGCAATAGGATTTATTATGAGCTGTTTTTAATTTGTGGTTAGGATAATCGCCTAAACTTTTTTAAATTCCAGAAAAATAGCTTCCTCATCATGGACCAATGGTCCATAACAGAACATGTAACAAATTGTTGTGCGCTTCCAACCCATTACTGTATAATTTTTCCTTAAAACAGATTCCTATTGACTGTAGACGGTTGATTTTCACCCGTTTTGTGGAAAGTAGGAAATAGCGGATCTTTTTCCTATTGTATGTAGGACTCGGGCTCACCAAATCCGCCACGAACAAGAAAAGATAAATAATATCTAATCGGTGAAAAAAAGAACATGATATATATATCTAGGCACAGCGTTCGTTCCGGATCTTTAATCCCGACGAATCATGGAGACCGACGCGGCGGTTCCGGCGGCTCTACCCGACGACGTGCTCGTGGCCATCCTCGGCCGTCTCCTGGCGCGCAGCCTTGCAACGTCGCGGTGCGTCTGCAAGGCGTGGCGTGACCTCGTCGACGAGCGTGGGCTCCTGCAACGTATCCGGCACCTCCTGCCGCACTCGGTGCCCGGCATGTTCGTCAACTACATCGATCACGGCAAGACCCACTTCTTCGCCCGCCCTACACCGGCGACGGCGGCGACCGGTACTGGCTCCACGATCGACGGCGACTTCAGCTCCCTCCTGCCCGAGAGGCTCCGCCTCCGCTACGGCTCGTACAAGATCGTAGACCACTGCAACGGCCTGGTCCTGTACCGGGGCGGGGACTACGGAGAGCTCTTCGTGTGCAACCCTACGACGCGGCGGTGGGTGCGCCTGCCCCAGCTCGCCGCAGTCGGGGTATCGGACCGCCGTGCGTTCCTCGCGTTCAGCCCCGCCGTGTCGCGGCACTACCAGGTTCTGGTGGCTCCCCTCGATCTAGTGCCGGAGGAGCAGAAGCAGTGGCCGACGTACAAGGGTCCGCACCCCGCCGGCGACACAGAGTGGCCGCCGTCGCGGTGGACGTGGCACATGTTCTCGTCGAGGAGCGGACGATGGCGGGAGAGGGTGTTCGTCCGCCAAGGTGATGCGGCGGGGCTCATCGCCGATCTGCGGATGGATTCTATGTGCTACTCTAACATTCCTCGGTGGCGCTATGCTGTCTATCAGCGAGGAGCACTATATGTTCATTGTCGTGGTGAATATGTCTCGAGGTAAATCAGTCCATGGACTTTTACACCCAATATATTCAATACTATAATTATTATCGGTACATAGTGACTAATCTTGATGCAAAAGTACTCCAGCATTCCAAATTACAAGTCCTTTACCTTTTTTGGTACATTCATTTGGAATAGAGAGAGTATTTCTTAGAGGTTTCAACTTGCATGAAATAAAATGTGGGTGCTTACTTTTTGCAGGCTATCCTTGTCAAATGGGGATTACTCCTATCGTGTAATAAAATCGCCCATAGACCGTTCCGGGTACTACATACACCGTCACCAGTGGGACAGGAATGTGCTATCTTATCTCGGAAGATCAAATGGTGAGGTATACTTTGTGGCGATTAACATGTGCCGGCTTCGAATCTGGATGCACAACGATCAAGACTCGCAGCAGCACGATCCGACGGTAGGGTCAGAATGGATATTGAAGCATGATCGCGTGCTTAGGCCCGATGCCTGGTATGACCTGGGACCTGGTCCTTGGATCTTGGATGATTATTACAACCGCAGAAAGCAGAGGAGACTACTTGGTTCTCGGATCTTGGATGATTATCACAACCAGAGAAAGAAGATGGGGAAACTTGACTGGAGCTCAGATGGCGAAGACGACAACGACGCCATTATTTGCAGCAGTGCATATGAGGAGGAGAATGATAACGTGTACCCTGAAACTTACCACTTCCTTGGATTTCACCCATACAAGGAGGTTATCTTCTTGGCTGACTATGGTTCAGCAGTGGCCTATCATCTGAGCACCTCAAAGGTTCAGTATTTAGGCGAATTTAGACCAGCTGACCACAATTACGGTCTGCATGATTCATTTGTGTATACGCCATGTTCTAACCTGCGTCATCGTGGGTGACCACATGGCCCTGATCGATACTTTTCACTTCTTGGTTTTCATTTGTACAGGGAGGTTATTTTTCTGATTATACCAATTAAAACCAAGTGAGTGGGATCATTCATGGTCAAGGATCACCATCATGTTCTTGATCACACTATTGTGGAGTTTCCTATCTTTTTTTTTTAAATAATACTTTTTGGAGGGATTTACACCCTTACAGCTTTTGGTGAACACCCGAATTTGAACCTTGGGTGGGAGTTCCCCAACCAGTGGCCTTTGCCAGCCGTGAGCCCCTTTGTGTGGAGTTTCCTACCTAAGTGGACACACAACTGATAAAGCTCTGTCAATTTTTCTATTACCTGCTAACCCTTTTAGTTTGATCAAGTACGTCCTTCAGACCATGCAATGTATCTATCATATTCCAAAAGATGGGGAAAAAAGAGTAGTTTATCAGTGAAATAGTTGCAACCCTTGCATTGCATGTGTGTACATATATATGGTCTCTTTGGTTCAGCTCTGAAACTGATGTGAACTGTGAAAAAAAAAAACTAAATTATTTGATTAAAATAATTATGATATCTGTAGTCTATCTTCCTCAAAACAGATCATGTAAACACTATAATCGCCAATGGACAAACAGCTTATGAGCAAAAACAAATAGTGATAAAACGTCTCTATTTCTACCCATCCAGAAAAAGGTTTAAATTACTATGAAAATTGTACTACGCGAATATAACTGTTTATAAAAAAAAAGCTTCTCATTCTACCTGTTTTGCGTTGAATTCAAAAATCATTGTCACCAACGAACATCCTACCCATTAATTTTAGATGACGAGTGGACCCACTAACTAATCATCTGACATTAACGAGTGGACCCAGAAGAGAAGAGTGACATAAACATATAAAACATGCGTGTTTCTCTCTTTGCCCGCTTTTCTTTTTACACCACGCGACCCCGCATGTACCCACACCCAACGTCGCGAGCATGCAACCGCTTCTTTTTCCAGTCACGACACTTCGCCCCGCTCCTGCAGTTTAGACTTTGGAGTCGCGCACCATATGCATGTCGTCTCTTTCTTTGGCTTGCCACGAGGTTGTTCCCTGGACCCTCGGCCGGTCACTGCCCACTACCCCTCGCAGTTCTTCGACGCCAGTCCTAGCAGAAAAGTCGACCTGTCCACTTGCCATTAGATTCCGCAGTGACCGCTCGGCCTGTCGCCAGGATAGAGCGACGACAGGGTACGGTGGGCAGAGGATCCTCGCCCTCTCCGGCAACGTAGCAACAGCAGGCACCACCACTAACGACGACGTACAACAGACAGAATGACGGACGGCCGGTCACATGGTGATAGAAGTTGAGGATCAACTAGCAGTAGAACTCGGGTCGGGATTCCTTGATTACAAAATTGACATAGACAGATTCTTGCACATATACACAATTAACAGAGAGAGATAGAGAGGTATAGGGGAAAAGATGGACCGTTGTGGGCGGCGTAGAGCCCTGCTCCGGTGGCGTCCATGGCGTCGTCGTCGTCGGCTTGGTGTAGATGGAGTAGGGAACGACGTAGTGGTGGAAATTCCCGACGCCTCTGCACTGAGCGATCGGTGCTCCTAGGGCTTGGGCAAGTGGGTGGCGGCGCAAGGTCTGGCGAACCTTGGTTTGGTGCCCATGGCCCCACTCCTGTCTTTTATAGTGCAGCGCGCCAGGGGCCCACCACTCCAATGAGTGGTTGAGTGCCCCCGATCAGGGCGCAATTCAAGGGGGTGACCCGGTCTTTGGACCGGGTCCTGAGATCAACCTAACATTCTCCCCCTTGATCTCATCTATGCTCTTATGCTTCACTAACCCACCTCATCACAAATAAGTGTATCGAGCATGCTTCATCATAACAGTCATTACCGTCAGACTAGACAGCCACGAACACTTGTCTGTTTTGAAATGAATTCTCGCCTTGGGCCCCTTGCTATTCGGGTATCACAGGCTTTCCCTTAAACCCATGCCGGCTACATGTTCTCTGAACATGTTGGGCGGTAAGCCTTTCGTGAGCGGATCCGCTATCATATTTTCTGTGTTAGACTTATGATGTGATCCCGAATTTTTGCCCTCACAACATAGTACTTCAATGCCAATGTACTTGGCGGCATTGCATGACTTATGTTGGGAGTGTATAATATTTCTGGCTCGTTGTTACAATACAACTTTAGTGGTTTGTTAATTCTGTCAACCACTTTTAAACCGGGTATAATTTCTTAAGCCAATTCACCTATCCTGATGCCTCGTAACAAGCAATAAACTCAGCATACATTGTGGACGATGCAGTGACTATTGTTTGTTTTGAGCTTTTTCCATGATATGGCTCCTTGCGCAAGAGTGAATATATACCCTGAAGTAGATTTTCTTTCATCTCCCGCGTGACCTAAATACCTACTGTTTGTAGGTTATTAGATCTTCTATGAGCCCTCTCGTGTCTTGCATGTATCTTAATATTTCCTTTACTAGACTCCGATGTTCCATACCTTGGTTCGCTGATATCTGCTAAGCAGCCCGGTTACAAGGATCTTGCTCTTCTAAATAATTAACACGTTGGTGTAAATTAAATAGGATCTAAAACTGGGTGTGTGCACAACTAAGCGTATTGTAAGCTTTCGACAGTTGAAGCGTATGGAACTGTTCTCGTGCGATCGCGATCGAACTTATTCTTGGGACATTGATGTCCCTCACACTCGTCATCTTTGACAATAGAAACAGGTGAAGGTTTATACTTATGCATATTGAATTTCTTCAAAAACTTTCTCTACATATGCCTCTTGGGATAAACCCAATACCCCTTGACTTCTATCTTGGTGAATCTTCATGTTCAAGACAAAAGAAGCTTCACCTAAAACTTTCATATTGAAATTTGAGAACAAGAATCTCTTGGTTTACTGCAGTAGAGCGACATCACCATTTGCTAGTAGAATAACGCCTACATACAGTATTAGGAAAACGTATTTCCCATTCTTAAGCTTTGCTTAGATGCTATTGTCCTCAACATTCTCTTTGCAACCTAAATTTTTCTGGTCATCTTATCTAGCTTTAAAACCACTGTCTAGATGCTTGCTTTAATCCATAAATGGATTTCTTCAGGCGACAACCTATTCTTTCTTTTCCTTTCTCAACAAAACCTTTCGGTTGTGCCATGTATACTCTTTCTTCTAGATCCCTATTGAGAAATGTTGTCTTCACATCCATCTAATGCAATTCTAGATCAAAATATGCCTCTGGGGCTATTATGATTCTAAAAGAGTCTTTGCTCGAGACGGGAGGAAAAGATTTTCTCATAATCTATCCCTTCTCCTTTGTGTGAAAACTTTTGCTACCAGATCTTATTTTGTATCCTTCTATGTTCCCTTCGGAGTCACGTTTTATCTTGTAGACCCATTACGACCCTCTTTGCTTTGGCTCCATCAGGAATCTCCTCAAGCTCCCATACTTTATTGGCAATCATGGATTTTAATTCATCTTCCATGGTTTCTTGCCACTTAGATGCTTTAACGCTCCTCATAGCTTCTTCAAATGAAGTGGGTCCACCCCATCTGAATTTCTTCATATTTATAGACTATGTAATTATCTGAAATAGGAGACTTTCTTGTTCTTTGAGGCCTGCCAGAAAGCTCAGCTACTGGCATCTCTTCTTCTTAGGGTTGTTCTTGTTGGGGCTGCTGTTCCTCGACTATGGACTCATTCGGCTCCTGAGGGACAGGTTCCGAATTAGTCATGGACGAAGTAGCAGCAGGTGTCGTCACCACTGGTGTGGATCCAACTACAACAGGCAGCGTGAAGAGGGGTTCTTGCACCATAGGAATGGACACGTACACCCGCTTCTTCTTCAAGGTTGATTTCTCACGCTGCCTTGCTCCCCCTAATCATCTGATCCTCTAGAAAAATAGCATGTCTCGTTTCCATAAACTTGGTGTGTCCACCAAGGCAGAAAAATGTAACCTTTTGACTTCTCTAGATAGCCAATGAAATGGCAACTTACTGCTTTGGGGTCTAGCTTTCCTATGTTTGGGTTAATTACTTTTGCTTCAGCAGGGCTCCCCCAGACATGCAAATGATTAAGTGAGGGTTTCCTGCCTGTCCACAACTCATACAGCATTCTTAGTACTGGATCGCTTGGAACTCTATTGAGAATATGAATGGTGGTTTTTAAGACCTCCATCCATAAGCTCATAGGAAAAAAAGTGGAATAACTCATTCATACTGCGCACCATATCCATTAGAGTACGGTTACGCCTTTCTGCTATTCCATTTTGCTGTTGGTCGCCCGGCATTGAATACTGGGCTTCTATGCCATTTTCCTGTAAGAACCTTGCAAAAGGTCCAGGAACTTGTCCATAAGGGGTATGTCGACCGTAGTACTCCCTTCATGGTCTGATCTTACTACTATAAAATATCCACAGATGTCACTGGAAAAAGGCCCACACTTATCTGTGTGGACCAATTCCAATACTCCTGTGCTTCGCTTAGCACCTTTCTTTATGTTCTTTACTAGCTTGCTTTAAAGCAATCAATGCATTGCTCTAACTCTGAGAGTTCTAGTGGTGGGAGGATTGATTCTTTGACTAAGCTTTCTATTCTCCCCCTCGAAATATGGCCTAAACGATAGTGCCATAATTTCGATGAGGAATCAATTCTCTTCCTTTTCTTGCGCTTGCTATCAATGCATTCTCGGCATTATTACATTCAACATTCACATTCTCAGACATATAAAATAAATAATGTTTGTCTTGTCGGAAGGCAAGACGCACACATTTATTATTCAACTGTAGCTTACAATAATCCTTGCTCAAAAAGCAATAAAAAAACATAGTCTGATAAACATGAAAATGAAATCAAATTTCGATCAAGAGAAGGAATATGCAATCCCTCTGTCTAGGCATGAAACCGATTCTGCAATATCTCGAGGTATTCTCTTGTTGTGTCACATTCTGGAATGGCATGTCTTAGTTCCTCTGTGATGGTTTGCTTGATGACAAACATGCACTTGCGGTTTGACTGGTCCCATTTGTATTTACTAAGATCAATGTTGCTCTAGCATGGGCATAGTCTTGTTTCTGATTAGCAAAAACTGAATCGGTCTCATTCTTAGCTCTTAAGGGCTCTTCTAGCTCAATGGGCTTCGGCTCATAAATAGCCAAATCTATCTATGCTAGTACTAGAGCTATTTCAATCTTTTCGCGCCACAGAGTGTAGTTGTGGGCTGTCAACTGTGGGATTGCACAAAGGAAGTGAATCGCATTCAGCGCTTGCTCTGAAATAAACATGAGAGGATGGAGAGAACATCATCATGATCAACAAAACTCGGTGAAATAATTGCATATCTTAATTTAACGTTGGTCAAAATTAAGATAGACAAAAATTATCTTGCTTCATAAATTCTAATCACCGTTGGGCAGAATAGAACAAATGCTTAAATAATTGAAAACTTCGCGAATTGCAATATTATTATTATTAACTTTGGTCAAAAAATAACAATATTACAAAATATTCTGGGCTTTAAACTTGCTTCTCGAATTAAATATCCCTTTGGTTCAATTTAATAAGAGAATTAAAACAATATCTTGCGCAGCGGAAAAATGTAAATTAACTGGCTCGAAGCGTAGCTTGCTGTAACTTGGAATTTGCAATATTGCTATTATTAACGTTGGTCAAAAAATAGCAATATTACAAAAATTCTATGCTTGAAAACTCGGCTTCTCAAATTAAATATCCCGTTGGTTCAATTTAATAAGAGAAATAATTAACTTGCACAGCGGAAAATAATTCTTGCTATTTTTCAGAAGCATAAACTTGCTGACTTGGCTCTCTAAATAAAATACACGTTGGTGCAAATTAATTAGAGTTGTAAACTTGGCAAACAAATATTCAAAGGGATTCTATGAGATTAACAATGCTTCTGAAAAAAAAACGACACTGTGCATACTGGGCCTAGGCAGACCAATTCGGCTTACAGCCGATTTCGGCCCAGCCCAGCTCCGCACTTTATCTGGCCCAACTCGTTTTATTAAATAAAATTACGAGCGCGGCCCAGAGGGCGTTGCTTCTGGCCCAGCCCAGCAAGCACGCGCACGCGCGGCCGCGTTCCTAGGCTCGGCCCGTCTCGCGTGCGTCGTCGATCTGCGGCCGGCTCGATCCGACGGCCGAGCGCGTGAGTCGGAGGGATGACATCCCGTCGGCCGTCCGCCGAGCCCCGAACCCTAGCTCACTTTCAACTCGGCTCTCTCTCTCTCCGCTCTCTCCCTCTCTTCGGTTCGAGCACACCGAGGTGCCTAGGCGGAGCGCCGCCCCATGGCGGCGATGGAGATGGCGCCGCCGCGGCCCCCTCGCCGGCGCGCGCGCTCGCCCATGGCGGAGCGCGCCGCCGTCGAGCGGCTTCGCGGGCGGTGCCGTGCTTGCTGAGGGTCAGGGAGAACCGCGCGTTGGCGTGGCGTCCCCGGCCGGTGTCTCTGCTGGTCCCGCGCGCCAGCAAGCCGGTGGCGATGACAGGGCCCCAGGTAGGAGTCACAAATCTTATCTTCTCTGTTGTCTTGCTTTAGGGTTAGGGTTTCATTCCCCTCCCCAGATCTGTGTGCTTCTGAGAATTAGGGTTCGTTGGTTCCCTTTTCCCCTCTACGATCTTGGATGTCTAGGGTTTGAATCTTGGTTGCAATCTTGGTTGCACTGCGCTAGGGTGAGGAATTTGAAGATTCCCCTTCTTCTGCTTGCTGTAAATGTGTTCTTGCGGGTGAATCCCAGATCCGGTCTACTACTAGACCGGCTGATACCATTGATAGAAGTTGAGGATTGTAACGCCCCAAAGTCCAAACGGCTCAGATTCACTCTGTACACTGAGCGAAACACACCTACCACACCATCCCACTTAAGCTTTCGTCCTCGCTTCGCTTAAAAGGATTAACCCGGGGATGGTGGGATGGACTCTAGAAGCCTTATATGTTGGTCTATCCCACCTTTAACAACCAAGGTGGGACTAAACTCTCCACAATATCTCATTAACATACATGGGCCACTACGGGCCAAATGGACCGGGTGTGACATACACCCCCCCTCAAAGAACTCGACGTCCTCATCGAGCCCAACATACCCATAGGCAAACGATGACCAAGAACATTCCCCTCTTAGCACACGCGACCGTGCGCCCAGTGCCGGCACATGTGACATGCCGTGCACTCCGCAGAGCCTACACGCGCAATGAACCCCCATGTCCGCACACCTGGCCCGCACGCGCCCGTGGCTGCGAAGGTCGGCTCTGATACCATTTGTAACGCCCCAAAGTCCAAACGGCTCAGATTCACTCTGCACACTGAGCGAAACACACCTACCACACCATCCCACTTAAGCTTTCGTCCTCGCTTCGCTTAAAAGGATTAACCCGGGGATGGTGGGATGGACTCTAGAAGCCTTATATGTTGGTCTATCCCACCTTTAACAACCAAGGTGGGACTAAACTCTCCACAATATCTCATTAACATACATGGGCCACTACGGGCCAAATGGACCGGGTGTGACAAGGATCAACTAGCAGTAGAACTCGGGTCGGAATTCCTTAATTACAAAATTGACATAGACAGATTCTTGCACATATACACAATTAACAGAGAGAGATAGAGAGGTATAGGGGAAAAGATGGACCGTTGTGGGCGGCGTAGAGCCCTGCTCCGGCGGCGTCCATGGTGTCGTCGTCGTCGGCTTGGTGTAGATGGAGTAGGGAACGACGTAGTGGTGGAACTTCCCGACGCCTCTGCACTGAGCGATCGGTGCTCCTAGGGTTTGGGCAAGTGGGTGGCGGCGCACGGTCTGGCGAACCTTGGTTTGCGTGCCCATGGCCCCACTCCTGTCTTTTATAGTGCAGCGCGCCAGGGGCCCACCACTCCAACGAGTGGTTGAGTGCCCCCGATAGCGCAATTCAAGGGGGTGACCCGGTCTTTGGACCGGGTCCTGAGATCAACCTAACACATGGCACTGCCCATCGCAATCCTTCGTCTCTGCCATCGACGACGCGTACCCAGCGGCCACCCCCTTGGGAGTCAGGAACAGGAACGCCTTCACGTGACCGGTCCGGCCAGTCGCAAGGCACTGCCCATGACAGTCCATCGCCTGTACTCGCACTCTCCCGGCGCCGCCGCTGAACTGCCAACGCTGGGAACATCAGCGCGTTCAAGTAACAGGTCAGTGCTACGGAGACGATGAGGTCGTAGCGGTGGAGACGGACTCCAGCGAACGAAACATTGACGAAGCGGCTGACAGGAGAGGACGACGTCGCGTTGGCGAACTGGGACGTTCGCAGCAAATTGGTCCGTGCTCGCCGCTTGGTTTCCTTTCATGCATGTTTATTGTTACGGCTAAACATATAAACCGTAGAGCAGAAGCAATCGTGTACTAGTCCATGCAGGATCTTGTGAAATCAGGAAGAAAATAATAATAGATCTAAACAATGTAAAATTAATTTTATTACATTCACAACTTTATTCTTCTCTGCCTGTGAAAAATATTTTGGTTACATCATGTAGACGATGAACGGTACAAGCTAATAGAAGCAATCGTGTACTAAGCCTGCCGGATCTTGTAAAATTTGGAATAAAATAATAGCAGATCTAAATTATGTAAAATTAATTTTATTACCTTCCTAACTTTGTATGAGTGAGAACAATGGTGGTTAACATTTCCATTTTAATGATGAAGGTCTGCGAGATACTGATATAATGTTCTTCTTGGTGCTACTCAAATTTTGTCGCCTCATGTTAATTCAGGTTTATTTAAACTTTTTTCAAATTTTACTAATAATATTCTGATCGTGATTTGTCCTTGACCGATGGATGTGAATGATTTCATCAAAATAAGTGTCTGCCATGCTATTCCTACATGATTTCAAGTTGTACTGTTCTTTTTGACGAGGACATCTTGTATTTGTTGGACCTACCTTTTAGTTAGCTAGGCTAATTTCCTTTTGTTTAAGACTTCCCTCTGTTTCTGTATTTCTATTTCTTTAAATGTGAACTGTGCACCTCAGCAAGCTAACTCATGTTATATGGAGTGAGTAGAAATCTAGACAAGAGCAAGGCTTGGCACTTTCTGAATCTTCATTTTGATGATCGGTAATTATATACTCTCAGTGTTATTTATTTCAGGTAGTTACTTTTATGAGCTAATCCTCTCTTGAGGACATGAACCTGTAATCAGTAGATGATTTGCTAGATCAATGTTAATTTCTCTTCTTTGTCTGCTCATTATAATCTTGTTGGATGGTGTAGACTCATATTTCTTCCATTTGACGGTGGATTTAAAATGAGAATGAGGATTTTAGTTCAATGAGCTATTATATACTCCCTCCGTTTCAAATTGTAGTTCGTTTGACTTTTTAACCCCAACTTTGACCATTCGTCTTATTCAAAAAATTAGTGCAAATATGGTTAAATTTAAGTCATTTTTTAAGGTCTTATGTTAGCAAAGCAAGCCACATCAAAAGAAATGATATTTGACATAATTTTTTGAATAAGGCGAGTGGTCAAAGTTGTGGTCAAAAAAGTCAAACGAACTACAATTTGGAACGGATTAGTATTAAAGAAGTATATGCCAAAAAATTGTCCAAAACCTGACTTTATGGAGCTATTATATATTTTTATTGGAAACAAGTATGGACCAAAAATAATCAAAATCATGAATTTGATACTTTTCTATGCAGGAGCGTGGCGCACGTGCATTTCCGCTAGTAGCAGAAACACTTTACAAAATTGAACCACAGATAATCATCATATAGGATTAAGTCCATTTTGGCCCTTTGCATTTGTCTAATTTTAACCCTCTACTACAAAACCGTCTAATTTTGCTCCCCAGCGCTTAATTAATATAAAGGAAAAAAAAATACAAAGTCCAAATACAGGGTTAGCAGAAAGCTAACAAAAGTGAGAGAAAAACTTACCTACTCTAGGGGGAGTAACTAAAACTAGCTGTACAGAACCTTCTACAAACAGTCTACCCAATTTATAATTACAGAGTGAGAATGGCTAGGGATCCTAAGAAGATGAAGTTTAACTTCCTCCTTTAACATGCGGTTCCAGTTTGTCATTGAAGGGGGTTGATGATTTAAAATATAACTATTTCTCTCCTTCCATATACACCATGATGCCAGAATAAAGCGATCCATGAAGAAAGGACCCATGAAGACTTGTTTTTGTTCTATGATCATTTGATTGACATCAGCTTGCATGTTCCATTGAATACCAATAGTGAACCATCGACTTTCAGCTGAGGAGCATTTGAAGAAAAGATGTAGCAGGTTTCCTCAATGTTTTCATGACACAGTACACAATTATATCCCTCTTCAAGAACTTTGTGTCTTCTTCTTAACATTTCTCTAATGTTTAGTCTGTCAACTAGCAGCAGTCAAGCAAAAAAATTGATTTCCAGCATTTTTCTAGGTAAGCAATGAGCAACTGCCTTGAAATTGTCTATTAATTTAAGTATCCACCAAAATGATCCTCTTGGAGGAGTTAGATGAGGCACTCTATCTTCATAATAGACACTCCAAATTATCTGCACCCATAGAACATTGACTTTGTTGTAGAATTTATGAAGATGCTTTATAAGCGGAGCATCATTTTGTAGTTCTAAATCTTTGATTCCATGTCCACCTTTATCCTTTGGTTGTATGATCATTTCCCAAGCTGCTAGATTATATCCTTTTGCATTTATATTTGATCCTCTCCGGAGGCACTACTTCCTAAATTTATCAATCATCTCAATCACAGTTTTTGGCAATTTAAGAGTGCACATAAAGTAGGTGGGTATGGATGAAATCACTGAGTTGATAAGCTGTAATCTTCTAAAGTGATTAAGATAATGGTAGCAAAAAAAAGGTGATTAAGATACATGGAGCTGGCTAAGAGTTTTCTCTCAATTCTGCACATAAGTGGAGTGTAGTCTCTGACCAAAGTTTTGGTTGTGCCCAAAGGTATTCCCAAGTAAGTGAAAGGTAATCTACCTTGTATGCAGCCAAGAACACCAGTTAGGAAGGGGACCTTATGATTTGGAACATTAATAGGAACTATGCAAAACTTATGTAAATTAACTTTCAATCCAATGGAGGTAGCAAAACATTGTAGAAGACCTTTAAGACAAAATAGTTGTCTAGCATCAGCTTGCATTATGAGTGATGTATCATCTACATACTGCACAATTGGGAAGTGGTCCACATCTCTGTTTGGAATTAGGAGTTGAAAGAGACCTTGCTAGTAAGCTTTATTGATAATGGTTTGCAAGGGATCTGCTACCAGGACAAACGGTAGTGGGGATAATGGATCTCCTTGCCTTACACCTCTTCTACAATGAAAATCTTTCCCATGAACACCATTAAGAAGAATTGAAGATGTTCCTGTGCTTAGTACTTGTTTAATCCAGGCACACCATTTTTCTTGAAAACCTTTTTCTTCCATTATATTTATGATGATGGCAGCATGTTCAATCATGTCGAAGGCTTTCTTAAAATCTATTTTCAATATAACAATTTCCTTTTTGGAAGCATGACATTGATTTAGATACTCAAAAGCCCAGGCCAAGCAATCATGTATAGTTCCGGCATGTATAACTCCATATTGATTTCTATGTATCAATTGAATAATTACTTTTTGCAGTCTATTTGCTAGTAATTTTGTAACAAACTTCATGCTTGAATTTAGAAAAGAGATGGGTTTGTAATTTGTCACCTTTTCTAGGTGTGTCTTCTTTGACACCAAGGTAATATAGGAATAGTTAATGCTTTGTAAAGCTGTTGTGTTTAAGTGCAACTTTCAATGCTTTGAACTTGGTGGATATGCTTCTAGTTGCATTGTTATGTGAGCGAGAAAACCTGGCAGTAGAAATTGTGTTATGGAAGTCAGGTAATTGTGTCCAGAAGTTTTCAAACCGAAAAAGAGATGCCTTGGGTATGTGAGTTCCAATTTGGACCTTACAAGGGGTGTGATCTGATGTATTTTTTGCTAGAGGCATGACCAGGGTATTTGGATATGCATGGGTCCAGCATGGTGATGTCAAACACTAGTCTAATTGTTGCATTAATGGTTGATCTTGCATATTACTCCATGTATAGCTTCGACCAATTGGTAATTTAATGAGTCCTGTGTGATTTATAATGTCATTGAAGTGGATCATGTCATTTGTTTTCCACCAGGCCTATTTCTGTTAGATGCTGATCTGTAGAAATTAAAATCTCACAGTTGTCATCATAGGCAATGTGTATGCTATACAGCCATAAAACAAAATAAGTTCTTTCACAGGTTTAGATCATGGACAGAAGTGATTTGCATTTGCATGGCAAAAATTTGTGAATCAATTACTACAGCAGAAAAAAACTCTAGAATTCCATGTCACAAGAATTCCACCAGATGCTCCATCTGAAGGACAATACTCGAAGCAATAAAATCGTTTAGGTGCAAACTTCCTTAGAAAGAGAATATCTATTTCTTCCCTTTTTGTCTCCTGGAAGCAGAACAAAGAACAAGAACTCTCCTCTAATTTATTTCTAATGAGATCCCATTTATGAGGTTCATTCAATCCTCGCACATTCCAACATATCAAATTCCAGTTACGATTATGACCAATAGGTCCTTTTGAAAATAGAGATAAACAGTGGGTATACAGCCACCACTAACATAGAAGCAAAAGCAATCATAACAGTTCCAACAAAACAAGATAGTGATCTGCAAAGCATTCCAACAGCTCTTGTAAATGTGTAGCTTGGTGAGTAGCTTGGCTTCAGTGACATCCTCACGATCCACTTCACAATATGTTATTGCTAGATTCTGCATAAATGGTACTGACAGCCCATTTGCTTCCTGCTCAGTTTGCTCAGATTGTCTTGCTGTTTAGCTCCCTCCAGTTGCTACTTCCTCCAAGGCTAGTTGGTGTTTCTGTTGCATCATTTTTGTATCCTTTTTGTTCAGTTTCTTGGCTTGGATTTCTCATCTAGGTACATGAGATCGACATTAGGTTGCTTGCTCAGCCTTGTGCTTCTCCTTACCATATCATCTACAACAGGTGTAGGCCTTTTCCTGCTAGGTCTTCTTGGTTGTGCTTGTATGATCATAGCATTCATTGGAGTTGCTGCTGACTGGTTAGGACTTAGGGTAGATACTTTTTTTTTTAGAAGGGACGGCAAAAGCTTTGCCTCAATTTCTATTAGACGAAGAAAGAAAAAAGAAGGCAAGTGCCCCCACCCAGTTTTTTTTGAAGTGGAAACTGGGCAAAAAAACCACATACAGATTTGGAGGGTACCCTACTCCAAAGTTACATCTAGGTACCAACATCAACTCAACTCGCACCATAAAAGCGCCAACTCAACTCAACTCAACTCCGTGCTTGGTCGGATTAGGACATCGACAACAAGCCACAAAACTACTTAGCACTCGGTCGGATTGGGACATCGACACGAGCGGCCACTTAAAACCACTAGGAGCTCCACCACTGACGCCAGCTCAAAAGAAAGCAACAAAACCTAAAAGACTAAGCAATTGAAAAACAAAACTAAGCCTAAACCACCACCGGCACCAGCCAAGAACACGTTGACGGAGACGACGAAGTAGCACTGCCCAAGACATCCCGGCCGAGTCGAAATCCACAACGACGCCTTCAAGAAGGTTACGACGCCCAAGCGCCGCCGTCGTCCGTCCATGGCAGGACTGGGTTCTCACCCATGGAATGTGCTAAGGACGCGACGCCCTCAACAGGGGAATGACACTCACAAGTGTCGCCATCGCTAGGCTTTCGCCCAAAACAATCCCAGCACCGACTCGGGCAAGCACTCGGGTCCCCACCAGCCACCAAGACGTCGCTGCCAGCCAACGGAAAAAGTCTCACCAGAGTAGACGCGCCGGCCACGCGAGCAGCCGCAAAGCTGCTTCAGCACCCTGCCAAGCCCCCTGCCGAACACTAGCTCTCCACCACCGTGAACCTCCACCAACCGCTCTCCGAAACCGTAGCCGCCGCCGACCACCGCAACCGGCCGAGCACCCGTTGCATGCACCACCACCCCTCAAAGGTGCCGGATCAGGAGCGAAGCCCCAAGCCAGCACCCCGCGGACGCCATGGCCTCCGTCTCCATGATGACCACCCCACGACAGCGGTCGGAGACATGGGGGAGGGACGGCATAGACGAAGACCGCCCCCCAACGCCGACACATCCCCAGCCACCACCGCGGAACGACCACCAACAAGAGGAGGCGGAGGGCGAGCAGAGGGGGAGGGAGCCCCTCCACCGCCCCCACACCCGAAAGGGTAGCAGCCCCGCGACGCCCTGTCGACGAATCCCGCCGGAGGGAAGCAGCCAAACGCAGGGCCCGGCGGAGTCAGCAGCACCGCCACGGCACCGCAGATCCCCCAAACGTAACCGGCCACGCCACCACGACGTTGCCGAAGAGCCGCTCCCCCACAGAGGACCCCCACCGGCAGCCGCCAGCCCGCCACGGCCAGCTCGCAGCCAGCCGCCCGCCAGCCACAGCCGGCCGGCAGCCAGCCACCAGCCAGCCATGGCCGGCCCGCAGCCCCCAGGCACCGCTCGCAGCACCGATGGGGTGGGGGGCAGGGCGAGGACGCGCAGGTCCCGACCCCAGATTCACCACAGGGAGGGGGCAAGCTCCCCCACGCCACCCCCAAACCAGGGCCGGCCCGCCAGCCATCCGGCGCTGCCAAGGCCGACAGCCAGCTAGCCAGACCAGCACGCCCGGCAGTCAGCCGCCTGGCCAAAACGCGGGCTCCCACCACAGACCGCAGGATACGACCATCTGCACAGCCATGGCGCAAGGCCGGCGGAAGAGGGGTAGGACCCCTAGATCCGGCCCCCCACAGCGTGGATCCGGCCATAGGGCCGCCGAATCCACCGCCGAGATCAAGGCAGCAGGCACCGGCCGCCATTGATGCTGCCACCCCGAAGCTCCGAACTGCAGCAGCACCCGCCCGGCCATGGGGAAGAAGGCCTCGCCGCCGCCTTCCTTGCGCCCGCGCGGGATCTCGGCGGGGCGCTCTGGCGGCGGCAAGGGAGATGGGGTCGGGAGGAGGGGGTGGCGGCGCGGGGCGTCGGTTCCGCCCGTGCCGCTCGAGGAGGACGACGCGGACAGGGTAGATACTTTGTAGTGGCCGAACATTCCATCATTTGTAATGAAGGTTCTGAAAAAATTTGAGTTTCCTGCTGGTGGGTAGCATATGGGTGTCGAACTAGCTGAAGGTCTTTTCTCTCTTCCACAATATCTTGCACAATATGGATAACATCAAAATTTGCTATGTCATCATTTTCCATAAGTTGTGCTGAATCAGCAGGTAGGACATCTGTCAGAGAAGGTTGTTTAAGCTGTTGTTGTACTGTAGAGTTTCCTTGCACTGCTAGAGTTTCCATCTGAACCGCTGATTCATTGTACATATGGCCACTGTTGGGTGTCAACATTTGCAAATTCTCTTCATGTCGGACCAGTTTATCATGCTTTATTAATGAACTTTCTGAAACATGCATATACATGCCCTTTACACTGTTGCCGTGGGTAATCAGATTAGCAATTGTCAAATGAGAGCCATTAGTAGTAAACCTGCTGCTGCACTGTTGAGATTTCAGAAGTAGTCATCTGTGTATCAGGTATATGCTAATCCAACATACTCTGATCAAGCTGCAGGTCATTGTACAAAGAGCTATGCTGCTGCTGTTCTACGAACTTCTGAATATTTGAAGCATCTTGCTGCTGTGGAGAGAGATTTTCATTTTCTTCTTCAACATAGGCCTCTGTCATGTGGGTGTCACTTTGTTTTATACCCACGTGAGCAATATCCTCCTGGACTGATAAGTCTACATGTATTTCTGATGAAGCAACCATGGTAGTCTCTTTTGAAGTATCAGCCAAATTAGTTCTAGCAAAACTGTCTAGCTTGAGACATAAACTACTAAAATCGTTTAATTTTGATCCTAGAGCTATCTGAAAACCACTCAAAACTCTCTGTGGAGTCAAAAGTAAACGATTCTGATAGTTAAGGTACTAAAGTTCAGGTACCAAAGCTACACAAAAGCAAGCGTTGAAGTGCCAAAAACGGACTTAATCACGTACTGCAGTTTTTTTAGAGATTTTAAAAATTATTTGTATGTTTAGTTTTACTTCTTGATAAATATTTTTGTGTATGGAAATATTTTCTACACATTACTGGATTTCTATCATAAGAAGAGTAATTTAAATCATAAATTAAACTTTGGTACCACACTTTTTCTACAAACTATAATCTATCTCATCTATATCTACAAGATTGATTTTGGATTATTTATCTATCAGAATTCATTCGAACAACTTTTAAAAGTAAATTTACAAAATGTTGAACTTTAAATAGAATTTAAGACTATATATATAACTGAGTAAATAATTTTAAATAAAATAGTGATTCTTTTTCCTACTGTATGTAGGACTCGGACTCAACAAATCCGCCAACGAAACAAATATCAAATCTAATCGGGAAAAAAAATAACATAAATCTCGGCGTTCGTTGCGGATCTCTAGTCCCAACGAAACAAGAGGCGTTGCGCACGCGGCACGCCTCGGCATGGAGACCGACGCGGCGGTTCCGGCGGCTCTACCCGACGACGTGCTCGTGGCCATCCTCGGCCGTCTCCTGGCGCGCAGCCTCGCGACGTCGCGGTGCGTCTGCAAGGCGTGGCGAGACCTCGTCGACGAGCGTGGGCTCCTGCAACGGATCCGGCACCTCCTGCCGCACTCGGTGACCGGTATGCTCGTCAACTACGTCGATCACGGGAAGACGCACTTCTTCGCCCGCCCTATGTCGGCGGCGGCCGTCCCCACGGTCGACGGCGACTTCAGGTCCCTCTTGCCGGACAGGCGTCGCCTGGGCCCTTACAAGATCGCGGACCACTGCAACCACGAGGACCTCTACGCGTGCAACCCTACGACCCGGCGGTGGGTAAAACTGCCTGAGCTCGCCGTCCGCGAGTCGGGCCGCGTGCGTACCTCGCGTTCAGCCCCGCCGTGTCGCGGCACTACCAGGTGCTGGTGGCTCCCCTCGACCAAGTGCCGCTGGAGAGGCAGCGGCCGATGGAGAAACAGCGGCGGCGGCGCCAGGATCCGTTGCAGGACGCGCACCCCGCCGGTGACACAGAGTGGCCGCCGTCGTGTTCTTGTCGAGGAGCGGGCGGTGGCGGGAGAGAGTCTTTGTCCGCCAAGGCGAGGCGGCGGGGGTCGTCGCTGATCTGCGGATGGATTCTATGTGCTACTCTATCATTCCTCGGTGGCGCTATGCCGTCTATCGGCAAGATGCACTGTACGTTCATTGCCGTGGTGAATATGTCTCGAGGTAAATCAGTCCATGACTTTTACGCCAAATATATTCAATACTTCTACTACTATTGGTACGTAGTGCTTGTTCAGTTTATTGTAGTTGTTGTATTTGTTCCAAATTATAAATCATTTTAGTTTGTTATAAATTATAAATCATTTTAGATACTGCATATTGAATAGTCTGAACAGTTAAAGAATTATAATATCCCAAAACAAGGGATATCAGCTGAATAATCTGATTAGGTAGTACTGTCCTAAACTGTAAGTCCTCATGACTAATCTAGATGTAGAAGTACTCCCTGCATTGCAAATTATAAGTCCTTTAACTTTTTAGTACATCCATTTGGAACCGAGATAGTATTTCTTAGAGGTTTCATCATGCATGAAATAAAAAGTTGGTGCCCACTTTTTGCAGGCTATCCTTGTCAAATGGGGATTACTCCTATCGTGTAATAAAATCGCCCATAGACCGTTCCGGGTACTACATACACCCTCATGAGTGGGACAGGAATGTGCTATCTTATCTGGGGAGATCAAACGGCGAGGTATACTTTGTGGCCATTAACATGTGCCGGCTTCGAGTCTGGATGCTCAACGATCATGACTCGCAGCAGCACAATCCGACGGTAGGGCCAGAATGGATATTGAAGCATGATCGCGTGCTTAGGCCCGATGCCTGGTATGACCTGGGACCTGGTCCTTGGATCTTGGATGATTATTACAACCGCAGAAAGCAGAGGAGACTACTTGGTTCTCGGATCTTGGATGATTATCACAACCAGAGAAAGAAGATGGGGAAACTTGACTGGAGCTCAGATGGCGAAGACGACGACGATGCCATTTTTTGCAGCAGTGCATATGAGGAGGAGGAGAATGATAAAGTGTACCCTGAGACTTACTACTTCCTTGGATTTCACCCATACAAGGAGGTTATCTTC
This sequence comes from Themeda triandra, assembly GCA_018135685.1. NCBI lineage: Eukaryota > Viridiplantae > Streptophyta > Magnoliopsida > Poales > Poaceae > Themeda > Themeda triandra. The sequence continues at coordinate 227,313 of JAENPR010000565.1, read as the reverse complement.
TTGGCTGACTATGGTTCAGCAGTGGCCTATCATCTGAGCACCTCAAAGGTTCAGTATTTAGGCGAATTTAGACCAGCTGACCACAATTACGGTCTGCATGATTCATTTGTGTATACGCCATGTTCTGACCTGCGTCATCGTGGGTGACCATATGGCCCTGATCGATACTTTTCACTTCTTGGTTTTCATTTGTACAGGGAGGTTATCTTTCTGATGGTGCTAATTAAAACCAAGTGAGTGGAATCATGCATGGTGTGTGTATGATTTTTTTTTTTTTGAGGAAAGGTGTGTGTATGATTCATTTGTGTAGCGCCTGCAGCATATAACATTTCATGGAACAAACATCACCATCATGTTCTTGATCACACTTGTGTACTTACACATGGTGATAGTAATATATTTCTATGTAAGAGGACATGACAGGAATAACTGATATAGCTCTGTCAATTTTCTTTTGATCGAGTACGTTCTTTTGAACGATTAAAAGAACATGCATATAGAATAAAATGTTCCTTCACTCGACATGAAACAGCGGAGGCATATTGATGGAAAATGTCTTCTATGTGCATACGTGGGCTAACCCTCCTTCCATGCCCCATTTTTAAACCAAACATGTGGCGCACCTCGCTCCAAACCATGTTTTTACATCAGCATCGTTATTAATTTTTGACACATTGTTAATAATTATTTTGTTAAAATAACTATGGAATCTAGTCTTTTTACTTCTCTTCAAACGAATGCAAAACGTCTCTCTATTTCTACTCATGTGGAAAAAGTTAAAGCTGAAAGCAAAAGAGAAGAGTCCAAGGTGCTGTGAAAATTGTACTATGCAGAAACAACAGCTTTAGAAACATAGCTTCTTGTTCTACCTATTTGGTTATCGTTCTGCTTTTCAATAGCAGAAACACTTCTCAGTAACTGAACCAAACACATCCAGCATATAGGATTAAGTCCATTTTTGGCTCCCCACAACTCTGCATATGTCTAATTTTAATGCATAGCTACTTAGGCACCTCAACTATTGAGACCATTAAATTTTGATCCTAGAGCCATACCAAAACCACTCAAAACCGCTTCAGGGTCAAGAATAAATGATTTGACACTTGAGGTGCCAAGTTAGGAAAAAGCAAGAGTTGAGGTACAAAAAATAGACTTAATCAAAAGTACTTTTGTTTTTAGATATTTATAACAAAAGTTATATATTTATTTTTACTTAATGTGTGTGTGTGTGTGTGGGGGGGGGGGGGGGGGGGGGGGGGGGGGGCAGTTGTAGTTCAGTTACAGGTGAGCTGTTCTTACTCAAGTCAAAGCCACATATATCTCCAAAGTTCTTCTGATCTAGAACTAAAATTAATACTACTTTTCTCATACATGAAAGTGAAATTTAACTTGGGCATGGACTTCTTCCCTTCTTCAAGCTTCTCATCACCATAACCTTGATATGGAATCATTGCCAATCCATTATAATGCACATGCCCACGACCAATCCAAAGTAGAGTTGTCATTGGCATCCTCCCTACCGGATTATATAGAATATATTTTCCTCCCCACCGGCTATGGTGGGTAGTAGGATGGGCCGCTTCGCTGCGCGCCACCCCCAGCCCCACGGTGCCTTCATTTGTTCTCCGGCGCGCCGCTTTGGCCCGGCCTTGAGGTCAGGGGACTTCGGGCCGGGGCCGGGGGCGCCTTGCCGCGGAGGGGGTCGGGTGGGCCAGCGCGCGGCGCCAACTCCATCTCTCGGTGCCCGTCCTCCCCATCGGGATGGTGGGTCGACAGACGGGCCGCACCGCTGCCCCTGTCCCTAGTAACGGCTGCCACGTCTCTTCAGTGGGTGACTGGGCTCTTCCTCCCCACCGTCGGTGGTGGGTCGATGGACGCCCCCTCAGACGACGGCAATGGTGAAAACCAGTTCTCCTTGGGCTTGCGCCCGGGAGCGGCGACGGTGGCGATCCACGTCATCTCCTTCCTGAAGGCTTCGTCGGCGACTGGTGGGCTCGAAAACGAAGGTTCTGGCGGGTTACCTTTACCTGTTGGCGTCCGAGGATGTCATTCCCTTCTCGAAGGCTCCGTTGAGGCCGCCACGAGCTTCCGCTTCGCCAACCGCCCCAGAGCTTCATGTTCTATGATGTCGTCGGCACGTTAGTTCACGTGTCTTGTCGTGTGAGCTTTGCTCCGCCTGTTGTTTGGGTTCGCAGGGAGGTCATTTCTTTCTTGCTTTTGTGTTTAGTGTTCGTTCGTGTTCGTGTAGCGTGCGGCCACTCTCTCTGTGGTCATGTTTGTTGTATTCGCCGGTCTCGGTTTCTTCTTCTTAATATAAAAGACACGTGAAGTCGTGTTCGAGGAAAAAAAAGAATGCAATGCTCCCGTTTCCAAAATATCAAACAATCCAACTTTGACTAAAATTATATAAAAAAATTAACATTCATGAGACAAGAATAAGTGAATAACATTAGATTCTATTCTCTCCAGAGTCGGTCTCCACCTCCACCTCTAAAACCCTAGAAGTGAGAGAGGCGGAAGGGAGGCGACCCGCGCTCCCCCCGGCAAGGTCGTCGTTCCCCTTCGCCTACGGGGGCTCCTGCCCTCGGACGAGGATGGGAACGGTGGCTCTCTGCCTGGCGGTGTAGTTTAGGTCCTAGGGTTTCTAGGTTTAGGTGTCCGGGCGGCGGCGGCGAGGCGGCGGCGCCGACGACGCCATGGAATAAAGTCCTTCCGTGCTTTCCCCTGTCTCGGCGGTGTTCTGATCCAATGCTATCGGCGAGTGCGTGGAGGTATGTCTGATTTTGGATCTTGGTTTGGAGTCTTGTCAAGAATACGTTGGCGGCGGTGGGTGTTGCGGTTAGATGGTGTGCGGTTCGAGGTTGTTCTGCTGGCAGTACGGGTCGGCGGTGAGCTTCGGACCAGGTGGGAGCGGTCTCGGCTTCTTCGTGACGGTGGATGTCATCGTCGGCGCTTCCATCGTCGCCTGAATCTGGGAAGTGGATATGACGGACGGACATTCAATGAAATCTTCAGCTCGTGCACGAGTTTGAGCGTCTGCTGCAGTCCCCGGCGGTTTCCTCCGGAGTCAGATTCGACAGTGTCGGTTGGCATCGGCGTTCTTCATCGGCAGCGGTCATTGCCGAGATCCGTTCTTAGTTCGGATAAAGACCAGTGTGTAATTTCTATTTTTGTTGAGGTCCTTTTTACTTATAGGTTGGATAGCTGCCTTCCGTATCCTTATACGGTGCACTTGTATTTGTACACTTCTGATTTCTATTAATACAGGTACACTTTATCAAAAAAACATTAAATTAATTATAAAGTATATATAATAAATTTATTTGAAGACATAAATAAACTTGATCAAAGTTGGGTTAGTTTGACCGACACGTTTCCTAATAGCCCTCACTTCATTTGTTGGGAGAGAAAAACTTTGTATCATGACTAATAAACCAAGCTGCTAAGTCGAAGCAAACAGGGATTAATCCCATGAGGCCTTGTTTGGCAGCCATCGGAGTTCAACCACACGGCCACCAATCAATTTGTGGTCTCTTTTAACCCAAAAGGTTACACCTCGTCAGCTCACATTCTTATTCAAAGACGGAGAAAAACAAAATATTACCAATTTAACAGTCGCAACTCTTGCATTTTGAGTGCAACAAAACAGGAGTGCATCCACTCAAAAAAGAACAACAAAACAGGAGTGCATCATTCAAGAGAACCACAAGTTAAACGAAAATCAAGCTCTGCCTCGTAACTTGTTATAACAATAGAAATAAATCGGTAAATATACAAAATGACAGTAAACAATTCTGCTAGACGTTCGCTTCCTTACATTTCGCAATTAGAAGACAACAGGAGATACATAAAAATCCATGTGCTGTCATGCTATTCATCTCACAATACCCAATCCACTCGACATACACACAAATTTCAGCAGCAGGAAAAGCACCATCCATAATTCTTATGTTGGCACCGATCCAATTTATCGCCAGTCAACTATGAAAAATTTTCTGTACCATAATGTCAACAACAGGATGTTCTTATTTCATATCCCTTCATTTTGCATGTACAGGGGTACACAAAGACCTATGGCCAGAGTCCAAAGACAATGGCCGCAACAAAGTTAACTTAGGGGGAGGAAGAAAGGGAGGATGGAGGGCAATGGCGCCATTTTAATTTAAATCTTAACCCTGGAAGCTCAAACAGCTGGTAAACGAACTTGACTCGGTACACAGTTTTAATTACACCAAGCTGAGGGGACGACAGCTGGCCGGCCACGGCTACTGGGGGAAGGAGGAAAAACCCAACTGGATTTGGGGCCGGCCAAGTCGCGCAGACGCAAATGCCATGGAGGTGTACTATGGCGGCTGTACAATATGGCAAACCTCTGATCTTTCTGATTGATTTTATGGCATGGTTGTGATCCTTCGGATTTTATGCTCTCGCCATCACATGAAGTAGCTCAGCGCTTTCTTCTTCCTTGACCCTCCTTCACCATACAGGTCATTCCATTGAAGAAGCTCGTTCATGTTTGCTGAGTCAGACGAAACACTAGCACAAACCTGCAGTGAGTAAAAAGAGGTTAGGATACTGCTCTAGAAATATGAATGTAGGTTGTAGTAGATTGCACTAGAAACAAGAATGTAGGTTGTAGAGAAAGTCTGAATGAGATATGAAATGGAGGCAAATTCGGTGTTCTCACCTGCTCATGGGCAGATTTGAAGTCATCAATGCTAAGAGGACGGATGTCCTCACTTCCATACAATGCAGGCTCTGGCCTACCTTCTGTTTTAGCCAAATTCTTCTCCTGCATACAAGGGAAAACCACCCAATATAGACATGATTTAACAGAAGAAATGTACAATTCACATATCACTGCTCCATGCTGCAAAGGATAATCATACTGCCAAGTGCAAACAGAGCAACCAAAAGCAGAGATAACATTGTGTACCTTCTTTTCCTTCTCCAGAATTTCTCGAATGGGGTAATGCGCTGCGGTCACACACAGATTCTAAAAGCACAAAGTCCATTAAAACCCTGCAAAGCGATTCTAGCAATTGCATGCATAAAAGCAAACATACCTTCAGGTCGCTTCCTGAATAACCATCAGTCATATTGGCAAGTGAGTCCATATCAACATCTGATCCCAGCTCTTCTTTTGCCAAAATTACTTTTAGAATTTTCTCTCTATTTGATGCATCGGGTAAGTTTACCATTAACCTGAAGCAATAATGAGTAAACAACATGGTGATAAATATGTAACCAACAGCAGCAATTTGATAATCCCGACCAACCAAGCAAAACTATTGCTACCTAACAGCAACAATTAGATAATCATGGCCCACTGAACAAAACTACAGTTACCCAACTGGGCAATCCCACACCATTGAATGGAACAATATTTACCTGCGGGGGAACCTCCTAATCACAGCCTCGTCCAGGTCAAAAGGTCTATTTGTAGCACCAAGAACAAGCACACGCTCTTTATCTTTAGTGCGCAACCCATCCCAATTTACCATAAATTCATTCTTCATCTTGCGCATCGCTTCATGCTCCCCGGGATTTTCTCTCCTTCCTAGCATACTATCGACCTGCAGAAGTCAAAACAGTTGGTCTACACTGTACCAATAGTGGTTACTAATGTCAACTTGTGTGCTTGCATACCTCATCGATAAATATAACACTGGGGGCTATTTTACTTGCTAGTGAGAAAACAGCCTTTACATACTTCTCTCCTTCACCAAACCACTGAAAGTAAACGAACCACTGGTTAGCCTTGAGACACTAGTGAACGTCATCAGTTGCCCATTAGGTGAAAAAATACCTTTGATGTAATGCTCGACATTGATATATTGATGAAATTAGCACCTGCTTCAGTTGCTACAGCTTTGGCAAGCATAGTTTTCCCAGTGCCAGGAGGTCCGAAAAGTAATATTCCCTTGCAAGGCTGCAAAGAATGAATTGAGGAGGCAGTTATTAGATTATGACCATGGTAAATCAAGATAATCGACAAATGAAGTTTTAAACACCTAACGTTAACTCATATACTAAGTACTAACACATTATTAAATACAGTATATAAAAATAAAGAGGTAAGGAATCACTGGAAGCCAAGAGTTCATGTAAAGAGTCAGCTCATGACATTTATCCATCAGGCTAGACACAATACTGCCAAATTAACTAGAGTGTATTCAGATAACTCCGGAAGACCGAAGAAAAGTGATGTTCCTTGGAGATTTTATTTATGCATTCATGCAAAATATTTCACAAATATTCAAGCAAACCATGAAATGGCAAAAAGGCACAACTTCTTAGCTCAGTTCAAAGCAAATGTATTAAAATGGTTGTTAGATCGTGGATTCAACGCTTGAAAAAATATCAACTATATGGGCAACCCTGCAGTTGGAAAGAACACTAATACCCCATGTAAGCGATTTCAAGCATAATTAGGCATTACAATGCTACCTTCGTTAACTGCCCTTTGCAGAACAATTCAGGTCTTTGTAAAGGGAGCATCACCAGCTCCTTTAGCGTGTCCTTTACATTCTCCAAGGCTCCAATATCATCAAAGGTAACTCCAATGTCATTAGGTGGTATAACATCCGCCAAAAGCCTTTTCTCAAACTCATTCTCTGTGACAACATCCTGAGAAAAAGGATTTATAAGTAGAGTGTTCAGCATCTAACTTTAGGAATCACCAGAAAGCATGGCAATATGTGGGAGTGTACCTTCAGTGATTTTTTGGAGCTCTTGTTATCACTTTGCATGCTTTGCAGCATGTTGAGCCCATGCTTAAGGCTGTCAAGTAAATGAATCAAAAATCCACTGAGAATTGATTTGAAAGGAACATAAGACAATAGTTTTCATTTTTAATGAAAGAAATATTTTTACCTTTCGCTTGTGAGTACAAGTTTAGCATCCTTGGAGTTGGAGGATTCGATTTTATTGTGCTTAAGGTGATAACTCACTGCGTACCCAACAATCTTGTCCACATCTAAGAAAGGTTGGAGTAGCAAAGTTTAGATTGAATTTCTTTAGATGAAATGTAAACAAACCAAAACAAAAGTACTTACTTTCATTACTCAGTGATTGGTCTTTGATGAACAATTCTTCAAGATCATTGCATTCAATTCCATTGCGGCCCAGAAACTGCATTACAGAGAAAGTGAAGAAACATGTAATGGTCTGATTCGCTAATCATATGTAACCAAGGAAAGTAGAAGCTTCAAGTAACCATCAAAAGCTCAATGCCAGACATTTTGGTTAAATAGCTACATCAAAAGTTACCTCTATAGAATATTTGATGCTTTCAACCACATTAACAGCAAAAGCAAATATAGCAGTATAAAATAATTGCATAATTGTACAAATGGTGAAAATATGCATTCAGACAGAAAAAGGCAGCAAAGTATCAAACAGAAGAAATACTATCCAACACATGTGAATGGTTATTTGAGAATGCCATATTAGACAGGCATCACAGGCCCTTCAGTTTAAAGATATACAGTTGACAGTGGAACATTAAGTTCCAAGGAACAAGTATAATGTTGTCTTTACTCAGTAGCTTACCGTGCGAATGCTACCAATATTTGATTTGGCTTTAAGGGTTTCAACATCACGGTCCAGCTGCTGCTTCCAATCTGTAAGTAGAGCTTCATCCTGTAAATTTAATTCTTCAGATCAGAAAATATACTTAATATCGACTAAATGAGTGTAACAAGAGATATAATTACCTGCGGAAGCTGGATCGAAATTTTGTTTGGGAAAAGTTTATTTAGATGTTTCATTGCCTTTGGGCTTTCTTTGCTTCTTTCATGCAACCTGCTACCAAAGCTATCCTGCATTTTTTTTAGAAAAGTCATATTAAATTAAAATAATGCAAATCAAGGAGATAAAATAAAAATCATGGTTCATCAGACAACCTAATTAAGCCATGTATGTACGTATAAAAAAAACTTCAAGAAGAATAAAGAGTAAGATAAAGAAAATTTACCGGGAAAAGGTCAAAAAGTGTTTGGCTGCTACTGGCAAACTTTGTGAAAAGAAAACCTCCAGGATGCGCCTGCAAGAAAGATCAGTTCACCATCTTAGCAAACTTTTGCTAGAATTGAAGAGAGGTATCTGATAAAAACTAACAAAAGGTTAACAGGATATGCCAACAAAGAACCCTAGCGTGGGAAAGTGAAAAATCACAGCAATGCAAGGTAAAACAAATAAGTCATCCTTGTTCATTTACAAAATGCGTGCAGGAACCAATATGCCACAATACCATCAGAACTTGAAACCCCCAGAGTCTAAATTTGTCCATTTTATCAGTAATAATGCACCTACCTTCTCTTTGCGGCTGTCCATCTGGGTGTGGGATCCTATAACAAGAACACCAGATGGAAGCGACTCAAGTTTGCTCCTCAAAGATGAAAGGGACTCTGTAACTCCAGTGAATGATTTCTCTACATCCTTAAGTAACACTATCATAGGTCCAGATTTGTTCTCTTCTGAAATGACCTGACAGGAAATGAAAATCATAATATCATACGGTGTGCTAACTTTATATTCAACAGGATTCCTTGTCCTAAAAAGAAGCAGTACCTCTATTAACTCGGTCATAGCTAGCCTCTCAACTTCTTCACCAGCAGAAAAATCTGGGCGCAGTAAGTCAGCTGTGGAAGTAATGCGTCCTCAGCAACAAATAAAAAGTTCAAATAACAGCGAAAGAAGTTTGAAGAATTCGGAAATTTGAGCTAACCCGAGCAGAAGAAGCCATGATCTTCCTCGCATAAACCGCCAAGATCATTACCATCAGGGATCTGCTTGTCAAATCGGACTCCAATTTTCGAGGATCCATTATCTTCAAAAGCAAGCATCACTCTGCCTCGGTAACCATAACTTGGTCCCCTGGAGATCAATCAAACAATTTATAAGAATAAATGTATGTATTGAATGATATGGTTGCTAGATAAAAGATAATGTCAGCAGGATAAAGAATATCTCATTTTTCAGGTTTGTAATTACAAAAGCAAGCTCATAACTGGGTTGCCTATGAGAAGTCTTATATTCCAGTTAATCCTCTTCCCATAAAGCATTCCAAGTTAATGAAGTACCAAAGAGTTAAGATAGCAATTGTATTGACAATTGACAAGAGAATCCTTCCTGTTCAAGAGGCCTACAGAGTACAGACACAAACTCCATGGGAAAAAATGTTTCATTCAACCATAGTAAACTATAATGTGTAAAGACTCTGACGGATGGACCCCAAATAAAATGTTTCTTTCAAAAATGATAAGTGTCAGGTGCACAAGCATTATTGGTGGACATGCTATCCTAAACTCTAAATGGTGAACGGCCTATACTTGTCATTTAGACATTATTCGGGCCAAACAGGGATGTTTAAATAAACGGGCAAAACAAACAATTAAACAGAAACGGTATACCACCATATATCGTTTAAACGGTTTGTAAACAGGTTAAACAACATCGGTTGAGATGGTTTGGACATGTTCAACGAAGGCCTCCTGAGGCGCCGGTGCGTAGTGGGGTTCTAAAGCGGGTCAATAATATAAAGAGCGGTAGAGGTCGACCTAAACTGACTTGGGACGAGTCGGTTAAGAGAGACCTTAAGGAGTGGAATATCTCCAAGGATTTAGCTATGGATAGGAGCGCTTGGAGACTAGCTATCAATGTGCCTGAACCATGACTTTTTTTTGGTTGCTCTGTGACTTGTCTCTCCTGGGTTTCATCTCTAGCCTACCCCAACTTGCTTGGAACAAAAAGGCTATGTTGTTGTTGTTGTTGTTGTTGTTGTTGTAAACAGGCTAAAAACAATTGCTTAAGAGAACAGTATTGCACAAACTCAATCTTAGTCCATCAATATATGGGCAGGCCAAGTAACAAGTGGTCATGCTTGGAATGGCTTTTAGCCGAGTTCAGCTTGATAAAAGGAAAAGGGTAATAGTAGTGGGATGGGGGAAACCCACCTTTGTAACACCAAGATTGAATCCAGAGGACAAGAGAAGACTTTGTGCAAATGTTAACTGAGATCAGTTTTTAACGAAATAGTTCGAAACACTAAGACAAGATCATAAAATATCTCTCTTCAGAACTCATACCAATAGTAGAATGATAAAGGTCATTAAATATCCATTTTATAAAAAAAAAATGTAAGGCACAGGGTATCTGTCCCTAAAACTCCAATACCACTAACAACAAACTTCCTTATAGTACTACAGCATGCATTGGATACAGGAACAAAATTCAAATGATAATAAAGTAGAAACCCAAGGAACAAGCATTGGATACATCTGAAGACAAGAATAATATTTGCAATCAATGTACCTTTGTGACAACGAGGATGGTTGAGCTGGACCCACAAAACGCACCCTATCACCTACAGAAGATGTGGCAGCAAAATCATGTTCTGAGAAAAATATAACTCAATGCATTAAGTAATCAGGAATAGCTAAGAAAACCTTCTCTGAATGTATAGCTCTTGGATGTAGCTGTGGACGATTCCTGTTTCGGCAGAGATGCAGAATGCAGTGTGGATGTTCCCACAATATCAGCATTCACACTAGAAGTTGGTGCAGCAGGCCTCCTGAAGTGAACAGTATCTGCCAACGAAGAACGATGCTTCTGATATATTGCAAACTTCTCAGCAGTTGCCTTATCCCCTGATTTATCAGCCTTCCCAACATCTTTCTGGGATTCTGGATCCTTTGAAGGTGCCTACATGGATTTCTCGTTCAGAATACGAAAATGGTAATGGAACATGTAATGATTCATCGTTTCTTGGCTTCTGAATATAAAGCAGTAAATAAATATACATGATGAGCTTACCCCAGGCAGCAGAAGTGAATCCACGACAAGGAGTCTAGCACCAAAATGTTTGGCAAGTGCCTTTACCAATGTCTCCTGATAAATCTCGGAACCTAAATGCATTGCCACAGAAAAAATCAGAGGAATACAAGAGCACAAGCACTGGGATAATTATCAAGCAAGTATGGTCACTAGCATTATTCAAGAAAAGTATGGCAACTGCCATAATTCAAGGCCTAGTAACTCCAGTTTAAATCAATGGGAAAAAGGTAAACAAAGGAAGTACAGGCCTCAAAACAGAGACAAAGTAACTACCTGCTGGACCAGATAACAGAATTCGCTGGTTTATAGATGAAATCTCAGCAAACTGCTTGATGAACTCTTTCTTTTCCAAGTGTATGAATGCACATGATAACAGCACATTCTTTGTATTCTCACTGCATGAGATGAGAACCGATAAAATACAAAAATATGGAGATGTGACTAAAAAGAAATAGCATGCTGCATCCCAAGGTTGGTCTGCAGACAGCCCTAACATGGCTTTAAGAAAACTCAACCAACCAATTTATATAATCTAAGAACTATGCATACACTGTTGTTGGCGATCTAAAAACTATCCAAAGAAGAATAGACAAGATGCCTTAGATTTTAATATTGTAGCATATAAATAACAGATGCATATGCAAAATTTCAAATAGACAGCACGATAAGAATCTTGCATAAACAGAATAATGTCAAAGTAGCAAAGGAACACAAATCCAAAGCATATCACCTGAGATAATAAGGAAAATTCTCAAAGGTAACATCAATATCACTTGGATTAATAATTCCTTGTTTCATCCCATCCTTAAAGGCTTGACATCTACTTGGAGGCACACTGGTTGAAGCGTTAAGATCCCTGATGAGATCCCTCTGATCTTCAAGAGCTTTAAAAAGATCACCAGTCAAATCGAACTCGGATATAGTTGATCCTGTAATCATCCTCAGAACTGGCCTTATCTTATAGGTTGCAATCTTACCGATTTCCGCACCAAGATGAGTATCAGGCTCAAAGCCATTATGTTGACAGGTATCGTTCGCAGCATCATCAGGAGATATGGGGGCTGCAGCGACATCCATTGGAGAGTCTTCAATGTTAGAGTTAACCTCATTAGCATTTTCCCCATTCTCCAATTCCTTATCAGGGCTCACAGCACGCCCTTTTGCTTTATCAGAAGCAGACGATGCCATTGGCCGCACTACTCTTTGGTTGTTCTCTCCGGCTGCAGCGGGAGGTACTGCTCCTACATCCTTTGGCTGATTAGATGTAGATGCCAACATCTCTGTACCAGCAACAGCTGAAGTGTCTCCCGTTCGCTTATCTGTACGGATGCGCTTTACGCTAGCAACGGGAGGTTCTAGAAATTTAATTGGCACCATTTGAGAAACTTTGTCATTCAAAGGATGCTGAAAAATCTGTGAGTTGGTAAAGGAAAAACAGGTAATATACATTTCTCAAAGTGCATACTACAGTCATGAAGAAAGAGATGTAACTGAAGAAAATATGTATGACCGAATGAACCAGAAATGATAATAAAAGGATACATAAGCATGCTTGCCGCATGAACTGAATATGACTTCATCCCCTCCTGTAAGGGGAACTTTTGTGCCTGCACTTATGGACCTTCCATTTAATTGGACCATACCCTTCTTCCCTAGAACTTCTAACTCACATTGACCTCCTTGCTGAAAATTAAACATCAAAGCCAATGAAATACTTGCAGACTAACACTTGAGAATGTTCATGCACTCCGCGGAACGAATCTGGACCATAAAACCAAGAACATACCTCAAGGCGCCGCAGCTTGCAAAGCACTTTGCTAACAGGCTGGTCTTTCAGCCACAAGTTACAGCTTTTGCTTTGACCAACAGAAAACTGAGCCACACTGATGGGATGGTGAGGAGTCTGTAGTATAAATATGTTTTGTATCAGTAATTACAAATATAATGTTTCATGCATTATTCTACATCATTATGAACTGAAATCATATAAATGTCTGAAGACAAGACATATATGCTAACAAAAGCAACCAACAAAGATTGACCTACTAGCTACTTTAAATGTGAGGCCTTGACAAATCTTTATTACCAAATAGTTAAAGTAGCAGCCAATAGATCCAGTGGTACTTGCAAAGGGATTCAAAATATTCATCCCATCAAATAGATACTGATTTCTAAAAGTTCAGGATGTCAACATTACAGAAAGAGTGAATTGGGGCTCATGTTGGGTTTCAACTCTAGCCTACCCCAACTTGCTTGGGACTAAAAGGCTTTGTTGCTGCTGCTGTTGTTGTTGTTGTATCAACATTACAGAAAGACATGTAAACAAAGACAAACAACAATGAATCCAAACAGATCGGATTTAGCCTACTAGGTAACCTTAAATATACATGTCTACAATACATATTAACTGATGACAAAACGTCAAAACCTTAAACATATGAACGTGTAGTGAAAACAGGTAGCGGCTATGTTGGACAAGTTCCCTACTAGCTACAAAACATAAAAAATAAATATCAATGTATCCCAAATCAGATGCGAATTGAACACAACTAAAAGTACGCCCTAAATGGAGCTAAGTATCAAACCAGGCAATCTGGCACCATGAATTGCAAATTCCCGCAGATACTACCAGGGACTAGCATTGCTTGGCCCCTGTTTCTAATGCGAATATGCTGACTGAAAGAGCACAAGTAAAGAGTACATACTGTAGTTAATATTGCCAACCTAGTAAGCTGACTGTTACCCCCTTTTCCCTCCTCCCGAAAGCACCTTTTAGAACGCTGTCTAGCTGTATTCAGAACTAAGCTCTAAACAGCAAGACTAGTAACACTCCGCGCTAAATAATCTAGCCAAACAGCAAGATGCTATCCCAACACCGAAATTCCACTCCTACCATCATAAAAATTGGATCTTTACGAATCCGAGCACAAAAATTGCCATCTTTAACTTCGATTCCTACAACATATACACCAAGATTATCCAATAATCAACTGCTGGCGGGTCACCGCACCTGTGAGCACTGCGAGAGCAGCTTCGCCCATGGCGCGGCGGGCTGCTGCTGCTGCTGCTCGGGCTCCTTCCTCCGCTTGGAACTCTCGGCCGCCGCCGCGGCGGAAGACGGCGTTGGCGGCTTATCCGCTCCTTGATCTGCACGAGAGCAAACAAAACCCCATGAACCCGGCTCCAAACCCACCCGCGCCCACCAAACCCTAGGATGAATCAGTCAGTCCAAACCGCCGCCCGAACCTTTCTGTGCCGCCGCCGCCGCGTCCTCGGCCGACGCGCCGGTGCTCCGCGCGGGCGCGGACTCCTCCTCGGCCCGCGGGGGCGCGGACGCCGCCGGCGACCCCGGGGACTCCGCCTGGTCGGGGACACGAAACCCGCAGATCGGTTAGCCGGCAGGTCAAATCGGGGGGAGATGAGGAGATGAGGAGATTCTTCGATCCGTGCGGGCGGGCGAGGCGGGTCTCACCTTGGGCCGCTTCGGGAGGGGCGGTACGGACGAGGACGACGGCGACGGGGACGCGCGCTTCCCGGCCGCCGCGGCGGCGGAGCTCCGGCGAGTCTCCACCATGGCGGGAGGCGAGGGTTTCCTCCTCGAGGCGAGGCGAGGCGAGGCGCTTCTTTCCTGCCCCTCGAGAGAGGAGTTGTTTCGGCTTTTTGGGGGAGGTTTTTTTTTTCGGCCGCCGGAAATGGTTTTGTTAAGCTTTTTTGGTGTCAACAACGTGAGGAGGGGGAGAGGAGGGCCCCCCTCTTATATAAGATTTTTCAGATTTCTTTTTCTTGAGAGATGCCGTGGTGATTTGTGAGATAGCATACCGTTCTTACTTTACTATAATAATAATATAATAATAATAATAATAATAACAATAATAATAATTTTATTATAGAATTGTAAATAATAAATAACTACTATATTGTTACTCCTTCCATTTCAAATTAATTATAAGATGTTTTTGTACTCTCTCTATTCTTCTAAATTATAATATGTTTTTGCTTCGTAAAAATTATTATGCACTTGGATATACAATATGTCTAGGTTCATAGTAAATGAAATGTATCTTGTAAAAAGTCAAAATAATTTGTAATTTAGAAAGGAGAGAGTACATACGTTTGTGTATAAATTTGATGGCTTGTGATTAAGCCTCACAGTGAAGATACGATTCTATCTTCGAGATTTTACAAACGCCCTTTTATTAATTTTTAGTTTTTTAATTGAAACCAGCTGCCACGAATATATCTCTAGGCTTTCGAAAACATCTATCTTTTTATTTTAATTTTCAGTTGGATATAGCTGTAAACGGATTATCTACAATGAACCAACCAACACTTACCTAAAGACAACCTGTATAGCACATAGAGACAAAATGATTCTCGCATGAGATCCGTAGACAGAACAAACTACATAGGTCTATTGCTAATAGATCGATCTATATGCATGGCACTTGCCAAATGAACGACCTCCAAGTGGCACCTGCTGACAAACAGACTTTATGTAGCGCGTACTAATGGAAAGATCTTTACCTAAAACCAATCAATGGAATCAACTCCACAGGACACACAACAATGGAACGGCCACCATGCCCTTACATAGTATAGGGGTATCCATGCGACGATGTTACTAAGGTACTGAATGCAAAAACAGAATGACCTTCGCACAACACATGGTGAAAGAAAACCTTTACGTAGTGCATAGCAATGTAATGGCCACACTCCACACTTCACCTAATGCCGGTGAAATCATTGCAATGGATGAAGCAATCTAATATTTTGACCAAAGTAATGGAGCAATCTAATATAAAGTATGGAAAAATAGAACTATGTGCATCTTACAATTCTCCATAGACACAACCTATGTTCAAGTTACACATTGATGAAGCAATCTTTTAATGAGATACACAAATGGAACAAACTCCACATGGGTCACTCAGCAATGGATGATCTCTACTTGATCTTGAGGTAATGAAAGTGCATCTAAGCCTCCAAGGTTTTGGTGGTTGGCTAAGCAAGTAAAAGATGTGTTTGATGCGCCTTAAATATGTTTCATTGCCAAAAAAAAAACAGTATCAAACACTTACATTTCTCAAATCTCACAATGTGTGCAAACAGAAAAGGCAAACAAGGCAAGGTTATAATGGTTATTAATTAGACCTAATGGTGACTGTGTGCATAAATGAAAAAGGGTTGATGGTCATTGGTATTGATCAATATTTAGGATGAATCATTAGTGCATAATTGAAGAAATGGCAAATGAAACAATATTAAATGCATTTGGTTTGGTATCAATGGTATCTTGCTCAAATAGACATAGGGATTTTGAAAATGCATTGATATTGATCGAGCTAGAAGAAATATGAAAGAGATGGTCAAGAGCAGTGATTGGTTGTAAATAGACAAAGAAATTTGAAAAATTGGTTGGTTACGTAGCTAGTATTATCATTTAACAAAAATAAAGATGAATAAGGACTTAGTAATTCAAAAAAATTTACAAGGAAGCTTGTTTGATAGAAGCAAACATTTAACCAAAAAACATACTATATAAGAAATATAATACATGTGATTTCTTATTGCTGATACAAGACAAGATTTGACTTAATAAGTATGAAAAAACAAGGTGAAGCATAAAATATGTGCCCAAGTGTGGATAGTCTGAATATCCATGAAAGTGATGAAAAACTGCTTGAATATCCATAGAAGTGTTTTTTGATAATATATCATTAATTATCATGCAGAATGAAGATAATCTGCAAGCTTATTTATGGTCTGTTACAATTTTGTGCTTGAATTTTCAAGGAACTCCTATATATTCACAATCTTGGGCCCTTCAATATGTTTTTTTAGATTAGTTACCTGCATCCATTCCCTAAAACCATTAAGCAACTTCTTTGAACTAAGATTAGCTTAGACTCAACTTGTTATAAAACTTTTTCTTATTAGTTCCAAAAAATAATATTTAATATATACAATAGTAAATAAACTCTTCAACACACAAAAAATGTTGATTATTTCTAGGTCATTCCTTTGAAGTAATTTTATAAAAGGCAATAAGGCATGTGTCTCCTTAAGTTATCCTTGGCTTGCTTACGCACAACAAGTTGCCTCTTGACACCCTTGTGCGTAGACTCACCAACCTCGATATGACTTATTTATATGCTAATTTTGTTTTCATTCTATAGGGACAAATGACATGCATGTTTCCTCGATTACATCCTCATTAAGCTAAACCTTTTTCTCTAGGACTTTGTTCTACTGACTTCGACTTTTTTTTTTTGGTACCCTAAAAAGTTTAGGACCCATAAGGGAAGGTAGAGTGACTTAACATAAGCAAGACCTAAGACACAATATTAAAAGCAGAAAAAATAGTCTATGCCTACAACTGAGGAAAAAAGAGACTGATAGTTTTTGGTAGATTCAATTTAACATGGAATCTATTTTAGCCCTCAAATTGTTACAGAGTACTCCTATATTCCAATATTTTGCACTCACCGGTACAATGTAAACTTACACATGGATGGGCATACTAACTGCATAGATCCCCTGATGAAGAGATGATATTACGTACACAGGCACTCTCTTCGCAGCTGCACATGAGCATAACTGCATTATATTAAAAATGGCAAGTTTCTCTATAGTATACATTATACAAAATATCTTGATAGGTGTGATGAAATAAAAAAAATGACTATCTTTGTGGGTGCGTAACAAATGTCTCAAGATGCCTTTTCATCCTTGCGGCAGTACCTGAATGTATATGGCAACAAGGTCAACGATCTCTCGATTGCACCTGCTTCAAGCTTCATCTTAGTTGTGATCTGAGTTGTGACGGCCCTCCATACGGCACGCAGTAGCATAACCTACTACTACAATTTGACACCGTAGGGGCGGGCTTTTTGCACAGCCGTCCTTACGTGAATGCTCTTACAGTAGAATCCACAATAAGGACGGTTCAAACACCTGTAAGGGCGGCTCAAACACCAACCGCTCTTACAGTGATTTTTTTAAAAAAAATTAAAAACCTAAAAATAATAGGAAAAAACCCAAAAATAATAGAAGTAAACCGGGAAGGGCCCCCACTAGTCATCCACCATGCCACTCTATCCACACCATATTTTTTCGAGTATTTTTCACACTTTGCATTACCCGAGATTCGAACCTATGACCTCGCACTTTGCATTACCCGGGATTCGAACCCACGACCTCGACCTCGCGTGGTTCCTTCCTTTACCACCGCACTACGCCATCACATATGTCCATATATAGTTTTGGTTCCCCACATATTGTACTCAACCGAGTGTAATTTGTCTATTTAAGGCCCTAAACAATATCAAATCAAAATGTTGTCAACTACAAACTTTTCATATCTTTTTGAGATCTACAAACTTCGTTTAGAAAGTTTTTTCATCCGAGGCCATTTATAAAATTTAAATTTCAAATTTGAGAAACTCAAATGTAGGTTTCGCATGACTAGACGAAGTCAAATCAAAAGTTGTTAACTACAAAGTTTCATAACTTTTTGGGATCTATAAACTCCGTATAGAAAGTTTTTCCATCCGAGATCATTTACGAAATTTGAATTTCGAATTTGAGAAACTAAAACGAAGATGAAGTCAAATCAAAAAGTTGTCAACTACAAAGTTTTATAACTTTTTGGAATTTCAAATTTGAAAAACTAAAATGTACATTTTGCATGACAAGATGAAGTCAAATAAAAAAGTTATCAACTACAAAATTTCATAACTTTTTGAGATCTACAAACTTTGTATAGAAAGTTTTTCCTTCCGAGATCGTTTATGAAATTTTAATTTCAAATTTAAGAAACTAAAACGTACGTTTCGCATGACAAGATGAAGTTAAATAAAAAATTTATCAACTACAAAGTTTCATAATTTTTTGAGATCTACAAACTTCGTATAGAAAGTTTTTCCATCTCGAGATCGTTTACGAAATTTAAATTTTTTAAAACCATCTCGTACCTATAGACTACGTAGACGGCTCAATCCCAGCCGCCCCTACAGTGGTCCATTATAAGGGCGGTTGGTGATTGAAGCGGTTGATTGACACTTTATAGTGACCCTCTCATTTTGTAAGGCTGGCGAGACACTACAAGATTAGCCGCCTCTTATAGTGTCCAGGTCACTATAATGTCCATCAGAAGGCGGCTCCTGAAGCCAAATTACCTTCTCTGTAAAAGGAGGGGCGTTCTTTTTGTGGATTTTTCACGTAGTGACCACCCTCTAGTGGGTGCAAAACTGCAAACATATCTAATCCAATACAGGTACGGATACAATACAAGTAGAGATACTTTTCCAAATCCATATTCCAAGTGGATGGTGTCAACCGTCTCCGACAAGATAAGAATGATGTTGACATATTATATATATTGTACTCCCCCTCCTATTGTAATTTAAATGATTTATTTAAAGCCCGTTTGTTGAATCCTTGAAACTAAATTCATTCTAATAAATTATAATGTAGACATATATTAATTAAGCTAATATAGTTGTATATATGAAATATATTTGTATACTAGTTAGCTCTTATGCAAAGGAGATGCTTATACTTGTATTTCTAAAATAGGGAAGCGAGTTGAAGAGTGTACTATAAGTTGTAGATTAGAAACATATATAGCATGATGATCTATAGAATTGATTTCTTTCTTCCACTATATGATTTTTTTTTTTTGCAAAGTGTGCATGCTGCACAAACCACAACAAGTTAGGTTGGGTAGGGTGTGCTTTATGTTGTGGGATTAAAGAATTGTATCTCAATATTTCTTAAAAAAAAGATAGAGGAGGGAGGAGATTTATGACTATAATACCTTACATTTTGGAACAATCTTTGAACTCCAGATCTCATGACAACATTGAACATCAAGACTTGGCTGATGGATCTAATTTCTAAATGGGGATCAAATGAATAATATATATGGATCTGATTTTCTGAGGGTGTGTTTGGTTCCCTACACGCTAGCGCTGAACTCGCTGTATGTGTTGGGCTCTGCATACATTAATTCATAAAGAGAAGGACATTAGAACAACTCTAGCAGGTCTCCTAATTGAGCCTTCAAAACTGAATTGGTGGACAGCTCGAGTGAGTTCAGTCTCACTTGCCAATGAACGTTGGGTTCAATTGGCTAGTCCATGTAGCTTAACACTCCGGCAGCACCACTTAGGTCTTGGGTTCGACTTCTTATGGGAGCGAATTTTAGGCCTAAAAGTAAATAAAATCCACTCATCGGTCCCATACCGAAAGTACATGTCTATGGCCGTCATATCTCATAGGATGCGGTGTTATTGTATATGGGTGGGGCTCGGGTTTGGGGGTTTTCCGCGATCTCGTGAGAAGGACACCTTTTTTTTATTGTCTCCCTTGTCTTTTTAATTATATACACTTTTTTTGCGTACAGTTAGGCCTTGTTTAGATACCCAAATTCACCCCTAAATTTCACTACGCAAAAAGAAGATTTCTCATCACATCAAATATTGACATATATGCATGAAGTACTAAATGTAGATGAAATTAAAAACTAATTAGACAGTTTTGTTGTACTTTTTGCGAGACAAACATTTTGAGCCTAATTAATCAATATTTGGACAATTATTACTAAATAAAAATAAAATTGCTACAGTGTGACGGACATATACTATGCAAAATTGGGCTACCAACTTTGGTATCTAAACAACGCCTTAATTTGAAAAGTATATATGTGTGCTGTCACTATCCCGTGTGATCTTTTACAGAAATAGGCAGAGCAGGTAACCACGGCCCACATGAATTCCTCCTTTTTTCCGTTCCTGGAAACAATCCTGCGTTGGATACGGTTTCGTACGCGTCCAGTCATGTGGAGAGAGAAACAGAGGGTTTCGTTCGTTGCAGTGTCAGTGCGATGGATTGGAAAAGTTCATGATTGCATCATCCAACTCGATCTGCATGCACGTGCTAGAGAGAGAGGGAGCGAGCACGTTGACCTTAGGCATGGCAATATGCACTGCACCATGCCCCATATATATAATATAATATAGCTAGTAAAATAGAAGAATGTAGAAAACTGAGAAAGAAGGATGTTCCTCAAATATTCGATATCTGCATAGATAGTCTTAGGCGGATGAGACTGAGAGCGACAGGGCGTTGTGTCTTGTGTGGTGTGCGTGCGTGAGTACGTTATCAGCAAGATCACGGATCTTGAGCTACAGCGACTGATTAGTTGCTCTCAAGCAAATTAGCAATCATCCATCTCATTAACAGCTTGAAAAAGCAGCGTACGGAGTGAGCCCTCCTCGGTCGTGCCTCTTTTTCCTCGTCTTCGTAAGGGAAAAAGGGACCGGTCTCTTTTTGCTCATCTATATACTCCGTAATTATATCTTAGGTTTTTATCGAAGAACTAAAATGCCTTTTTGTTTACCTTGGTCTCTTCGTTAGGAATTAATTAATAGAGTTGGCGAAAATACATGACAATATATCTATTTATTTATATCGGTACAAGCAATCTATATCCACCGATATCTATATATTTTAAAATCAGGGCATCCCATTTCCATTTAGACTAAACGAAAATACAGCATCCAAAGATGTTTAAGAAGAAGCAAAAGAGAGAGGGAGGCAGAAGAAGTAGCTGGCCCGTATAGGCACCTGTTAAACATCATGTGCTTAACCGCCAACGCAAGAGGAAAACAAACAAATAACAGAAAGCAGAAAGAAAAACTTCAGTTCACTAGTAGCGCTAGCACTCCTCTTTGAGAACACAAGCCATTTTCCATTTTCCAGTTCTCGCGCCGCCACCCCCCCCCCTTCTTGTCTTGCGCAGCATCTCCAATTGCCAACTTTGTCTTCTTATTCGCCAGGATCTTCATAGCAAGTTGAATCATCAAGCTCACCCCGGCTTCAAGGTCCTCCTCCTTCAAATTAGGGTACAAACCTACCCAAAAGCGAATTAAAGCTCCTACATGACAAATGATTTCCAAAGGGTTTTTGATATAAATCTTGTTGAAGCAAGCATTGTTCCTAGCTTTCCAATTGCACAACAAATGGCAGATACTCCAATCAAGTGATATTCTCTCCCTATGGAAACCATTGCCTAAGCCATTCCCAGCAATGTTCTAAACTGCTAGGTATTCTGGCAGCACCTATGCATTTGGCAATACATGCCCGGACCACTTGAGCTACAGAGCAGGTAAAGAAAAGGTGTTCAATAGTATCATTTTCATCACAGAAATAGCACTCTGGACTGCCCTTCCATTTCTTTCTAATGAGATTGTCTTTGGTTAATATCACACCCTTATGTAAAAGCCACATGAAAAAAAAATGATTTTTGGGGGGATCTTCCCCTTCCAAATCGTTTTAAGATAGATCCCATAATCCCCATCAGTAAGTTTGTCATACACTGATTTTTCTGTAAATTTTTGTTTTCTACCCCATTTCCATGTAATCCTGTCCATTTGATCAGATAGTGGGAAGACTCTCACTAGCTCCATAATCTGATCTCAGATGTTTTTCCAGCTCAATGGGAAGAATCTTCTAAAAGGTGATGTCTATATACTACCAAATTTATATCGATATCAGCTATATCTATATATCTTATACCTAATATTAAAGACCAAACACAACTTTGTTCCGTCTCTCATTCTCTCCCACCACATCCGTCCATCCCATCACTCCTGTTCTGTTCCTTGGTCGTCTTCATTCACCCTCTCCCATCCTTCTCACTTTTGATTTGGGGTTGGAACTACAAACCTCCATCAACGCCACATACCACTCATGTCATGGTCTAGCCATATCCTAAGCCCTTTTGCATCACGGTGTATGCATGTGGGCATGTTGCCCCTTTCACCTATCTTAAACTCATATACCATGGGTGCACACAACGACCACGTATATATGTATAAGTTTATTTAGTCCTGTTTCTAACGTAACGTGACAACTAAATTAACACGACGACGTAACGTGATTCTGTTGATACTGTGATCGGATCCCACGCACGCCAAAATCCGTTGCATATATGGATGCAGTTACCTTGGCAACGCACACAGATGAGCTCGTGATGATGGAATGCATACGGTGGCCCAATACTTGATTCCGAAGCTAAGATGGCCCAGTAGCGGCCCAACCAAAACCTGAGCCCATTTTCTTTTCTTGTTAACCTTAGCCATTTAAGCCCACCCGGAGTGCGGAGTCGCGGCCCACGTGGTAAGCAGAACGTGCGTTGGTTCGGAAGCAGCAACTCTGGGGGCGTCTAGCGTTCGCTGGTCGAAACCCCGCACCTCGTCGACCAGGCATCCTGGGCTCTGCTCCCATCCGCAATTCTGCATGGGCCAGTGGCCAGCCAGCCCACTTCCTGGGTTCCCACGTCCCACGCTATGCTTCCATAGTTTTATTATATAATAATATAATCACGTCATGGCATATAGAAAGGAGAAATAAATAAATATAAATAAAATTAGTACGTATGAGGTGTTGAACACAAATATTTTAACATATAATATTTTAATACGAATATTTTAACACAAAAATAAAGAAAAATAATTAAGAGCTAAAGCTGGAGTCTCATATGAGCTCGCTTTGCTGCTTTTGTTGAGAAAAAGAAATGCTTTCTCGTTCGTGCAAAGGTCGCACATATATGATATATCAGTGGAGTTGAGTACACACGTATCCTCCATACCTATCTAAAAAGAAAATTGAAACATTCCCGTACTCTATAATATGAGTATGAGGGACGAACACTAGACTAGTGGTCTAAAATGTCATTTACCTGGCACTACACAATACAATATTTTGGTAAAAAAATATAATGTATCCTATAAAAATATTGTAATTTCAGTTTAAAAATAAAACAGTATAATAGAAAACATAAACACTAAAAAAGAAAGAAAATATTAACCAAATTATCATAAAGTAGAATAAAAATATAATATAGAACAACACATATTATCTCATATGGAAATGTATTTTAAAAATAATCATTGAACAATAGTAAAATACATTATAGAACATCGCAATATATTGCGTGCACAATGCTAAATACACCATAAAAACATCACATGTATATTAAATGAATATTCCCTATATACGCCATAGAACACATATATATTAAGTTAACATTCTTAATAATACGCCACAAAACATCACAAGTATACTAACTGAACTAAACATCCCTAAAAATACCATAGAACATCATATTTATACTAAGTGAACATCCCCAAATATACCAAAGAACATCACATGTATATTATGTAAACATTCCCTATATACACCATAGAACACATGTATACTAAGTGGACATTCTTAAATACGCCATAGAACGTCACAAAAATACTAACTGAACATCCCTAAAAGCATCATAGAACATCACATTTATACTAAGTGAACATCCCCAAATACACCAGAGAACATCATATATATATACTATGTGAACATTCCTATATACACCATAGAACACATGTATACTAAGTGAACATCCTTAAATACGTCATAGAACATCAAAAGTATACTAACTGCATATCCCTAGAAACACCATAGAACATCACAATTATACTAAGTGAGCATCTCCAGATACACCAGAGAACATTATATTTACACTTCACGAACACCATATTAACACCACAAACATGGAAGAAAATACATCGTAGAATATCACATTAACACTAAACAAATCATCACTAAATATATAATAGGACATAAATTTCAACTCACGGATATAGAAAACACATCATTTGCATTTGTAAAAAAAAAAATAAAACATAAAATTAAAAATAGTAGAATAGAAAGAAATTAAAAAACATAAAAATATTAAAGGATAATGAAGTATAATGGAAGAAAACCTAAAAAAAGAAAAAATGAAATAAAAGAAAATAAAATAAAAAATGTGAAAAAAATAAAAAGTAGAATAAAAGAATAAAACAAACACAAAGAAAAGAAAAAGGAAAAAATAAATAAATTGAATAAAAAAGAAAATAAAAAAGGAAACTAAAAACACAAAAAAAAGAAAAAAGAAATAGAAACAGAGCAAGTAACGAACGGAACAAAAATTAGTGCATCTTTGCATGAAGAAGATGTACGTGATAGGTACATACGCGTGAGATGAATAAATATTAAACGACAAAACAAGAGAAATGGAAAAAAGAAAGGAAAATAAAAAAGAAATAGAAATAAATAATGGAAAAAGAAAGAAGAACGGAAACCCAGAAAGGAAAACGAAAATAGGAACATCCGTCGCATGTTGCCTAGGGGTGGTCGAAGCGTGACTCCTCTTCGACCTGGTCGAAGAGGAAGATTTGCGAGTAACTCTGCATACCAATTACCAGCGAGAGATTTGCTCAAAAAAAAAAAAAAAACCAGTTTGGATGGCGGCCATGAGGCCGAATCGCCGGCGCACCGGCGAGCTCGACATGCTTTAACCTCGTTCGTTTGGTTTGTCGGAGCCAAGGAAAAAGTGGTTGCCGGGTCGGAGACAAAAACATAAAAGTGTGCCGACAGCCACAGAGATCCTGCTGGCGGCTCTTGCTACGCCTGGGATGACGCAGAACAGAGGCTTGTAGGTGTGAATCGAGCCTCGTGCTACCTTGTGTGGCCAGTCTTGGCAATCTGCTCATGAAAGGATGAACTTCAGTAGAATATCATACTACGTCAATGATCAACATAAACGTATCGTTAATAAACATATTCAAATTTAAAACAACATCAAAGAATAGAACAAAAAATAAATTGAAATTAAATAAGAAAAGGAGGAAAAAAGGTTAAAATGCGCGAACATCTCACAGAATGAACAAATTGAAAAAAGGAATAAAAAAGAAATAAAAAATTCACTATAGAAACTCAAGAAAAATAAAAGAAAGAAAATAAGGAAAACAAGATCATCACGTAACCCCGGGGAAAAAGGATCTCTGATTGAGTAACAAAATTTGTTAGCATTCCGGTGGCCTCGGTGACTTTTCATGCGAAAAAACTAAAGACTATTGTAAAACATAAGGACTCTATCCTAAAAGAAACGAGAAAAATCCTAATCCTAGTCCATTTGTATGTGGGCTCTTATCGAAAAAACGGGGGACTATATATACGTGTGAGCTTTATGTTGTAATTACCAATATTCAGAGAAATAAAGAATAGTCTCCCTACATTTTGTGTCTACTTGTTCTATTTTCATCTACCATGTTGATTGTGAGAGACGGAGAGAGAAAGGTCCCAACCGCTAGCAACAAGTTTCTTAACATATTATCAGCACGACAAGCTCTTCGTCGACATCGCCGTTGAAGCCGCCGTCGACCTCGACGCCAACGTCCGTGCCGATGTCCTTGGCGCGACGACGACATCGACGTCCTCGACGTTGTTAGCGTGACGGATCTGCTACATCTACCTCCATCGAATCTGCACTGCATCAACATGTACCGTCGTCGTCAAGCTGGCAGTTCTACGACAATGCCAAACGCCCTACGCGGTATGTATATACTAATCACTGTCCTACGCGGTATGTGACGTAGATCAAATTGGCATCCATTATGAGGTATGAAAAGATTGTTTATGCCCGACCATTGAACCGGTCTACATATTTAAATTATGCATGTCGAATTATTCTGGACTATGTACGCGAACAGTACATACACTTAGAATTGAAGATCCATCCACTGATGCGACCACCGGCATGGAAGCTAACAACGGTGACAAATTTGCATAGTAGCAAATAAACAAAATATATACTTATATTTACAGAAACACTAGGTGACATGTTTTCTTATCTTCTAACACATAGATTTTGTCGCCGTTCGATCTGTATTGCGCTCCATCCGTGGATTCCCTCCGGCCCTCTCGTCGATTAGTTTTGTTGTGCCCCTGACAGCCGGGTCCCACCATCTTTGTGCACTGTTTAGTCTGTGAGTGGAGTCACTTTCCCCATTTCATTTCCCCTGCTCCCGTCTCCTCATCTCCTCTCTCCTCGGCGACGGCGCCGGCGATGTCCTCGCTCGCGGCGGCACGCTAGGTCTTTTATCAGCGGCAGCGGCTCCTCGTCCCGTTGATCTGCGTCGCCTTCATCTTGGATTGCCGCCATTCCCCTTCGTTGCGACCCTCTTCCTCCCGGAGCGCGCTCGAGCCGATTCGTGGCCAGCTGCGCAATTTGGTCTGGTGGAACTCCATCTTTGTCTGCAACTCCTGTCAAAGGTGAGTAATCCATCCCCGTTTCTGTGTTGTGTAGGATTTGTGGAGGCGTTTTGGGTGGGGGATTTAGGGTTGTGGCCCGAGATTGATGTGTAGGGTGGATTTGATTGCTTCTGGATTTGGCAGAGGGTTGGGTTTATGATTATTGTGGATTTGGTTGCGCCAAATCCTCTCCGCATGGAGAGGCGACCTCGCTGCTCCGTGCCGTCGTATGTGTAACGCCCCTAGCACCGGCGATCGCCGGAGCGTGAACGGAGACAGCGGAACTTCGCCGGAGAGCAGAGCAGCAACCGCTGTCTAGCTTACTTTTCAATTAACAATGCGATAAGATTCGTTACACGCAACAGGCGCGGCCTATATGGCTCGGCCAGGCTGGCTCGAAGGCCCACACGACAGTCTGGCATGAAGGCCCCACTCGACATAGACTCAGTTCATTACAAAACGATACGACCGAATAGAATACGTCTTCATCTTCATAATACGCCTTCACTTGCCTTTGGTCTGTCTTCACCCTGGGCCGTCACCCTGGGCCTTGTCACCGGTATGGGCCGTGACAGTTCCCCCCGCCAGAGATGCTGCTTGTCCCCAAGCAGGCGCCGATGGAAACCGCGCCTTGAGCACAGTATAATCTTCCCAGGTAGCAGATGAGACTGGTAGATTAGTCCAAGTAACCAGAATTTGTGTGATAGCGTGATTACCTTTCTTAACCAACCTCCTTTGTAAGATAGTCTCTGGCACAGCCTCTGAAGCTTGCAGGTCAGTGATCGAAGGCAGTTCAGAGAAAACTGGACCATAGTTGGAAGTATAAGGTTTGAGTTGAGAGATATGGAACACTGGATGCACCTCACTGTGGGGTGGTAACTGCAGCTTATAAGCTACTGATCCCACTTTCTCCAGAACTGTGTAAGGTCCAAAGAACTTATATGCCAATTTAGGATATGGTCTGTTGGCAACAGTAGACTGAGTGTAAGGCTGAAGCCTGAGCAACACTTGATCCCCCACTGCAAAGGATCTATCAGTTCTGAGCCGATCTGCATACAGCTTCATTCTCGTTTTGAGCTTGCTTGAAGCTTGGCTTTCGGACCGCATGATCCTCTCGATTCTCAATAAGCTCGATTCGACAAAGGGCTATCAACCGGTGGACTAACACCAAGTCCCGCATAGGGTTCCACACCATATAAAGCTTTAAATGGGGAACAACCTAATGCAAAGTGTGGTAAGAAGTATTATACCAAAGCTGGGCTAAAGATAACCAAGATTTCCAATCTTTAGGTGAGTCTTGTACAAAGACACCTCAAATACATCTCCAAGCATTGATTAGTTCTTTCAGTTTGACCATCACTCGAGGATGGTAGGCGGTGGGACGATTCAATTGACATTTGTAAGCTTTGAGCGGTTACCCGCGAAATTGCCGATAAAGATTTTATCCCTGTCACTCACAATGCTCTTTGGAAACCCATGCATCTTCACAATGTGCTCCAGAAACTGTTTGGCCACAATTGCAGCAGTGAAAGGATGTTTCAGAGGGATGAAATGAGCAAACTTAGTTAACCTGTCCACCACAACTAGAATAACGAATACCCTTCGACTTGGGCAAGCCTTCAATAAAATCCATGGAAGTATCTTGCCAAATGCCGATGGAATGGGTAATGGCTGAAGCAGTCCTGCAGGATGATCATGTGAGTGCTTGCTCTGCTGACAAACCACACACTGCTTGACATAGTCATCCACTGCAGATTTGAGTCCTTTCCAGCAAAACAACTTTTTGATTCTGTGGTAAGTAGCATTAACTCCTGAATGCCCTCCCAATGCAGATGAATGAAATGCTGCAACCAACTTAGTCTGCAATGCTGTATTAGTGCCAATCCATATGGCATTACCTTTCTTGATCAACCCCTGATCTAGGTGATACCCTTGGGGGTCAGGGCTATGAACAGCCAGCTTAGCCAAAAATTCTTGAGCCTGTGTATCAGTAGCATATGAATTTAGAACTTCCTGAACCCATTGAGGTTGAAGAGAGGGAAACCACTTGCAAAGCCGGGAGATGTGGCATCCTGGATAGGGCATCGTTTGCCCGGTTGTCCTTGCCTTTCTGTCTTGAATTTTGAAATTCATGCCCATCAACCTTGTCATCACCTTCCTACGCATTTCGGAGTGCGGTTACATTCACCGAGATAGGATAGGGACTTGTGGTCGAGAAGTATGACAAATTCCTGTCTCTCCGTGATAAGCTCTCCATTTTTCAATAGCCAACACCAAAGCCAAGAACTCCTTCTCATATATAGATAGTTTGAGGTGCTGTTGTGCTAAAGCCTTGCTAAGATAAGCAATGGGTTGACCCTGCTGCATGAGTACAGCTCCAATACCCTCTCCACATGCATCTGTTTCCACTTGAAAGGGTAATGCAAAATCTGGTAATCTGAGTACAGGAGTAGTGGTCATAGCTACTTTCAGGTTATCAAAGGCCTCCTGAGCTTGAGCTGTCCATTGGAAAGATTTCATCCTGAGCACAGCAGTTAGAGGCTTTGCAATAATTCCATAATTCTTCACAAATTTCCTGTAGTAACCAGTGAGGCCCAAGAAACCCCTCAGTTCAGTCATAGAAGTAGGTACTGGCCAATTTAGCATATCCTGTGTCTTTGCAGGATCAGTTGACACCCCTTTATCTGAAATTATGTGGCCCAAATACTCCAGACTTGATTGTGCAAAAGAACACTTAGAAGATTTCAGATAGAACTTATTAGCTCTCAACACCTCAAATACTTGCTGGATGTGTTCTAGATGTTCCTCCAATGTAGCACTATATATCAGAATGTCATCTAGAAACACTATAACAAATTTCCTCAAGAATGGTAAGAGAAGCTCATTCATAATGCACTGAAAGGTAGCAGGTGCATTGGTTAGGCCAAAGGGCATGACCTTAAACTCATAATGACCCAGATGGGTTTTGAATGCTGTTTTATATTCATCTTGAGGTAACATTCTAATCTGGTGATACCCAGCCTTCATGTCTAGCTTGGTAAAGTACTTAGCTCCAGCCAACTCATCTAGAATTTCATCCACTATGGGCATGGGAAATCTGTTTTTGACCGTTAACTCATTGAGCTTCCCGTAATCAATGCGAGAATCTCCACCGGCCATCCTTCTTCTTCACCAACAAGATCAGAGAGAAGCAAATGGACCGTGTGAATGAGAAATTAGACCGGCCTCCGGAATCGCTTAACTTGGAGTTCAATTTCGTTTTGTGTCTTTGTGGAGAGTAGTGGTATGGTTTTGCATTCACCGGTGTTGCTCCAGGGGACCAAAGGAATAGCATGGTCATATGTCCTATGAGGGGCAAACGAGTTGGCTCTTGGAATATATCGATACCGCAACAACAAATCCTGTATTTCTTCAGAATTGGATTGTTTTGGACCAACAGCTCCTTGAGGTACAAGAGTTGGTGGGTCCACAATGGCATATGCCCAGATGTCATTTCCTTTCATAGCCTTGAACACTTGTTCTCTGAAATTTGATTCAATTGAATCGCTTTCAAAGAGCAGCCTACAATGACAAGTGACCCCCGATAACCGAAAGAAATAGTATTATCCCGCCAATTACGGTTCATAGGGCTAGTAGTCTTGAGCCAATCATAGCCCAAAATGGCATCATAAGGCAAAGTATCCACCACAATCATATCGTTTGGAAAGTATGCCCCGAATATACCAAGTCGATCTTTCACGAGCATCCGTAGGCATCACGTACCATTGGCCACTTGTACCTTCATGAGAGGAATTGGAATAGTGGTAAGCTGGGCTCTATGCACAAACGGTGAGCTAACAAAACCGTGGGAACTCCCGAGTCTATCATGATTATCATAGCCTGATTGTGCACGGTAGCTTTTAGTCTAAAAGAATGCGGTGCGTAGTGCCGTAGATGGCATTGATAGACAGCTGGCCAAAATTTTCAGTGAGTAACTCATTTACAGCAATCTCATTCAGAGTATCATCATCCAAGTGTCTATGCATATCCTGTTCTTGGTTGTCCAGATCATTCACAGCTAAAGCATTGAGTTTAGGCTTCTGTCTCATAGTACAGACCTTCTCATGGCCTGGCTCATATTTCTCACCACACCCATAACATAGATTATGAATTCTCCGGTAGTCCTTCAGCTGCTTATCTCTCCATAGAGTACCATAGTTGTTTGTGGGTTTGGATTCAGGTTTGGCATCAGACTTGGACTGCACCTGTTTCCCTTTATTCAGCCATTTAGCTTTGTTTCTCTCCACTGTTTTCTCCTGGATTTTGGCAATCAACACAGCCTCCTCAACAAGTTGGTGGTCGTTTCGGGGTTCCACAACTTCCCCGATCTCTTCTTTCAACCCTCTCCGAGAATTGATTTGCATAGAACACGTCATCATGAGTACCACCATTCAGACATACATCATATTGCAGGGATTTGAAAATGGTAGTGTAAGCTTCAATAGTATCAAGCTGCTTCAAATCTTGCAGGTCATTCATTGCAGTTCTATAATCATCTTTATCAAACTGCTTGAGCAAAGCCTTCTTGAAGTTTTCCCAAAATTATCCCTGCATTACTCATTCTGTACACTTCCCACCACTTAGCTGCATTATCCTGCAAGTGCATAGTGGCAGCTTCCACCCATAGCTCTTGAGTAATCTTGTAAATGGTGAAGTAATTGGTGCACTTGTTCAACCATATCTTAGGATGCAATCCCTCAAATGATGGAAAAGGCCACTTGGGCAGAGCATGATAAGGAAGTGCATCATCTCGCTGCTGATGCCGGTTACCTCTTGTCCTTTTGAACTGTCTGGGAGGTGATTTGGGAGCCCCACTGAACATGTTTTCAAACTCTTCACCGTTTCCCTCAGGAGAAGATGATTCACTGCCAGATTCACGAGCCAGACGATCAAAACCATGGAGAATTAACTTGTCAAAAGCCTCACTGTTAGCTTCAACACGCTTGGACAATTTCTCCCGTTTTCAGAACACAATGGTCCACAACCTTCTTCACATCACTCGCTTAGTGCCCAAGTCATTCGACGTGTGGTCATCATACCGAGAGTCTCCATCGCCCAGTCCACTTATCCCGGTCACCGCGACCGTGAAGCCATCCGATCAACAATGAATTGTGTCTGTGGAGATGGATAGAACGGCTTCTTCCTTGGTGCCGTGATGACACACTGAATCAACCAACCGATGTGTTGTTCCTGGTTCAGCAAAAGCCTCCACAAATTCAGAACAACACAACAACCCGACTCCTGGAACTGGGATGCCGCCACGGAATTTTACGCCGGAAACACGTTCCGCAACCCAAGCAGCAATGCAGTTCCCCACCAAACGCCTCCGCTCAGCAGATCTACTTGCAGCTTCCGGAAATTTTACGCGCAGACTACGCTACGCAACCCTCACTGCAGATCGATGCTGGCCAAACTTGAAAAAAAAAACAAGTGAGCGAAAAGGAAGTAGCTCACAGTGGTTCCGCCTCCGAACCCATGGTTGTCGATGCAGCTCCCCAGTCGGCGAAGAGATGTCATCGACGGCGCTGGTTGAGGTTGACGCGCCGCCGGAATTCCGCCGAACCGCGCCGCTGGAGATGCGTCGCGCCGCCGAATTGGTAGATCTCGAGAGGAATTAGGTCAAGCCCCAGTCGATTTGGTGGAAGTGGAGGTCAGCACGAGCGGAACTAGGCGAATGCAGACAGGGATAGAGCAAGGTTCGCCGGTTGCCGCAACAACTGCGAGAGCTCACGCCGCCGTCGGAGTTCGCTAGTCACTAGATAACTCGAGCTGATAGGGTGGGTAGGGTGGGAACCGAGGCCGAGGATAGAAGGCTCTAGATACCACCGTAACGCCCTAGCGCCGGCGATCGCCGGAGCGTGAACGAGACAAAGCGGAACCGCCGGAGAGCGGAAAGGCAACCGCCGTCTAGCTTACTTTTCAATTAACAATGCGATAAGATTCGTTACACGCAACAGGCGCGCCTATATGGCTCGGCCAGGTTGGCTCGAAGGCCCACACGACAGTCTGGCACGAAGGCCCCACTCGACATAGACTCAGTTCATTACAAAACGATACGACCGAATAGAATACGTCTTCATCTTCATAATACGCCTTCACTTGCCTTTGGTCTGTCTTCACCCTGGGCCGTCACCCTGGGCCTTGTCACCGGTATGGGCCGTGACAGTATGTCGCCCTCTCCGTCGCATGGAGAGGTGACCTCGCTGCTCCGCGCCGTCGTCTGTCGCCTCACTCTATTACATTCGTTTGGTCACTATAGATCTAGGAGGTAAATGTATTTGGCATTTTTTCCTGATGGATTCATCAGTCACATGGTGGAGCAGAATCGTAGCAAATGGAGAACCCGTTGTGAATTATTTCCTAGCTATTATTAGATGGAGAACCCGTGCATGTCACCAGGCAATTGAATCCCATGCATGGCCTCCTATTGTTGTGAATTGTTGTGTAGCTATTATTAGAAATGGCCTCCTCATGCTGTGAATGATCGCAATTAAATCTCGTCAGATCTTGTTTCCTAAACTGAATGCAGAGCAAACTATTTTTTAGCTATTATTAGAAATGGCATAATTGTGCTTTTGTAGCTCGGTGTCTAGTTCTATGTCTTTGTTTCTGAATTTTGCATATTCAGTGAGTCTAACTTGTCCTTGTTTTGTATCACTGATTATTTTGTTCCACACTGAACAAGTATATACCTAGACTCAAGTGAGCTATGTAATCACCTTGTGTATAGTTTGATCTGCAAATTGGTCCATTGGAGTTAAAACATATTTGTTTTACTAGTGTGGAACAACCTTATTGTTAATTCAAGGTTGCTTGCAGGAAAGAAACACTAGTGCAGGTATAAGGTTTTCCCAAACTTTTGACCACCACCATTTAAATCAGTGACTCTGTTTACCATATAGTTTTGTCAAGTTACTTCAATTTGAAATCAGTGGACTCCCTGTTGACGGTCGTTAAGTGCCAATTTTTACCGTCAACTAAACATGAGAAAGGACTAAAATATGTTCACCAACTAGATATAGGGGTTATACCGACAGAATTCCACGAGTTTTGGTGAATGTCCGTTTTCTAGGGTGTCACCGAAAATACCCAAGGAAGGCCCACATGTCGTTTACATAGAGATAATCGGGAACCGGTGAAAATTCTCATGTCCTGGAAGGTTCGAGAAGGCTCGGACCAAACGGAGCCCGAACGGGCTCGGTGGAGAGTCGGCCGACTCCCACCCTTGGTCGGCCGACTCGTGACTCGGGACCAATCGGCATCGGCCTCGCGGATCCCCGTTCCACCGCCTTTGAGGATGAATAATAATCGTCCGTTTAGGTCGGTTTGATCCGAGGGCCGGGTGCATCCTAGAGGGCTATATAAACAGCCCCCGGCCCCCGGAGAGGCATCCCTTAAACCCTAATTCATTATCTCCCGAAATAGGGATCGAGTTGTAGAGGCGTCCCTTGAATGGATGACTTCTCCTCTCTAGAGAATTAGAGCTAGACATTCCAATAATGTAGATTAGATCTAGATGAGAGTTAGGGGAGAGGGGAGCTACGCTCCGGTTCGGAGAAGTCTTCGGAGATTTGGTATGTCTTTGTATCTACTCTTTGTAAGACTTATGCTTTAATATATTCTCTATCTACTTTATGCCTTTCATATGTATGCTTAGTATAGTTGTTACATTCTAGCATGGGATCTTCGCTCGTATTGAGTGCTCTAGTTATCATATGTAATTAGAGTAGTAATCGATAGTGTAGGCATGGTGTCTAGACCGTAGGTTACCCGAGGTTGCGCCCAATCCCACGGATAGTTGTGGTAGCCCCAGAGGTGACAACTCTGCCAGCCTTTGTATTCCACCACGTTCGGGTTGGTGTTTCGTAGAGCTTTTTGGCAGCCTTCCCCGACTACTCTTTACCCGCTTCTTCGAGAGTTGGAAAGGTACCGTTGCTCCAAAGTGCTATTGTGTGATCGCTATACTTATCCATACCCCGTTATTATAGAACCAAAGTAGTAGAGAAGAACATAGGAACCTAGATCTCTCTCGTTGTCCTCCCACTATATCTAGTTACTCATTTATTAGTTAATTCTCCTATTTGTGCTTATACATATATCCTATCATATATCTTTTACCCCCGCTTTAGTCTAGTTGGTTTACTAAGTTTGTAGATACATGATGGTGATTTATTAGATTCTTTAACCCTTGCTTCCCGTGGTAAAATATAAATAACGATACCGGTTTACTCCCGGTAAAATGCTACAATGGTATGTTCTGTGCGCTTGCGGAATCCTTCTTATTTTAGTTGCACTTAACGAATACCAACAAGCATTTTTGGCGCCATTGCCGGGGAAGCAATCGGTGTTAAGTTTTTGATAGGGATCTTGATGTCTGCTAATTTAGTGTACCACTAGCTTTAGTAGGATTACCCCTTGTTCTGTTGAGTTGTGGAATAGACAGGACAAAAGATGTCGTTTTGACCTCCCGACAAGTTTCCACAAGATAATGAAGAGCCCAGGGTCCCCCAACATTCAACATTCATCAACATTGGAACCCTGCCACCTCACAGAATGTACAAAAGGGCGTCGTCACAAGAATTTCAAATCACTTCACAAGTGACGAACATAGATGTTGCACCACTCACAAATTTCATTATGTGAGTCATGGTAAGTATGATCAAGAATGGTGAGATCGTCTTGCTCATGGACTTTAAAATTATGAGTAGTTATCATTTAAATTCTTGCACCCCACTGCATGTTTACTTTTAACAATTCATGCATCCACTACCGTTTAGCTTGTTTATGTTCGCTTATCCATTGCATGTTTGGTTTCTTAGATTCATCCATGTGTTTTGCATCTAAAAAAAAAACCCTCACCAATGATCATGCTTTTTCATCTCCATTTGAGTAAATCTCTATAGTGCTTTCATGTCACCTTTGTTTGCTATAGTATGCTTTGGTTTGGAAGTGTTGCGCATACTTCCAAGGGTTTTTAAATTAAGCGTGGTGCTTAGGTTAAATACCTTCCTTAATTAAATTAGACATGGAGTCTAGTTTGGTTATTGAACTAAAATGTGCTTTAGTAGATATTGGTTATTTTGTTGGACTAACCCCCGCAGAAAACTCTCAAATCCAATTTGGGTAAGTCAAGAGATGAACACACTTCGTAGATGAAGCAAGGCATATGATGAATTCCAACAACTTCACACAAAAGACACAACTCATCCATTGTTCAAGGAAGAATTGTAAGTATCAAATATCATTCACATTGTCTTTTGTTGCAAGTTAACTTTGCCTTGAACCATGTTAGCGTGCCATAAAAAAGAGCCGTTAGAAAACATGATAAATAAAGTCTATGCTAAAGTAACTCAAAAACCATCTCTTTATTAGCATAGATGAAATTCTAAAATAGATAGTGGATAATAGCCCATAGTTTGAAATAGTTGCAATCCTTCGGGTATGTGTCCCCTAACATTTTGCAGAAAGAACTTATGATCTCCTATTCGTGGATTGGCATCACCGCGAATTTGCCACTTCGCAATGGAACAAAGAGAAAGACGAGAGTGCCACAAGAAGCATCAACATCTTGAACTCACTCAAAGAAGTGGATTAAGGCGACAAGTTATGAGCAACTCCGAAGACACCATCTTGCATGTCGGCAAAGAAGGACAAGGATGGAATGGCATGCATCCTTGTGTCAACCAATCATCATCAAGGGTTGACCACCGACCAAGCCTTGAAGGACCATGACTATGGTTGCAAGATGATGTCCCTAAGCCATTAGAGATGAAGCCCGTATATACAAATACTAAAGAAGCTCCTTCCTTGATCATCAAGACGGATGGCGTACAACTCTTCGCCATGCCGCTAGAAGACAAAGACCATCAAGGAAGAACTCGAGTCTACATCTCCAACGAACATCAATGCGTCAACCAAGACTCAATGAAAATCAAGAATGGTTGACGAAAGAAGATCATGCAACCTGCTCGTATGCTCATCCTGGATTGGACAGTACAAACAAAGGCATGATGCAAGGGAGAGATCTTTGCTCAATGGACCTATAATCAAAAATCCCTCTCAGACAAATGAAGGCTTAAGAACAGAGGACAAACAATGTCTAAGGACATAGGAGTACAACACGCTCTGAGGGATAACTCAACACTCATATTTGGTTTCATGTGGCGAGCGACAACAAGGTCAAGCTTGGGGGAGGAAGGCCGATGACTCTTCAAACAATGATCCAGCAATGCTCTTCCTCTTTTCAAGCCTCCGTCGCTCTGGCACGTTGAGAAGAAACAATGAGTGGAGCACAAGGTCTATGCATAAAAAAAAAGAGAAGGAGTGAAATTTTAGAAGACAAGATGCTCAAGGAGAGAGGTCAATAAAGCAAGGCAAAATCCAAGAAGAAGTAAAGGACTACTAGAAGCATCTACTCTTCATCACAAGGTACTCCAAAGGATAAAGACTATTGGACAAGAAAGAACATGGGTGACTCCTTTCCTAGAGTTACCATCTCAAGAGGTGCGAGTTCTCAAGGTCTCTACCTTTGGGATCAAATGATGCACCAAGGAGTGAACATGACAAGAAGTCCTGTTCGGAGGACTTAAATCACCGAACCCTTGCCAAGGAGGTAACTTGGTATTTATCAAGATTTCCTTTCACAAAGATTGCATTTTCCCTTAAGCATATTTATTTTCTCTACATGCATCTTAATTGCATCTTTGCTTTATTATCTCTCGCATTAGAAAAAGAAAATAAAGATGTTGTGCATTTGCATCCAAAAAAACTACTAAGCCCCATGTGAATAATCATTCATTGTGGTGGCATAAAAATAATTTTTTCAGCATATCTATTTTCTCTGTTTGCACCCCTTAATTATAAAAAGATAAAAATATTTCTTGAGATCCCGTTAGAATAAGTTTAAGTTAAGAAAGTTCTAGACAACCAAGGCCTAGAGGTTTTTATCACTAACACTTAATTAGTTCCACAAGCTTTGTTGTCTATTTGAGCTTCACGTAACATCGAGGATCAAGAAGAGCTAACAGCAGAGGGACATCCAGTTCCCTCGAGAGTGCTTTGCCGCAACATTCAAGTGCTTTGTCTCCAACGGCAACTATCTACGACACTCCAGGAGGACTAGAACGTCTTCATTGCCTGTCAGCAACATCAGCAGACTATGTCAACATCCAGCTTGGGGGAGAGCATCCCCCGTGTATCAAGCTAAGTGTTCCAACTTGTCTATTTATTTATAGAGCTTGCTAAACAACTAAAAAAAAGTTGCATAACCTTAGAAACCCAAAAAGATTTCCTTATTTATCTTTTCTACTTTTGGAGAGCTCCTATTAACTTGCCTTAAAGGTGATCCCTAGAATAAACTCTACATGGAGATGATGAATAGTTGCTCCGCCGTAATTCCTTTCAAGTACCTAGTTTTCAACCTTGCACTCTCCCGAGTTTTGGACACAACCGTTTAGATTTGAGATTTGCTCAACCCGAAACTTGTGGGTAGCAAACACTTGATCTAAGTCTAGGTGGTTGACTGGGTATGATATGGGAAGGTTTTGAGTCATTGTCCATCTTGTTCCTAGAGATGCTAGAGTTCGGAGAACTTATCTTTGAAAATATTAAATTCCTGCATGATGAGTTCCTTTATGATGAGAGTTTAAATTCCTACCACAACCATATATTCATGCTTACTAGATCGAAAACCCATCTATTTATATAGATCGTTTTTGTAGGCATTGAGTGTAGTCTTTATAGGCATTGAGTGTGGTTATGCTGTGGACCCATAAGGAATCAATCATGCGGTTAAAGTCAATACTATGTGCTCTCCATCCATTGATCTATGCTACTTAAATCCTCGAAGCACGCACCCATTTTATAAATACTACATTCATTCCCGTGCTACTTCGTCCCTAGAAGTACCACCTACATATAGATCCATATCCACCATATATTGTGCTATCTCTACCCCGGAGATACGCACCTATGCTGCTCCTACCCCGGGAGTACGCATTTTCCCATATATTGTCAGTCTCTACCCCGAGATACGCGCTTATGCTTTAACTCCTACCCTGGGAGTACGCATCCATCCATCCATCCATTCTTCCATATATATATATATATATATATATATATATATATATATATATATATATATATATATATATATATATATATATATATATATATATATATATATATATATATATATATATATATATATATATATATATATATATATATATATATATATATATATATATATATATATATATATATATATATATATATATATATATATATATATGCCACTCATTTCGTTCCATTCGGAAAATGTTGTACTCCTACACGGGAGTGAACACTCAAAAATATTCATGGCCATCCTATCCCGGGAGTGAACATCTAGAGATAATCATCGCCGTTCCAATTGCCTACATAAAAGCTCCAAATCATTATCATTTCAAGTCATACACTCCCCGTTGCTAAAGTTTTGTTTTCGAGAGGATTGGTTGCTATGTAAAAAAAAAAAAAAAAAAAGAGAGAAAAGAGAGAGCAGCCAAGTCCTTCCTTTCAAGAAGTTTCAAAGTTTCCGAATAAAGGGAGTCATGTTATCCCCAAAGGAGCAAGTGTAGAAGTAGATTTTCACCAAGTGATCACCCCTCATAATCATTTCCTTATCATCATCATCTTATCATCCATCCCATTTCCTCATTCACATGCACATATGACTTTATTATTATTTTAGTTCCTATTGGATCCATGGTTTAACCGTGCAATATATGCAAGTGAGTTTGAGTGTCTCCCCACCTATGAGCTCCACATAAGCCTATTAGAAAGTAGGGTGAGAGAGAGAAGGCACTTTCCACTATGCCTTAGTTCCACAAATACCACATATTTTGAGAGAAGAGAGAAGGCATACACTACTCATGCCTTGGAGAGGATCCAGAAATACCACAAATGAGAGATCTGAAAGGTTCATACAAGGAACTCTGAGTTTTATTTGAAAATCTTGCAAAAACTCCGGAATAATAGTTGATCAAAGAGCGAGAAACATG
Source organism: Themeda triandra (assembly GCA_018135685.1). Classification (NCBI taxonomy): domain Eukaryota; kingdom Viridiplantae; phylum Streptophyta; class Magnoliopsida; order Poales; family Poaceae; genus Themeda; species Themeda triandra. The sequence goes on along the minus strand of JAENPR010000565.1, from coordinate 187,270 downwards.
GCGCTTGACTTGACTGTTCTATCTTTCAACTACTAAAGACCCAAGTGACGGTTACAAGCCCCATGGTGAAAGGTAATATGAGTAAGTTTTGAGTCAGAATAGTTCACTCTAATTCAGAGGAGAGTTCTTGTTTGAACGCATGTGTACTTTTGAGGCGTGAAAGTATTGTAGCAACTCCTGATCCATCACTGAGTTTATCTTTGCTCAGAGACGAGCAAAAGGTAAGCTTGGGGGAGTTGTTGACGGTCGTTAAGTGCCAATTTTTACCGTCAACTAAACATGAGAAAGGACTAAAATATGTTCACCAACTAGATATAGGGGTTATACTGACAGAATTCCACGAGTTTTGGTGAATGTCTGTTTCTGCAGGGTGTCAGCTGAAAATACCCAAGGAAGGCCCACATGTCAGGTTTACATAGAGATAATCGGGAACCGGTGAAAATTCTGTAATTTGGAAGGTTCGAGAAGGCTCTGGACCAAACGGGAGCCCGAACGGGCTCGGTGGAGAGTCGGCCGACTCCCACCCTTGGTCGGCCGACTCGTGACTGGACCAATCAATCGACCTCGCGGATCCCCGTTCCACCGCCTTTGAGGATGAATAATAATCGTCCGTTTAGGTCGGTTTGATCCGAGGGCCGTGGTGCATCCTAGAGGGCTATATAAACAGCCCCCGGCCCCCGGAGGAGGCATCCCTTAAACCCTAATTCATTATCTCCCGCGGGATCGAGTTGTAGAGGCGTCCCTTGAATGGATGACTTCTCCTCTCTAGAGAATTAGAGCTAGACATTCCAATGTAGTAGATTAGATCTAGATGAGAGTTAGGGAGAGGGAGCTATGCTCCGGTTCCGAGAAGTCTTCGTAGATTTGGTATGTCTTTGTATCTACTCTTTGTAAGACTTATGCTTTAATATATTCTCTATCTACTTTATGCCTTTCATATGTATGCTTAGTATAGTTGTTACATTCTAGCATGGGATCTTCGCCGTATTGAGTGCTCTAGTTATCATATGTAATTAGAGTAGTAATAGATAGTGTAGGCATGGTGTCTAGACCGTAGGTTACCCGAGGTTGCGCCCAATCCCACGGATAGTTGTGGTAGCCCCGCAGGTGACAGCTCGGCTGCCTTTGTATTCCACCACGTTCGGGTTGGTGTTTCGTAGAGCTTTTTGGCAGCCTTCCCCCGACTACTCTTTACCCAGTCTTCTTCGAGAGTTGGAAAGGTACTGTTGCTCCAAAGTGCTATTGTGTGATCGCTATACTTATCCATACCCTATTATAGAACCAAAGTAGTAGAGAAGAACATAGGAACCTAGATCTCTCGTTGTCCTCCCACTATATCTAGTTACTCATTTATTAGTTAATTCTCCTATTTGTGCTTATACATATATCCTATCATATATCTTTTACCCCGCTTTAGTCTAGTTGGTTTACTAAGTTTGTAGATACATGATGGTGATTTATTAGATTCTTTAACCCTTGCTTCCCGTGGTAAAATATAAATAACGATACCTGGTTTACTCCCGGTAAAATGCTACAATGGTATGTTCTGTGCGCTTGCGGAATCCTTCTTATTTTAGTTGCACTTAACGAATACCAACACTCCCAAAATTTTTAGTGCCTTTACTAGGGAACTTGTCTTAGATTGACTGTAGGGTTTGACCATTTGGTTTGCCTTAGTTTTGTTTGTTGCAATGTAAAAGACTTGAAGGCCTGATTTTTTGAGATGGTGGATTAGATCCTTTCACTCCCTCAAATTATTAAATTTGGCAGCTTACTGGACTTTCAAGGCGCTACTATTGGGGTTCTTTGCTGAAGCAAAAAAAATGTGGAGATGTTTTGTGAAGATGAGCCTTATAAATTTTCTTTAGGTGTGCCATGAGATTAGATGGTAGGAAGTCTCACTTTTATCACCAAAAACAAAGAGAGTGCTCCTTGTATGTTCACTGTATCCTATCTGTTGTTTTCTGAAATTTTAGCCAAGTTTGAATAAGATTGGAGTATATTGATCCTAGTTTATAAATGTGTTTTTTCTAAAAATTGAACTCCTTGTTTCTCAAGTCTTTGCTCTCTTGTTCACTTTAGTTAACTCAATATTTCTCAGTTTGTGAACTTAGAGTGATTCTTAGAGTGGTAGTACAGAACTTAAAATTTCTTTATATATATAATGATTGATTATGCAACTAACAAGTCAAGATCGTCTATATTTATTTTGAGATTGTCCAGGTTTGTCAATGATGAAAAGCCCCTTGGCGATACATAGTGGTGGCTGCTCAGATCTACAATACTTTGAGGAACTGTATCTGTACTTTACAACTGGAAAGGTGAGATACAGTTTGTCAAAATGCTTTTTGACCTGCTAACCTTAACAAAATGTGATATGTTTTCTAGGCATGTCATCTCTGTGATCCTAATGCTAGACATTTTTTGAGGCATTGCAAAGGGCTGGTTTCAGAATAGTTGTGTCCAACTTTGACACTCATCTTCAGCTAATACAAGCATTGAAATGTTCCTGTATATGCTGAGGTTGGTTTCCATTTCAGAATATTCATTATATAGGCTTGTCTAACTAATCTTACTGGTTAAGCTCTGTCCTTGTATTTATATGTGCTTGTTTCTAAACTTTAGCTATTGATTGTCCTATTATTATTTTCTTAAACTCAGTTCCTCGGATGTTTCTCAACTTCTAGGTTGTAGCAGAAAAGTCAAACCCTACAATATTCTTTGAAGGCCTGCAAGGTAGGAGTGAAACCTGAAGAAGCTTTGTGATGACTACAACAATGACTTATGTCATGGTCGTGCATTCATCTCCTAAAGGGGATTAATATCAAAACATAGAAGTTCCAAGTGACACCAATATCTCAGGTACTATTAAAACGCATGTTGTCTTCGCTATCAGATGACATTTATTCTATGAGGCTGTGATTAAACTTTTGTCATGGTCGTGCGTGCATTGTGCAGTAATTGTTGATTGCATAGGGAGACCATGACTAACTTTTCCCAGAGGAGAAGGTATCTGTAGCGGTGGTGGTGTTTTTCCAGACCTGGTTCATCATGGTAGTGGTATGTTTTGAAGATAGGCTCTAGTTCATGTATTTCGCATATTTGTTTCTACAAGCATACACCAATACAGATTGCAAGTTGGAATATAGAGAACTAGCATGGTCAAAGGTGTGATGCTTTCTGCAGGCTCCGCCTACTATTTTGGGCATATATTTATTTTAGAATTCCAGCAATTGATTTGCAGAACTTTACCAAGTTTTTTTCTAGGAGAGTACTTATTGTCTCATTGCTTAACTACTATAAAAAGATTGTCCTTTTGTTATTGTGCTTGTTTCGATCTAGGGAGAAATTTTTGTCTATTGTCTTTTCATAGAAAAAAGATTGTCCCTCTGTAATTGTGCTTATTTTGATCTAGGTGAATTTTTTTTGAAAATTGTCTTTCACTCTTTCTATAGAAAAAAGATTGTCCCTTTGTAATTGTGCTTGTAATCTATGATCACACATCCCATATATCATTGTTCTTGTTCTCTGTCTTTTGTCCTTTTGGTTGAGTCGTGCTCAAACTAGTTTTCCTCGTGTGTGTCTACTAGTCCTACTAATGGGAACAAGTTGCTAGTTCCTTTGGGTGTTTTCTGAATATCATTTCATCATTTTCTCAGACTGAACAAATGAAGGGAGTAGTAGGCAATGAGTGCCCAATTTTCACTGAAGAAGACTAGTCAAATGATGAAAGAGATTAGCTGTCAAGTTGTCCCTCACTCTCTAGCAGTCAAATGCTTTGCTCTATATCATTTGATATTTCCACACCTCTATCCAGTGATATAGGGTTGAAGCTTGGTGTGTATGTGCTTGGGAGATCCGCTGGTCGCACACCGAAGATGTGGAGTCTCCCCTGATTCCATTCTGGAAGCACAACGTGCTTTAATGCTCTATGAAGGTCAGTTGCTGCTATTCATCTCATGTTGTTGTCTCCATGCCAACTGCATGCTGCACACTGGAAGCCAGGTTGCTTTCAATGTGTTAATACCTGCAATCTTAATTTATCTCTCTTCTCACCATTAGGAAAATTGCAATCATTGATCTGTTAGGATACTAACAGCTGGTAGTTTTGAATGTGTCATCAGGCTCCATAATCATGAGCTGGATTTTGTATCTATATATATGTGCAGTTAAATTGCATTAACAGCAAGTGTTGTTTGCACTGTATAAAATGTGCAATTTTCATATTAGTGTTTTGTAATTTTTGAAGTTGATATTTGTGCATAGGACTCTGATCAAATGCTTTGTTAATGCTGAACCATTCATGAATTCTTGCCGATAAATCATACTTGCCGGCTTTCCCAGTGTTGTGCATGTCTACTTCATTTCCCAAGATATTTTGTGATTTTCAATTAAAAGTTTTCATAAAATGACTCCTGATATGTTTCTGTGTGTCATATGACTTTTTCCTGCCTAGTGGGCTGATAGTTGTGTGTTGATACAATTAGAACACCCCTGTTTGTTGTGATTTGTGCCAATACATAGGTCTCTCTGTCTATATTTGTGCCAATATAGACCACATTTTTGCCCTAGTATTTCTATTATTTGTGATTTTTGCCATTGCCTGGACCTAGATCACTATCTGGCTCTTTTCTTCCCCACCCACCCTGCCACTCTCTGATGAGAAAGTTCCTATTAAGTTCAGTAGCAGCAATAAGCAAATTAACTTCGAGCCTTCTTTGGTTTTCAAATAGCACCAACAACTCATGAAGCCTTCAGTGTTTTAGTCACTATCTGATATTTTGTAGCTTTCAGGACTGCATTGTGAGTGCATATACTCTGATCATTGTAAGTCCAGTTTTGTAAACTCATTCATGCATTTCGAGTAAGCCATTGGCCTATATAATTCTGTGTAAGACATTGGCCAATGTACAATTGCTCTGTCCATGTTGATGTCACCTGCTCATGAAAATAGAATAAAAATATTAAGTTAATTAATTGCAATTAGTAATAATATAAATTGTAAGTATTGGGAATGGCAATTGTAGTTCTGAGAATATGCAATTGTAGCTCGAGCATGTGCAATTTGCCCTTATCATTGTTATTGACCAAAAGCTTGATGGGTACAATACCAAAAACCATAGGGAACTGTGTGAGCATTTCTGACCATCCAGAATTTTAGAAATTTGTCAATCACCTTACTGGATAAATCCCATTCAATATTGGTTTGCTAAGTGGCTACGTTGTATGTGATAGTAATCCTATTTAATTGTGATTTGTGCCAACACATTTCAGTTAATTTTCTTTGTCCTTCTATAGATAAAAACTGTAATATGTTAATTGTGATTGTTACCAACACACAACAAATTTTTTTCCTTGTCTTTCTATAGAAAAAATATTGTAATATGTTAACTTTTAATTGTGCTAGCACACACCACATGTCCTTGTCTATTCATAGAAATAAATTTTGTATTCTTCACCTTTGGCTCATACCGTCTTGGGGTAATTTCTACCACTTCCCCTTTTACTAGCTGCGTCTGTTTTGCTCTACCACCTATCTTTTATTTAGCCATTAGTGGAATCATGATGGACTGGGTGTACAGTTTAGAAATATGATGTTGTTTTTGTTCTGGTTCACAGTTTTGTTGTTCTAAATTCTATTTCACCTACTTGCAATACGTGCAGATAGCATCTTGAGGGCACAAAATGTAGTTCACCTAGAGTAACCAAAAGTATAATGCCGAGGTATGTATGTTTAGCTCTAAATGTCATGATCTTGCTGATGTTTCTTTTTCTCTAAATCAGCTATGTAATTTTAGCCTTTGTTCAATCTCAGAAGACAACGATGTTATGAAAAATTGTTTTTCTTTAAACCAAAACTTACACTTCCTACTTCAGTATCAATTTTGCCCTATTCATTGCCTACATTTAGTAATAAATGATTAGGGTTAAAGTTCTAGGTCCTTGTCTCATAAACTTACACTTCCTACTTCAGTATCAATCTTACAAAATCAGACTTATAGGAGTTTGGTTGCCTTCAGAGTTAGAGTAACTATGAAGGATGATATGAATTTGTTGTGACCTGTATACTCCTGTAACTAGAAGCATTCTTTATTAGTATCTGTTAGCCCCTTTTGCTTATTGTGTGCTTTCCGACTCAAAACTGTTGACTAGATTGCAGCAGCAGTGAATTTGGGAGCTTGAAGCATTCATCTGAGACATGGAAAAAGTGATCTGTCAGAACAAACTCTTGATTGGTGTGTCTTAGCTCGTGGGAGCACCCATCTCTCCTCTCTGGTGTACTACACATAATACCGGTTAGATGCTTCTCTATGCTCAACAACAAGCAGGCTGATATGATATTTTCCTGAAGTTGCTATATTTCAGTCTATGTCAGACATCCACATGTAACTCCACCACCTTTGTTATTCCTTTGTTTTGTTTAGTTGTACTTGTATGGTTTCCTTCTCATTTCCCCCAATTCGTGCCAGCACATCGACTCCTGAAAAAGCTTCAGGTAGATTGTGCTTTACCACATACATTTGCATGTGAAGAAATTCAAATATTAACTTGAAATATTCTAAATTTTATTTTTTATTTTCTTTTTTATAGGGTTAATATCTTTGCTTTGTTCAGCCGACATCTGTCGTTGCTGCCCAAGTTAGTTGTTTTGTCTTTTCTGTGGTGATGGGAGATGGTTATAGCATTGAGCACATTCTCATGGTTGATCTATATCTACACAAAAACAAACTAATCAGTGTTGGCACAAATACAAAATATCACAAATCTCAAAGAACAGAAATACAGGAGACAAGAGAAACATAAAACTTAAATATCTGCCTAGCGCTGCTATATTCTTGTATGAGTAGAGTTCAATATTCTGTTGTTAACACAAAATATATTTGTCTCTCTGCAATTGTGGTTGTTCATATCTAGGTTTAGGTTTTAGGGTTTAGATATGATCTAGTGCCTTTATTTTGTCCATTGTCCTTCTATAGAAAAAAATTGTCTCGTAATTGTCCATTGTCCTTCTGTAATTGTCTTATCTGTAATTGTCTCTCTGCACTTTTCATTTCTGTCATTCTCTTATCTTTAATTGTCATTTCTTTTGTCCGCCCTTGTGCTTGTTTACGATCTGGTCTTTGAAAAAAAAAATTGTCATCTCTGTAATTTTCTCTCTGCTTTTTTCTTATCTGTAATTGTCATCTATAATTCTCTTATCTGTAATTGACATTTCTTTTATCTGCCTTTGTGCTTGTTTACAATCTAGTGTCCTAACTTTGTCTATTGTCTTTCCATAGAAAAAAATTGTCATCTCTGTAATTGCTATTGTTTCGATCTTGGTGGAAATTTTTGTCTATTGTCCTTCCATAGAAAAAAATTGTCTCTCTGTAATTGTTATTGTTTTGATCTAGGTGAAATTTTTTGTATATTGTCCATTTGTTATTGTGCTTGTCTATTGTCTATTTGTCCTTTGTCAAACACTCTAACCCAGTATCTCTCTTTTATTCAGTTAGTTCTCACCTTCCCTTAATCTGTCCTTTGTGTCTTACCATTATAGATTTCTGATTATGTCTGCATATGATCCTGATTGAACATGTTTTCCACAGATTATAGTGCATCCGGATCAAGGAAGAGTCCTGACTACCCGGGAGAACGCAAGGTTACAGGGTTGCCCTGATTACTACCGATTGTTTGGTCCAATCAAGGAGAAGTAAGTTCCTCTTTTCACTTTGCCTGTAGCCGATCGAGTCATTCTTGAAATTAGATCATGCTGCATTGTATTTCTTGCCTTTGAACATGTGCTTTCTCTGATGGCGATAGGTATATCCAAGTTGGGAATGCAGTAGCTGGCCTGCGTTACTGTCTTGGGCAAGCCTACCTCGTTGAATCTGAGGGGAGTAACACTCTGTACCAATTGCCTCCAAGTATCACTGCTTTGGTGCAAACTGGGGTGCAAGCGAGGGTCTCTTCTATTGGGACTCCTGCAGGGGAGGTGATCGAGCAGTAAAAGGATAAGAGGTACTTGAGCAGTTTGTCTTCAGGCTTTCCTTTGTCATTATGCTTGATTCGTTCTAGGTATTGGAAATATTTCTCAAAAGTTTGAGCCACACTCTTATGTTATGCTCAGGAAATGAAGAATTCAGACATAAAATTGCATTTCATGATTATGTAATTTGCATTTTTTGGATACTGCAATGCTAATTCTCAGGAAATGTAAAGTTCATATTCTGGATAAATTTCAGTGCAACAAAAATTTGACACACTGATTATGTAAACTAGTTATGTAAACTAATTGTGATTGTGTTGCCCTACAACCGTGGCCGATCCTTGGAACCTATATAATTTAGATAGACATTTTTGCATTTCATGATCTAGTAAGTTGCATTTTTTGTGAACTGCATTTCTAGTTCTTAGGATATGCAATTTCAAATTCTGTTGGTTTTCTCAAACTAATTAGCAAATTCAATTTCGCAGTTTGTTTTTCAGATTAAAAAAAGAGGGGATGTGTTTGGATAATGGATGTACTGACCTTTACTAATCTGGAGGTGAGTCTTGGCTTCTCCCCCTTTCTTTCTTGCCAATCATGTGTAATGGAGCAGCTTGATTTGATTATTTGGGGGTAAATTCGATTGTGCATTTTGTTTCAGATCAAGATGGACCAAGATTAGATGGATGAAACTCAAGGATGTCTTGGATTATGGGTGTACTGATATTGGATGTTCTTGAGGTGAGTCTTGCCTTCTATCCCCTTCCTTTCCCAGTGCTTTGATCCTGAGATCAAGTGTGTTCTGTGTGAGGAGCTGGCTGCTTCTCACAAACAGATATGGGGAACAGATTGGTATAGCCGATCTATTTTTCCTTTCTTCTTTGCCAAGTTGGCTTATATTGGCCTGTTTTGCTAGCTTCTTGGGCCTGGAACTTTTCACGCTTAGAGAACGGCATGGAACTTTTCACCCCTAGAGAACATTTGTTTACTGGTTTCTTGGGCCTGCAACTTTTGACCCATAGACAATTCTGTTGTTTGTCCTCAGGTTTTGTGGGCTTTGTTGGGCCTTGGTTGACAGATGGAAAAAAACAAGTACAAAGGACAAAATAGGACTGCTTTTGTTGGGCCTTGGTTGACGAAGGAAAAAAACTACGAGATGATAGAATAAGAATGCTTTTGTTGGGCTTTAGTTGGCGAAGGAAAAAACTACGAGGACGAGAATAGGAATACTTTTGTTGGGCTTTAGTTGTCAGAAGGAAAAAAATACAGAATTTGTGTGTTAACTTGTAATAAAATAGTACATGGATTTCCATTGCTATGGAAATCCATGTGTTATTTTAGACTTGAACACACGTTTTTTGCCTTTTGACTTTTATAACCGGGTTCTGGGAAAAACGTGTGTTCCCTCTGCAAATAACACATGCTTTTTCCTCTCCCCAAAATCTGTGTGTTACCTTTGGATTTTCTGCTTGACAACACACATATGTTGTTTGGCTTAAAAACACACGTGTTTCCAGTAGACAAGGTCCTATATTTACGTATGCATATGGTGTGGGTATCTTTTGGTTCCCATATGCACCGACCTGGATGTTGTGTATTTATATGTCGTGTCCTAAAGGCACACGTCACCGAATTAATCCACAGTTTATGATACACCAAATGGATTCAATTCTAGTGTTAGATTGTTCATCTACGAGATGGCTCTGGATTGTTTCAACATGCCAATAATATATGCTCGATACTAGCATGTGGCTTTATTCGTACTAGCTAGGTACACTGAAGGTGCGTGACTGCCTGCATGCACATATTAGAAGGCTGCACGTTTGCAACTACCCGCTCGAACGCGAGGATTACTGGATTAGCCACTGCCGCTAGATACTCCGCACCGCGGAAGCTCGTAGTCTTCTGTCGACCATCACGCTCTCCCTTAACTTGGCTAGCAGTCGCGCCAACCGTTTTACTTGTATTCGGCCATCAAAGTTGCCATGCATGTACGGCCTCAGTCCAACCCCACCTCAGCTCCAGCTGTGGCGCGTCGTTCGACACATGGCGGTACTGACACGAGCTAAGGAGAATTTTATTTTTCACCCTAGTTGGGCCAAGAGAAAAGAAAAGAAGAAAGGCGCTCAAAGGTTTTTGAATCATGCTAAGACATCAGACCAAAATCGGTCGAAAACGATTTGGGTTGTGCGGAAAGTTCTTAGGAATTAAAGGAGCTATATTTTAATCTCATATATATGTCCTAGATTCTTGCAGAATCTATGCAAAGTCTTGTATTCTTGAAGAATATGTCCGGTATTTTCTATATATGTTGATATTTTCATGGTCTTTTAAATGTTGTCACACATTATAAATCGTATACCATGTATTTGTGGAAGTAAGTTTTTGAATTATATATATAGAAACATGGTACAAGGTATATGGGCTCTCTAAATCCTGCAGACCTTAGACTTGTCATTTTTAGGCTCATTAATTTTCCTAGCATAATGAATTTTGGATAAACAAATGTTTGGTTTTAATTCTGAAAATTTGCATATACCATGATCCTAAAAATGATAGGATACTTCTATGAATATTTTGAATAACCGTTCACTGTCCTTTTGCAACTTACTACTTGTTTACGTGTAGTAAACCTATATGCACATGATTTATTAATGATATATGCATATCTTCATGAAGAAGAAATATCCTGGAATTACTTTGAATAGTAGAATTATTTGTTATGGTCATTATTAAATCCATGAAGGATATTTTACTACCATTGAAGTGTAGAAAACTCATGATATATATTTTTTGATTACTTCGTAGAATGAGTTATGGCCGAGAGAAGTAACAAATGAATTGTGGGACTCACTGGATGAGTAAAATCCAAAATTATGATTACATAATATCATTGCATTGAAAGCCGAATTTTCATGCTTGTATACCTATAGCTTGAGGTGTAATGCTTCTCTACAAATACTAGCTTGAAGCTTTATATTAAATGTCTAGAAGACAAAATGGTAAATAAGATTTTATCAATGCATATTCTCGAAGAATTGTCTCTTGTGCATAGAATATCACGAGCAATATAATACATGAAGTATTTAAATTTACCATTACTCAATAGAAATTGAGTTGAATTTTTAGAAAACTTTATAAACCAGGATATTGTTGGTTGCAATAACTTTGAATATGTGGCTTGCATATGTTACACCCCTTGAAGGTTTGTGACTTTATATCATAACTATAGTATATAGAGCATGAAGCTACCACTTGTCAAAGTATAGAAGTTTCAAGACATGCGGGAATCATATTATTTGGAATCTTTAAGGATTTTCTTGAAGAAAAATTTAAATCATGTGTTTATAGATTTATCTCTTTTGAATTCATATCCGAAAGTATTAATAGTAGTGGCGGTGGTGCATTAAGTTTTAATTCCCGTTGAATTAAGTGATCAATGGTTAATTTATTAGCTTGAAGAATAATATGAAATATTTAATATTCTTAGTTGCAATTGTTACATGAAGTAACATGTGATAATTTCTCATGGAATAAATTAGATTTATATATCTTACATATAAATAATTGTCTATATTGCCTATCTAAATAAATTTTGCATTATTTTATCTACAAAGCCTCAATTAACCATGAAGGTTAGTTCTTTGTGCACCACTACCATATAGGTAGAATGGAAATTGAATTTTCTAGAAACATATGAATAATTGGACTATCTTGATATATGAATTGCTCCTAGAAGGGCAAATTTAGCCAAGAAATATTATAATCCTAAAACTAAGTATTTAATGTTTTTAGTCCGAGAACTAGAAGTTTTGTTCTACCCTATGTATGTGAATTTTATGCCATAACCAATGAATACTAGAAGTATAATTTTATTCTATGGAGCATTAGAAGCGATTTTTCATAGATAATGCAATAAGCATATTACAACTTGAAGTAACTATGGCATGAAAAGGGGGAGAAATTTTGGGTAAAGGCATAATAAATGTGAGTAATATTTAATAGACATAGCCTTCCTAAATCTATCTTTTAGTGCATGTAAAGTTTTGCCCGCATCCCTTCTTGCCGAGTTGACTTTCTCTACTGCACTAATTGCAAGTAAGCTTGTAGCTTTACATTCTATTGTTATCTACTATGTTGGACTGAATACCAACATTCCACATTACACACATGCACGTGTATTACTATTTATTCTCTCATTGAGCTAAACTATCTACACTCTTGCATGAATAGTAGCATAGAAGCTATAGTTGTAGCTAGTAGCTATATTTGCATCCCTTATAATTAAATTGACTAGCTAGCATGCTATGTCTAATGGTTCTTGTTGAACTAAGGAATATGTTGCTTCCAATGCATTGCATGCATAAGCAAAAGATTGGTCTATGACCATATAGCCTAAGATCATGGGGAGTAAGTTAATATGTTTGCTCAATGGAGACTAATCCAATTAATTGAATGAATAATTGTGGATATAAGATGGTGGATATATATTTATAATGATTTGAGATTTATGATGAAAAGGCATCAAGGGAATTTTGCATCAATGGCAATTAGAAATTTCTAGAAGAAATTCCATGTGATTTTAATGTTGCGTATATATTTGAAGTATATGGTCCATTTTTTGTATTAGTACTTGGATCAGTTATTTTGGCTAATAATAAAGAAGCTAGGCAATGGAATAGTTTTATAAACTATGACATGTGCAGATCAGGGGGAGAATATCCCTGAGTTTGTAGGAATGTTGAACATTCTTGTGCACTATGTGTATTCTAGCTCACTTCATATAATATAGAATTACCCCCATGTTTAAATATATGTGTGAATATTTCCCATAAAATTTCATCATAGCATACATGAATGGCCCTCCGCTTGTAGTTAGAGATACATGAATATGAATTATTGTAAGCCCATCATAGGGGATTATTTTAAAGTATGCTATTAAAGATCTAATATTGGCATTAGGGGTGAGAAAGCCTATGATAAATGCCAAATATTAATTCCACCAAAGGAAGTGATCTAGAGAAAATATTCCTTGAAGCTTGAAGCAAGAATAACATCACACACTAAATCAAACAATAGTTTGACTAATGCTCTTGTGAAGCATGAAACGGAGCATATGCTAGATATTGAAATGAGAGCAAGAATTTGAACTTATAAACTAGAAGTTTTGTTTACTAGTAGTAACCTAAATATTGTATACTATCAAGCTAAAATCTACGGGGATGCCCGTGGGTTCTAGTTTAGCGTATACTTCTTGAATAGAAATAAAATAAAATAAAACTCCTCCATTCTTATGAAAAGAACACCTCATGAAGAAGGTTGAGAACCTTATAAAGAGGATCATCATAAAGATGGAATCTAACACACTAAATGCGCACATCATTAGTGTTGGATATGCAGAACAATAAAGTATCTCTTGTTTGGGGAAAGACAAAGAGACAGAATAATCTCATATTATGAGAATATTAGGAGAAAATAATTATTGTCGACAATGCTACCTCTATAATTGCAAATGTTTATCTTACAAGAACCCAGGTCCGGAAAATAAGTCCATGGCAAAGTCACTTGTAGTGATTAAATCGAGTCAAATGAAGAAATACAATTGAGGTTGAATCTCCTACTAAGAAAATAAATAAATGTTACTGCTATATCTCTTGCAAATAAAATAAATGAATACGAAATATGCGGTTAATAAGTGGATTATGAAAATCCATATAATTCCTAAAGAATATAAATCGCAACATACAAAAATTAAATCTAATACAAGTATTATGAAGTCTAAGGTAGAATATATTCATGAATGAATATTAAAGTCTCTAGAAGAGCATATCCTAGACGGAACCGTCAACGTCATTGAATGACTTTGTAGTGAATAACACTATCTCATCATGTATTTCACTTAATAATCTCTAATGTAATAGAGTGAGAACATCCTTGAAGGAACTAATCCATGAAGGATTTACCAGTCAATTCTTGAAGAAACACCATCTATCCCTGAAGTGAATATAGACCCGAGAGAAAAAAAATGAGAAATTATAAACACCATGAAGGTGTTATACAAACACATAGAAAGTGTAAAACTAGCAATAAAAATATTGATATCCTCTAAATACCATAGAAGGTATAAGAATAATGGTGACTTTGATATTTAAATTATTCCCTAAATGCCAAATGTAAGACTAGATTTATTATTTAGTGGTACTATCGAATCTTGAAGATTTTAGTTTTTAAATCCACCGAGAAAGAATTAATAAAGTATTCAAGCTTGTATAAGTTTGATGCACTATATAGAGGATACTGAATATTAACTTATTTACCCCTGTAACTCTCTGAAAGGATTTATTACCCTGAAGGATAAAATTTATTTGTTTTGCACAACTAATAAGTGGTCATTATGCATGACGCATATTGCTCTTGTTTGTACCCATATAATTCATAGAAGAATTATGAGCCAACGTTTAAAAGATATAGTATTGTGGTACTGCATACCATTAATGAAGCACTCATTTATGAAAAGTATGATTTGAACAATGAAGTTCAAAGTTTGGCTTTATGAGGGGGAGCATATTTTATTTACCTTGAAGGTAAACCACTTGAATTACAAAGATCAAGTAGATCATATTTGCTAAAATATTGAAGTTTATGCATAGATTATGAAGATAAACATCTATTCATGAAGAATAATGTATCCTAAAGAATACATAACCAAGAAGGTTAAATGTTGTACTCTTTTTTCCTATGTGAGTTTTACTTTAAGGTTTCTCACACAAGGTTTTTAATGAGACAACATGTGCAATGCAATTTTAACGAATGTGATGTACTCTTTTCCTAAGTTTTCCCCACTTTGGGTTTTCGGATGGAGTTTTTATGAGGCAAGTGCATATCGTGGTAATCGTCCAAGGGGGAGTGTTGTAAAACATAAGGACTCTATCCTAGAAGGAAAGAAGAAGGAAAAATCCTAATCCTAGTCCGTTTGTATGTGGGCTCTTACCGAAACTCTTAGGCCCTGGCAGGACTATATATACGTGGGAGCTCTATGTTGTAATTACCAATATTCAGAGAAATAAAGAATAGTCTCCCTACATCTTTTGTCTACTTGTTCTACTTTCATCTACCATGTTGATTGTGAGAGACGGAGAGGGAAAGGTCCCAACCGCTGGCAACAAGTTTCTTAACAAAGACTACACAATATGATTCGGGCATGCGAAAGCTAAAACAGGACATAGATATGAAGAGTACTCAAAAGAAAGTAATGACCAGCAAAAGTACGACCTTCAGTACACTAGTGAAGAGCAAGTGTTTTACTTCGATATTTAAACTAAAATAATGTAAAATGATCAAACAACAAATGCAAATTCAATCGTGGAGATGAATCTTCGGTTGCCCAAATTATCGAAGTGCTTCATAATGCTAGTACTAGTGGGCTTCAAAGATTATGAATTCTAAAATATAATGTAGCAAAATACTACAACTTCATCCTTTCATATTCTTACAACAAAAGAAACATGTGCATCAAGGGTTGATGAGGAGATAGTTTAAAAGCGGTGAGGGGCTATTTTCGTCTTTCTTCTCCTCAAAACATATATGGGGGTTGGCGACAAAAATAGTCTAAGAGCGTTGAGGGCTATTTTTGCCTTTCTTCGCCCCATTGCCTCAAAAGATACACGGTTTGGCGACAAAATAGTCTAAAAGAACCGAGAGGCTACTTTCGCATTTCTTTGGCCCATTGCCTCAATAGATACATAGGTTGGCAAAGAAACAGACTAAAAGCGCAGAGGGGCTACTTTCACCTTTCTTTGCCCCGATGCCTCAAAATATACAGGGGTTGGGACGAAGATTTGACAAGCGCCAAAGGGCTACTGTTGCCTTTCTTGGGCCCGTCTCCTCAAAAGTTATCGGGATGGTGCCAAAACAATCTAAAAAGCGTCGAGGGATCCTTTCGCCTCTCTACGCCCCATCGCCTCAAAAGTCACGGGGTTAGCACCGAAATAATTTAAAAAGTGCCATGGGGATCCTTTTGCCTCTCTTTGCCCCTCACCTCGAGAGATGTGAGGGGTTGGCACTAAAATAAATTAAAAGTGCCTAGGGATCATTTTGCGACCCTTCGTGCCTCATTCAAGAAAGTGTGAGTGGTTAGCTAAGGGGCAATGTTTGGGGTGTGTCACATGTTGGATATCCCATTATTATGTTGAGGGTCCAATTGCATAGCCTATTTAGGGGCCATTTGTTGCCTTTTATTGACAATCTTTTATAAATATAAGCACCAGGCTTCCATTTGTACCTCCTTCTACCATTTCTATAATTATAAACCCCACCAAGAGGCATAACCATAATCTTCTCTCCCACCTCCCCTATAAAAGTGAGAGAGGGGGAGGTGGAGTGGTACCTTTGGCTAGATCAGTAGTTCAACATTTTTCTCTCTCTCACCCTTTGCTCTCTCTTTTGTTGGCTAAACCAACAAACCCTGAGACAACACACACAACCTCAAGGATGATCGCCCTAGCAACCAACCCGACTCCACCAAGATCTTTCAATTCTATAGCACGTTGAAGGAAACATCATGAAAGAGAGGCAAATTATGATTACCTTTACGTATCTCTTGAAGGCCTTAGAGAAAGTAGTCTGGTCTATCACAAGGATGTAGATGATGGTACAATTAACGTTTAGGGATAAGATTTCCATCACAGCTAAATCGATGCTCAGGGATAAGATTTACATTATAACTACGTTGGGTGCGATATCTACGAAAAATGCAAAAATGTGTGAAGTAGTCAGGATTATGTTTTCTAGCTATTAGTTCTTCGAGCCCACGCCACGAAGTATGTGATGATTACCGAACTTTCCATGTTAAAAACATATCATCATAGAAAGTGAAATCTGTAGTAGTGTTCCCTAAACTTTTATTATTAACAAAGCACAAGTGCCAGACCGATATAAGGTCAAATCATAAGTAACCTTTGGAGAGTGGTATCTTACCTTTGGACATTGGCAGTAGCAACCCTAGAAGTAAGAAGCAGCTGGTAACAACAGCGACAGGCTTCGAGTCCAAGATGGACTGGTAAATGCAATGGCAAATGTGCAAAGTGTCATCACTGTGTCCAGACAGACCACATACACTATCTAAGTCATACAACTCCGGCAATAAATCCCAGTCCACAAAGGTCAAACTCTAAACTTTTTGGTAGATGATTGTGTGCATGTGTACATCCTAATATCAAGAGAAATACATTTTTATTAGAAATTGGAAGAGGGGCCCTTCATGCTATTTCTGTGATGAAAATGAATCAAATGATCATTTTATTCTTTTAGTGTTCCGTAGCAAAAAAGTCTTGTGGGCTTGTATTGCAAAATGTTTTGGTGCACATAATATTTTTGGGAACCTTGAACAATGTTGGCTCTGGCTTGATATTTGGCTACCTCATGGCAAGGAATATCATGTTGTTTGCATTGCATCACTTTGTTGGGCCTTATGGAAGGCGAGGAACAATGCTTGTTCATCAAAAGGCCACTGGATGTCATCTGTCATGCTAGGTCTCTAATAAAGTTTTGGGCAGGTTTGTATCCTGAGTTGAAGCGTGTAGAACTAGAAGCTAGAGTCGATCTCATGCTCAAGTTGGGAATGAAGTTCCTGGCGTCCAAAAAGGCCAAGAAGATGAATGAACAAGAGCGATAGGGGTTGTCTGTTGGGAATTCTGTTTGTGGCTCTGATGTCCTCTTGCGCTGTGCAGTCTGTAGGTTTCTATTTGATTGGTGCACGTGCTGTCAATCTTCTTTACTCTATCTTGCTCTTTCGCTTGCTTCCTTTTGTTAAACATCTATATGATGCTTGTATTTCTATTTGAATTGAATGGAAATGGGGAGTTCCGAAGTTTATTTTTTCAGTAGAAATTATTAATTAATAGAGTTGGAGAAAATACATGACAATATATCTATTTCTATTAATCTTTAATAATATCTATGTTTGTACCTATGTCTGTAGCTACTGTATATCTATACCTATATTAATATCCGTATATATCTCACGGAGAAAAATGTATATCGAATCTGTACATAATCTATATCTATATATCTTATACTTAATATTAAAGACAAAATATATCTTTGTTTGATCAGTCTCCCCCACCACATCCCTGATCTGTCCCCTCACTCCTCCTTTGTTCCTTGGCTCGTCTTCACTCATCCTCATTCTTCTGGCTTCTGAGTTTAGAACTACAAAAACCTCCATTGGCACCGCATACCACTCATTCATATGGTCTAGCTAGTCATCCTAAGTCCTTTTGCGTCATGGTGCATGCGTGTGGGCACTCGTGGCATGCGGCGGAGGAAGCTGTGAGTCGCAGTGTCCACTTCGGAAGCCCGCGCCGAGGGATCCAGCGAACCAAATTTGATGCGCCAAATCACACCAATACCAGACCCAACACTACCAAAATGGTGACTTCTCCTAGTGTCTTTAAGTAGTAATAATAAAACACTATCATTAGTCGTAGCACATGGGAATCTTACTATAAGACATTTAGTAGGAAAAGTTTATACTAAATTTTAAATGCAAAAGACACTAGGAGAGACCCACATCACTAGGAGGAATCTAAAATTCTGGTTACGGAATGGCCAGAAAACCGGTTTTTACAAACCTCCAAAACATGCTGTTGCTAATATAGCAAATCTGTTATCTTGTTGTCATTTCATGTGTCGAGATCTCAATTCTTTCTTCTGGGAACGAGGAAATATGCGGCAAGCATACGGTCAGTAGTCAAGAACGTTACAATCCTTTTTTCTTTTTGAAATGAGTTTCAATTTTTTTTGACACTTGCATACACGGATTTTTGGGGCCATCGTAGCTTGGAGCGCTTGGGTAAAAACAGTAGGGGCGGCTGGTGATGGAACCGCCCTTACAATGGATGGTCCGGGGGAGCTAGGTGGCCAGATCACTAGCCGCCCCTACGGTGGCACTATAAGGGCGGCGGTGATCCAGCCGCCCACAACACCACTGTAGGGGCGGCTGGTGATCCATGATACTTCTGAATTTATAAATTTGATGATGGAACATGAATTTGATGTTTGTGTTGTGATGTGGTCAAATTTGATATTATATATTTGCAATGTTGTGGTTAGATTTGATTTGAAATTATATATGTATAATACATATATGCTGTGATGGCTGCTCCATTGGATTATTGTAATTTATATATTTTTTGTTCTGAAAATTAACTGTAGGGGCGGCTGGAACACCAGCCGCCCTTACAGTGGTGGTTACTATAAGGGCAGTTGGTGTTCTAGCCGCCCTTACAGTGACCCATTATAAGGGCGGTTGGTGTTGAACCGCCCTTACAGTGGGTGGCCACTGTAAGATCGGGGGCGTAGAGGCGGCTACACTAACCACCCCTGCAGTGCTACAGTAGCCACCCCTACAGTGCCTTGCTGTAGTAGTCAATGCCGGGGTTATTATGTCCTAACCCCATCGGACAGGTGTCCTGCCGCGACTCGACCGGTCGCGTGGCCACACCCCGCTAGAGCTAGCGTCATGCACTCCGTCCGTCCGCCTTAACCTCTCGCGCCCGTGCGTCTGCTTCCTCTATTCCCCTACTCACTCTTTGCTTCTCTACCGCCACCCCACGACCCCATGGCCGGTGTCCCATCCCCTTCCGCCTCACCAGATCGGCGCACAAGCGCTGGCTGGCTGACCTCTACGTTCCTAGCGAGGTGGCGGGGTCCCCACTTTTCTTGGCAAGGGGAGATCAGTACCCCTGGGGCTGACACCACCCCGATGCCATGGCCACGGGAGTCGCGAGCCCCGCACGCTCCCTGTCTGCCGGAGGGTCGCAGTCCCTGTCCTCCCCGCGCCGCCGAAGCACACTAGAGCGGTGCACTCCCACCCTCTGCACGTGGGACCTTCTTCCTTCCAACGCGGAGCAGCCGCTTCAGGGGCGCTCGCGGGCGGGCGATCTCGTCAGATCTCGCTGATGTCGGTGTCGATCTTCTCCTCTGGATCCTACTCTTCTTCCTCCTCCGATTTGAGTCGTCCCCCCTCTCCTTCCCACCCATCTGTTTCTTTGGATCTAAAGGGTTTGATGTTCTACAAGTACAAAGTCGATGTTCTGCTACTAAACAAGTCAATGTTTTGGTAGTTAGTAGGTGATGTTGTGCAAGTAGGAAGGTGATGTTCTACTACTAACAATGTGATGTTCTATTAGTAGCAAGCTGATGTTTTTCAATAGCTTTTTCAGATGTTTCATGAGTTTTTTCTTCTCTGTTTAAGCCAAACTGCCTAAGTTGTTTCTGCGTTCCTACTAGACTTTGTTTCTGCCACATATGTTTTTGGAACAAATGTTTTCAGTAGATGTTTCTTCTCTGTTTCAGCAGTACTCTGGTTGAGTTATTTCTACAACATATGTTTTTTTTTGTTTTAGTTAATTCAATCCTTTTGTTTCAGTTCCTTTCAATCTATGTTTCAGTTCCTTTAACTCTATTACTTCAGTTGATTCAATGCTTTGTTTCAATTGCATTCAATCTCTTGTTTTAGTAGTTCCTTTCAATCTCATGTTCAACTACTGTGTAACTGATGTTCTTCTAGTACAAAGTTGATGTTCGGCTACAATGGCAGTGGATGTTCTGCTGTGTCTGATGTGTTTTTGCAACATGTTTTTTCAGGGCTTCAAACTGCTAGTGGGTTGTGGGAGGCGAGGTTGGGGGCGCACGAAAGCCGACAAGGATGGGGTGGGGGCGTGTAACACCTCCAGTGTTAAGCACTAATTAAACATCTCTAAGCATTGCATAATTTGCAAAAGCATGCATTGCCACTCTATAATTCAATGCCTATTTAATTATATTGCTAGAGTTAGATTGTGTCAGTGATTGCCTGCAAATGATGTTTGAAAGGGTTAAGTGTAGTTGTAAAATATGATTGAGAATCCTCCTCAAGGGTTGCAATTAAGTTTTAAGTGCCTTGCAACTAACCATGACTAGTGGTTGCAATTAGTTTGATTTGTTTTGAATAAGTTTGCTTGTAATCTAATTCAATAGTGCTTGCATGATTGCTTATTTGATTTTGGGCCTTTCGAAAAGTTTATGGGGAAAAATATTTGGAGAAGATTTGCCGGTTTGACTGAATTGTGAAAATGAGGTTTAAGGCTTCAAAAATGGCAAAAACACTGCATAGGAGATTTTTAAATTGATTTTTATAATTCATTTCAAAATTGATTTTTGGATCTTTTAAACCAAGCCGAATTAGCCAAAGTTGATATTGAATGAAATGTTCCTCATTCAATTTAGAGCAATTTTCATGTAGAAAGCTTTCCTAAATTCGAAATGGTTTAGAAGATATGGCGCTTCAAAATTTCAGTTTGAATTTGGATGGGGGTGGGACCCACCCGTCAGCGTCTCCATCACCTCCTTCTTCCTCATTGCGACGACGGTGTACGGGCCAGTGGCCGCCACGCAGCGTCCGTACACCGGCGCTTTCCCGTCCTAGCTGTGCGACCGCCCCGGACTGCCGTGGGCCACCCACGAATAGCACACAGCCGCACCCCACCGCTCAGCGCTCGCCCCGCACCCTGGCCGGGCCCGCTTGCCAGGCCGGCTGCGCCACGCGGCCGTCGGCGCCCGGTCATCCCTCTGCGCGGGCAAGGCCTGTCCGAGGCCAAAAGGGGATGCCAGCTCCTCCCCTTTTGCCCCTCATTCACTCACCGCGCCCGCTCCTCCTTCCTTACCGTCTTTCTCCCATCCTCCATCGACCCGCCATGGCCGCCGCCGAGCTCCCCTTCGCGTAGAGCTCGAACAGGCCGGCCATTTCTCGATCGGAGGGCAGCATCTTGCTCGCCATCGTCCACTCGATCTTCTGCATGCTATCTTGCATTCCTCCTCACTCTCTCCTTGCGGGCATGGCCGTCATGACTGCTGGCTGCAGTCCACCATACCCGCCCCTCTGCTCGATCTTTTCCTAGTTTAACGTGCGCATTCGAGTCGCGCGGTCGGATAGGGGATAGGGTTAAAACGAATCGGAGTTTGGCCTTGTGGTTTGCCTGTTCTTGGGTTCGCCGGCGAGCTCGCCACCGCCACTCCGGCGGGGTCTTGCCGACGAACCAGTCGTCCTCTTCGTCGGTTTAGGGTCATTTCCTGTTCGTTATGACGAGGCGGAGCCCGTGCGCTCACTGGCTCCCCTATCCGAGGCCTCGTCGACCTTCGCATCGACGACCACCGCCGCCGCGCCGCGGTGCGCATCATCGTCGTCGTTTCTGCTCGCTAGGGCCTTCATCTGTTAGTGCGCTGGATGCGCAAGAGCAAGGCGCACGCGTGGGTGCCCTCGGCCGCGCCGGAGGCTCACCACCGGCGAAGTTCGCTGTGCGTCGCCGCCGTCCCCTGTCTCGGTGTGACCAAGATAACCTATGAATATCTATATGGCACTATGCCTTTGGAGCCCACCTATGCCCAGCTGCAGATGGCAGATCAGACATTCCGCTTCGTCGAAGGAGAAGTGAAGGATGTCCTCATCCAGATAGATGACCATTATGTCCCCACAGACTTCCAAGTCATCGATATGGGAGATGACTACGACCCTCCGATCATCCTAGGAAGACCATTCCCGAACACCACCCGAGCTATCATCTATATTGGGACGGGAGAGATCCATTTCCACTTTCCCACCGAGAAGGTACGCCGCTACTTCAACAATAATTATATAATCACCGAGGAGCCCAAGAAGAACGAACAAGGAGAAGGCAGCGTACCGTCGCGCGAACAAGAAGAACACCACTACGAGATGGATGGGCTGACTATGAAGGAGAAGTGTCTAGATATGAAGATCGGTACCCGAAAGAAAAAAACATTATAGAAGAAGAAGAGGTACCACCAACAGAAGAAAAACAAGTGCTCCAAGAAGCTTCCTCCTCAAGGTCACCCTCTCCAACAAAGAAGGTGCGGAAGGTAAAAGCAGAATCAGAATCAATTCCTACACAAAAGGCGACGTCATCAGAAGCGCCAGCCAATGCGCCCCTAGAAAAATGAGCGAACATGACAAGTCCTGTTCGGAGGACTTAAAGCCACCGAACGCCGCGCCAAGAGGTAACTTGGTATTTATTAGCATTTCCTTTTCAGCATTGCATTGCTTTTACCTTAGCATATTTATTTTCCTACTTCCATCTTAGTTGCATCTTTGCTTTACTATTTCTGCATTAGAAAGGAAAATAAAGATGTTGTGCATTTGCATCCGAAAAATTGTTAAGCCCCATGTGGATAATCATTCACTGTGGTGGCACAAAAATAATTTCTCAGCATATTTATCTTTCCCTGTCTGCATTCCTTAAATAATAAAAAGATAAAAATATTTTCTTGAGATCCTGTTAGAATAAGTTTAAGTTAGGAAAGTTCTAGACAGCCAAGGATCAGAGGTTTTATCACTAACACTTAATTAGTTCCACAAGCTTTGCTGTCTATTTGAGCTTCACAGAACATCAAGGATCAAGAAGAGCTAACAGACAGAAGGACATCCAGTTCCCTGTCAGAGTGCTGCCCGCAACATTAAAGTGCTGTCTCCAACAGCAACTATCCACGGCACTCCAGGAGGGCTAGAACGTCTTCGTTGCCTGTCAGCAACATCAGCAGACTATGTCAACATCCAGCTTGGGGGAGGGCATCCCCCGTGTACCAAGCTAAGTGTTTCCAACTCATCTATTTATGCCTTGTTAGAGTGTGCTTTGTTAAAACAACTAAAAAAGATGCATAACCATAGAAACCCAGAAAGATTTCCTTATTTATCTTTTTCTACTTTTGGAGAGCTCTTGCAATCTATCTTTAAGTTATTCCCTAGAATAAACTCTACATAGAGATGATGAATAGTTGCTCTGCCGTAATTCCTTTCAAGTACCTAGTTTTCAACCTTGCACTCTCCTGAGTTTTGGACACAACTGTTTAGATTTGAGATTTGCTCTGAACCTGAAACTTGTGGGTAGCAAACACTTGATCTAAGTCTAGGTGGTTGACGGGTATGATATGGGAAAGTTTTGAGCTACTGTCCATCTTGTTCCTAGAGATACTAGAGTTCTGGAGAATTTATTTATGAAACTATTAAATTCCTACATGATGAGTTCCTTTATGATGAGAGTTCAATTTCCTACCACAGCCATATATTCATGCTTACTAGATTAGGAAAACCTATCTATTTATATAGATCATTTTGTAGGCATTGAGTGTAGTCTTCATAGGCATTGAGTGTAGTTATGCTGTGGACCCATAAGGAATCAGTCATGTAAAGTCAATACTATGTGCTCTCCATCCATTGATCTATGCTACTTCTGTCCTCAGAAGCATGCACCCGTTTTATATATACTACATTCATTCTGTGCTACTTCTGTCCCTAGAGGTATCACCCACCTATAGATCCATATCCACCACATATTGTGCTATCTCTGCCCTAGAGATATGCACCTATGCTACTCCTACCCTGGGAGTACGCATTTCCCCACATATTGTGCTGTCTCTACCCTGGAGATACGCACTTATGCTGCTCCTACCCTGGGAGTACGCATTCATCCATCCATCTATCCATCCATCCATCCACATATACATACGCCAGTCATTTCACTTCATCCAGAAAAGGTTACTCCTATCCTGGGAGTGAACATCTAGAAATAATCATTGCCATCCCATTTGCCTACATAAAAGCTCCAGTCATTATTATTTCAAGTTATACACTCCCCGTTGCTAAAGTTTTTGTTTTCAGAGGATTGGTTGCTCTAAAAAAAAGAAAAAAAGAAAAAAAAGAGAGAGAGAAAGAGTAGCCAAGTCCTTCCTTCAAGAAGTTTCAAAGTTTCCGAATAAAGGGTGTTATGTTATCCCCAAAGGAGCAAGTGTAGAAGTAGATGTTCACCAAGTGATCACCCATGATAATCATTTCCTTATCATCATCCTATCATTCATCCCATTCCCTCATTCACATGCACATATGACTTTATTATTATTTTAGTTCCTTTTGGATCCATGGTTTAACTATGCAATATATGCAAGTGAGTTTTGAGTGTCTCCCCATCTATGAGCTCCACATAAGCCTATTAGAAAGTAGGGTGAGAGAGAGAAGGCACTTTCCACTATGCCTTGGTTCCATAAATACCACATATTTTGAGAGAAGAGAGAAGGCATACACTACTCATGCCTTGGAGAGGATCCAGAAATACCACAAATGAGAGACCTGAAAGGTTCATACAAGGAACTCTGAGTTGTATTTCAAAACTTTGCAAAAACTCTGGAATAATAGTTGATCAAAGAGCGAGAAACATGACGCTTGACTTGACCGTTCTATCTTTCAACTACTCAAGACCCAAGTGACGGTTACAAGCCCCATGGTGAAAGGTAATATGAGTAAGTTTTGAGCCAAAATAGTTCACTCTAATCCGGAGGAGAGTTCTTGTTTGAACGCATGTGTACTTGTGAGGAGTGAAAGCATTGTAGCAACTCCTGATCCATCATGAGCCTATCTTTGCTCGGGGACGAGCAAAAGGTAAGATTGGGGAGTTTGTTGACGATGATTAAGTATCAATTTTATACCGTCAACTGTTGGCAAATCTTAATGCAATCACTAGAATTAAGTAAATGCGACTGGCGACTGGTAGCTAAGCCTTCTGCAAACCCGAACTACCACCGGAGAGAGGGTGTCGCAATTCCTCTTTCGGCAACAGCCTAAGAATGCTAAGCTAAGCTAGACTCTAGTGACGACGTAAGACCGACCAAGGGTAACTCGCAAGCGCACGTGCCGGGCCGTAGCACTTCAACCGGGTGAGTATTCCGGTGTCGAATTTGTAGTTCGCTCACGGAAGCGGACTAAGACTCTCTAGCAAAGGTGTGATGGAAACCCGTGGTGGTTCTACTCAATCTAAGCTATTACAATTGATAAAGGGGGTGAGTGTTGATATGAGTGATAAACTAAAGGTAACTAGTAGGTAGCTAGCTAGGTGTGAGGACAACGAGTGAGTAAAGACTCCTAGGTATCTAACTATACTTCTGTGTTCTAATCTAACTAGTGTAACGACTTAACTAAACTAATGCCTAGACCATCGATGTGATAGGGGAAATCGGCTGACAAATAGGAGGGTTGCGTTCCTGTGGGACTAACTCCTATTCCAAGCGGACCTTTGACTTTAATGGGCGCCCTACGGCCTACCCCCGACGCAAGTAGATATAACCGGAAGGCTGCGTTCTGTCACAACCGCCCCCGCTAATATATGTCGGAAAGTGAATGGATTTACCAATCAAAAGTGAATGGAATTACCAATCAACGATAGGGTGCATCCACTATTAAGCACTAGCCTAAGCACCTCGCCTAATCTAGTCTTAAGACTCCAACTACCACGTAAGTAGTCTCGGCCCCAGTTGGTAGTGAAACACACACAAAGGATCTAGACACTAACTAGTTCAGACTCTACACTAACGAGACTAAGGCACAACACTACTATACTAGTATAGCGATGCACTAAGTAAATACGAAAGTAAAGTACTCAAAGTAGATACTTAATAAAGTAAAGCAAGACTATATTAATATAAGAAAAGTACTTCGAAAGTAAAGGTACAAGAGCTATACCAGATTCTCCGGAAGACGACTCGGAGACCCGAGCTTCGCTCGACTCGACTCTAACTCCCACTCTAGACTAGACTACACTACTCTTGATCTCCCAAGAGAGCTTGAGCTTGAGAACACTAATGTGAACTACTTGGGGACACTTTACAATGAGAGACTAGGGGGTATTTATAGTGGGGGTGGAGTAGGGGTTACTCCACTCCACGTCGGCCGATCCGTGTGCTCTCCGTCATGCGCCGTTGGATCAAACCGACCTTCCACCGACTTGAATGGACGGCTCTTGGTGCGGGACACGTGGGAGTCATGCGGGAAGGTGGTGGAAGCAAACCGACCTTGAGTGGGGCCCATGTGCGGGTCGGCCGACCAGGGTCTCGGCTGACTGTGGGTCCCACTCCCCTTCTAGAAGGTCCGGTGGCGGTGGGAGCGGTGCCAAGGTGTCGAGCCACCAAAGGTGGGTCGGCCGACTGGCACTGGCCTGGCGCACGTGGCGGCTTCCCGATCTTTGTCCTGGCTTGTCACGTGTAGTCTTGAGCAAAGTTGGGTTCACTTGATATCTTGCTTGCTTCTATGTGGATCCTTGGTCCATTGTACCAATCAGGTGGAATGTTGATGTGTGGTACATTTGGACCCAGGGTCAGGTTCTCTTGTAGCTTCAGGGACCCTGCTTGGTGGTCAGATCCTGGTGAGACCAGAATCAGGTTAGTAGACCTAGGTTTTGGTCTTCCAGGGGCCTGTTTCCGGCTTTCCCCGCATTTCACAAGCTAAGAATACAAGTGGAACTTTATTAGTGATAAATATGCTCATGTGATGCTTATCTTCCTTCTATCGAGGACCGTTGACGGGTTTTACGAGTGTACCAAAACTGGTCTTTATTCCGTCAACAAGATCCCCAAGCTTAACCTTTGCTCGTCCCGAGCAAACGATCAAGACTTGGTTCGATTGGATCGGTATCATTACTAAGTTAACATCTCAATAGTACTAAGTGCACAACAAAGAACTTCTCTTTGAATGAAAAAAAATTAGCAATGTTAACACACCCATATTACTCTAGCACCCATGGGGCTTATGGCATTAACTCAGTCTTGGGAGGTTGGAAGACAGAACAGTTTTGACTAGAGCATCTACCTTTCTCATTCTTTTAGCAAGTTTCATGCCAGAGGTTTTTGATAGTTTTTTTTTCCAGAAGAAGTCTTAATGTTCCTCAAATGGTTTCTCTCAAGTCACTCAAGTGGTGTATGAATCCTCACTAAGGCACATCATGTGTTTGCCTTTCAAAGACATCCTACCTCTAATAAGGCTTTATGTGGAGCTTAAGTAGGTATGTCAAGAAATAGCGTACTTACAAGGCATATGTTGTCTTAGTTAAGAAAGATGAAGTCTTGGACCACAGCAGAGTCTTATCATACCCTTAGATCAAGATGTAAAATGAAATGGATGGTAAGGTGATGAAGGAAAGTGATGTATGGTGAATGAGGTTGCTCCTGTATTTGATGCTATCTCTCTTTCTACTTCTATTGAGACAAGGCTAGCTCTTTCTTTTCTCTCTCTTCTCTCTTTTTTTTTCATCATCTCTTTTTTTTTAAGTAGATGCCTAGCCTTTATGAGATGTGTCTCACCTAACAAATGATAACTGAGAGAGAATCTCTAACTGTGGAGCATGGAGCAACCCATAGGATAAAATGGTGAAGGTGCGTACTTCCAGTGTAGAAGCAGCACATGGAGAGTGGTATGGATGATGATGCGTGCTCCCAGTGTAGGAGTAGCAAGATTATGATGGTGAGATGCGTACCCCCAGGATAGGAGTAGCATAAATGATGGATGGTGAGATGCGTACTCCCAGGGTAGGAGTAGCATAAATGATGGATGGTGAGATGCGTACTCCCAGGGTAGGAGTCGCATAAATGATGGATGGCGAGATGCGTACTCCCAGGGTAGGAGTAGCATAAATGGTGGTAGTAAGATGCGTACTCCCAGGGTAGGAGTAGCATGGTTGCGTACTTCCGGATTAGAAGCAGCATATTTGGTGATGTGGGATCTTGATCTTAGGGCCACGACAAACCTCTAACAAAGGTTCTACAAGTCTTAACCAAACTCAATGCAAGCAAGTAGCTTATGTAGAAGGCTTATGGATATATCAAGGTATAAATATGGCCGTGGTAGGAATTTCAACACCATTGAGGAACAATTAAGTTTTTCATTCATTTTCGAAAGGAAATCTCTGGCAATCATGCGTGCTTAGAACAATAGAGTAGGGCTCCTATCTCCACTATCTCATATCTTACAACAACTTAGACTTTGTATTAGCACTTGCAACCCACTAAGTGATCAAGTTCATGATGGTTAAAGGTGCCAAATAATCTAGACTTAGAGAAGTGCTAAGTTGTAAACAAGTACTAGAGAAACATTAACTAGCAATTTTATCATCATTTCCATAGAAAGACTAGCACACATGAAGCATATAAACAAAAGGGAAATAAAGCAAATAAATATTTTTGGATTTTTAAAATTAATTTTTTTTAAATGCAAGAAAACAATAACTAAAATGCAATAAGACAAGAATTAAATGGGAAGGATTGGAAACATACCTTAGATGAACTTACCTCGGTGGGGAGAGGATCTCCCCCAAGCTTGTCTCTTGCTCACTGTTGTGAGAACCACGTGTTCCACTGGTCCCAGCGGTGCTCTTCCTCCGTGATGACACCTTGGACAAATTCCAAGTTCTGTTGCATGAGCTGCAACGTGGCTTGATTTTCGATGTGGAGGTTCTCTACTTCTGGGTGAGTGCTTCGATCTCGGTTGGTGGGCGACGCCTCCTCTGCGGGGGCGAGGGGTATGTGCCCGGAAGGTGTCCCGGAATGAGGAGGTGCTTCCATGTGGGAAGAGCTCACCTCCTCTTCTTCATCGGGTGCAGCATGAGAGGGACCAGCTTGCTCCTGAGCAGCACGGGCTTGTGCTCTCGTCATTCTGTTCGTCCCTGCAGCAGGACAAGGTCTTCCCCTTCTGTCTAGGGTTAGTGTTGAGACATTATACAGCCAAAGTCTCTCATTAGGGAGAGGAATCTCGACTGCATTAGTCCCATATGTCATCTTAAGCGTACCTCTTGGACCTCTTTTAATTAGACCAGCACGTATAAACGTTTCTTCAAGAATAATGGGTCTCTCCTTAGGCATAAACTCATAAACATTCCCCTCGAGCACACCCAAAGATTCAGCAATTCTAGTCATGAATGAAGTAAAACCTATGGGTGTTTCTTGAACAACAGAGTTCTCCCAGAAGTGTACTAGCATTTTGACAGGGGCAAACTTGATTTTATTAACCATGACATACATGAGTTGCATCTCTTTAAGACCTATCTCTAATAAATCAGCCCTAGGAAACAGAGTGATTGCGATCCAATAGAACATAAACCTCAAAGTTGGATTATGAATTTGCTTAGGTTTAGGATTGGACCGAGTCGAGTTGACAAAGCAATTGATTTCCAAAAGACAGCAAAGTTAAAATTTGCTAAAGCAGCCTCTTCATCTAGTATGCAATCATGATCAAAGCCTAGACCAACACTCAACTCATTCCAAGACTGGTCATAGTCATCATTAAACATGCGAAAGCTAACACCCAAAGTATTTGACTTAAGTGAGCAAAGGAATTCTTGGGTGAGTAACTCTATGCCATGTTCAGGAACTTGCCAAAATGAGGACCAACCAATAGTATTGAAAACTATAGCAAAGTCGGTGCTCATACCTGTTTTGTCGAGGAGTTCTTGGTCGAAGAGGGCGGAGTGCTGGAAACCGCAAGTGCGAAGAGTATAGAGCTTTCCTAACTCCTCATGGGTGACCATGAGGTTGCTAATCGGCTCCATCATTCTGCCAGGGATGACGGCAGGGACAAGTTGGTGCACTTGTTCTTCCTCCTCCCTCTCATGACCCCTACTTTCGGATTGGCGAGAGCTCGAGGACGAGCCTTCGCCCTTCTTTTTGCTAGACCTTCGGAAGGGATTCTTCATCCTAACTACGCTAGTGGGCAAACAAGACCAAGCTTTCCACTACACTACTAAGAGAGAAAAGGGAAATATTTTTTTGGGTTTTTGGGTTTATGACTACTACTACACTAAACTTGAGAAGGCTTGAAACACTAAGATAGAAGAGAAGGCCAAGTGAGCTCGAGATGATTCTGCTGGTTGTGGTGTGGAATTGAGCTCACATTGGGGTGGTATTTATAGGGTTGAAAGGGCAAGGCCAACCCAGCCATAGGGCAGGTCGGCCGACCACCCCCTAGGGCCATGTGCACTTGTGTCTCACTTTAGACAAGGAATCTTGCCTCGTGCTTGCAAAAAGTCTGAAAAATGGGACCAAACCTTGGTCGGCTGACCAGGGTTTCTGCCCCCCAGTACTTTGGACATGTTTTGTCTGGTTGTCTGATAAAGGTAGTGGTGGTCCTGGTCCTAGATTCCTTCTGGTTGATTCGGATTCCTATGTGTAGTGTTTGGTGAAAGAGAAAAGGAAAAGGGCAAAAGTGGGGACAAGGATAAAGGTTGTCCCCTAGCATGCATTGCTGTTCCCTATGCTTGCTTTAGTGTTGGGATGTTCCCTAAAGCATTCTCATGCTTAAAGTAGCATCCTAAGCTAAAGTCATGAGCATTGGACCATCTCTTTTCGAATTCTGGCTAGTGGGATAGGCATAGGATCCAAGTGTGTCAGCAGTGGGAGGAAGCTAAGTGCCTGATGGGACCAAGTCCAGGTCGGCCGACTGGGCTTGTGAGCCCTGGGCACCCAGTGCACTCCCTTGGATCCCTGCTTCTAGCCAGAGTGAAGATAGAGGTGGTGGACCCCAAAGGCAGGTCGGTCGACCAGGCCTTGGTGGCCTCACTAGCTCAACTTTTCTCTAAATACTCCTCTCAAGTTTTATTGCCTATATCTAAGTTTATTTTATTGAACTAAACTATGCAGTTGTGAAAGTAAACATGCAATTGGAAAGGGAAATGCAGAATTGAAATGCATAAATATGAGATAACTACTGACATACCTGGTCAGCGGAGGGCTCCGTGTTTTAGGTCCATAGAGCAGGACCTCTCCTATCGGGTTCATTCAGTGGACACTTCAGTCGGTCCTGGAGATGGGGACCGTGAGGGTGTCTCCTTCTTCCGCCATTCTTCTTGGACTTCAGCTTTTGGTTCGGCGGGTTCTTCTTTTGCTTCGGCCTTCTTGGCCGACTTGGCGGTCTTAGTGTTCTTTCATCGGCGGTGTTGGCGACGCGGCTTCTGGGGTGCTTGTGCCTGCATGTTAGCTTTAAAACCATTGAAAGGCACATTCACATACCGTCCTTGGACGGACATGTACATCTCGCCATGTTGCACATAGATAGTGGCGTCCACTGTGCTCAGGAATGGTCGTCCCAGGATGAGCGGTACTTCAACGTTGGCTCCCATGTCCAGTACTAGGAAATCGACAGGGATATACTCATCTTTAATTCTGAGTAAGATATCCCGTGCCAACCCCTCAGGAAACCGGATGGTTTGGTCCGCCATCTGCAAACGCACATATGTAGGGTGCAACGGGCTACCTAACAGGTTATCATAGGTTACCTTGGACATGATGTTGACACCGGATCCAAGGTCGCAGAAAGCATTGTCGAAGATCTGCGGTCCGATCTGGCAAGTGATCGTCGGCAGGCCAGGGTCTCCCTTATTCGGGACAAACGGTGAATCCACCGTTACCCGAACGGCACGAGAATGAGGCTTACCGAACTTCGTAGTTACTAACCTGACGCCCTCAATAGGGTCCTCGGGCTTCGCCCGAATCTTACCTTGCTCATAGGTGGGGACAGTGCTTGCTAATTGAGCTAACCGGTTTTCTACCATTTTATTAAAGCTCAATTGATTTTTCATAGCGAGTTAAAGCTATCCATTTTCTCACTAAGACTTTCTAAGATCTTGTCATTAGCCATCATTCTTTTATTAAGACCATCATTAAGTTTAATTTGACCAAAGACAAGTTCTTTCAAGGAAGGTTGGTTATTGAAAGAATTACCAGAATTATTATTGTAAGAATTACCTGAATTATTGTAACCCTTGGCCTTGATAGAAGGGGCGCGAACTCCATTGCTGTTGTTGGGGCCGATTCCCATTGTTGAAGTGGTTGTTGTTATTGACGAAGTTCACCTCCTCCTGAGTCATGGGGCAGTTGTTGCCCGAATGGTCCTCCTCTCCACAAACCTCGCACCATGGGTCAGTACCCACCGCACAGACAGCGGCAGGAGTCTGGATGGCCTCCACTTCCTTGTTAGAGGATGAACCCTCTATTTTCTTCATCAGGAGGTCCATCTTGGCAGAGAGCATGTCCACCTCGCTAAGGGCGTGGACACCTTTCTTCTTGGGCTGAAGGCGCTCTTCATTCCATCCTTGGTTGACCACCATGTTCTCAATGAGCTCCTTGGCATCCCTGACATTGTGTTGGTTCCCCTCCAGCGGAGGCATCAAGGTGACTCCGGGCTACGCCAGTCAGCCCATGGTAGAAACCTTGAATAATGAGCCATTCATCTATCCCGTGGTGGGGACAGGCTTGAATGTACTCATTGAGACGTTCCCCTGCTTTGGGAAACGTCTCGTCGGACTTTTGTTGGAAGCTTGAGATCTTCCCGCGCAGGACACTGGTCTTGCCCGCGGGAAAGAACTTCTTGAGGAATGCATTGGCACATCTGTCCCAAGTTGTCACCTCGGCCTTGTTATTGTAGAACCATTGCTTCGCTTTTCCCAACAATGAGAATGGGAAAAGACGAAGGCGAACGACATCTGTAGTAACGTTCTTGACCGTGAAGGTGTTGCACACCTCCAGAAAGTGTTGGAGGTGGGCATTGGCATCCTCATGTGGCTTTCCACAGAACTGATTTGCTTGCACCATGTTGATCGGTGCAGGCTTGAGTTCAAAAAGTCGCATCGCCCACGTTCACGTTCGGACCCATAGCGACAAAGTCGGCCGACGGCGACGAGAACTCGGCGATGGTCTTTTGAGCCATGATCGCCTCAACAACCGGTGCGGGACTTCCTTCCACAAACGGTTCGAGCTCGAGATGATTCTCGAGGAGGGACTAGACTAGCGTCTAGCTCTCTTCACGGCTTCTCGGATCTTCGATGAAGTTCGATGGCGTACTAAAACCGCTCATGCACTTGTCCGTAAAAGGATAATAACAAAAACAGGGACAAGTGAAGGGTAAGCCCCTAACACTACGATGCTTTAGATTAAGAGTAGACCACGGATTCCAATTTACTAGAAATTCTTAATACGGCGCTTCCTGCAACGGCGCGAAATGCTTGTTGGCAAATCTTAACGCAATCACTAGAATTAAGTAAATGCAATCGCGACCGGTAGCTAAGCCTTCGCAAACCCGAACTACCACCGGAGAGAGGGTGTCACAATTCCTCTTCCGGCAAATGACCTAAGAATGCTAAGCTAAGCTAGACTCTAGTGACGACGTAAGATCCGACCAAGGGTAACTCGCAAGCGCACAGGTACCACCGTAGCACTTCAACCGGTGAGTATTCCGGTGTCGAATTTGTAGTTCGCTCACGGGAAGCGGACTAAGACTCTCTAGCAAAGGTGTGATGGAAACCCGTGGTGGTTCTACTCAATCTAAGCTATTACAATTGATAAAGGGGTGAGTGTTGATATGAGTGATAAACTAAAGGTAACTAGTAGGTAGCTAGCTAGGTGGGAGGACAACGAGTGAGTAAAGACTCCTAGGTATCTAACTATACTTCTGTGTTCTAATCTAACTAGTGTAACGACTTAACTAAACTAATGCCTAGACCATCGATGTGATAGGGGAAATCGGCTGACAAATAGGAGGGTTGCGTTCCCTGTGGGACTAACTCCTATTCCAGCGGACCTTTGACTTTAATGGGCGCCCTACAGCCTACCCCTGACGCAAGTAGATATAACTGGAAGGCTGCGTTCTGTCACAACCGCCCCCGCTAATATATGTCGGAAAGTGAATGGATTTAGCAATCAAAAGTGAATGGAATTACCAATCAACGATAGGGTGCATCCACTATTAAGCACTAGCCTAAGCACCTCGCCTAATCTAGTCTTAAGACTCCAACTACCACGTAAGTAGTCTCGGCCCCAGTTGGTAGTGAAACACACACAAAGGATCTAGACACTAACTAGTTCAGACTCTACACTAACGAGAATAAGGCACAACACTACTACACTAGTATAGTAGTGCACTAAGTAAATACTGAAAGTAAAGTACTCAAAGTAGATACTTAATAAAGTAAAGCAAGACTATATTAATATAAGAAAAGTACTTCAAAAGTAAAGGTACAAGAGCTATACCGATTCTCCGAAGACGACTCGAGACCCCGAGCTTCGCTCGACTCGACTCTAACTCCCACTCTAGACTAGACTACACTACTCTTGATCTCCCAAGAGAGCTTGAGCTTGAGAACACTAATGTGAACTACTTGGGGACACTTTACAATGAGAGACTAGGGGGTATTTATAGTGGAGGTGGAGTAGGGGTTACTCCGACGCCACGTCGCCGATCCGTGTGCTCTCCGTCATGCGCCGTTGGATCAAACCGACCTTCCACCGACTTGAATGGACGGCTCTTGGTGCGGGACACGTGGGAGTCATGCGGGGAAGGTGGTGGAAGCAAACCGACCTTGAGTGGGGCCCATGTGCAGGTCGGCCGACCCGGGTCCGGGCCGACTGTGGCTCCCACTCCCTTCTAGAAGGTCCAGTGGCGGTGGGAGCGGTGCCAAGGTGTCGGGCCACCAAAGGTGGGTCGGCCGACTCGGCACCCGGCCCCTCGGCCCACGTGGCGGCTTCCCGATCTTTGTCCCGGCTTGTCATGTGTAGTCTTATCCAAAGTTGGGTTCACTTGATATCTTGCTTGCTTCTATGTGGATCCTTGGTCCATTGTACCAATCGGGTGGAATGTTGATGTGTGGTACATTTGGACCCGGGTCGTTCTCTTGTAGCTTCGGGGACCCTCGCTTGGTGGTCGATCCTGGTGAGACCGAGAATCGAGTCGAGTGACACAGGTTTTGGTCTTCCGGGCCTGTTTCCGGCTTTCCCGCATTTCACAAGCTAAGAATACAAGTGGAACTTTATTAGTGATAAATATGCTCATGTGATGCTTATCTTCCTTCTATCGAGGACTGTTGACGGGTTTCGAGTGTACCAAAACCGGTCTTTATTCCCGTCAACATCAACGCAAAGCAAGAGAAAGGACTAAAATGAGTTCACCTATTAGATATAGGGGTTACACGACGTAATTCCACAAGTTTTGGTGATTGTCTATTTCTCAGGGGATTATCAACAAAGAACCAAAAGAGGCCC
This sequence comes from Themeda triandra, assembly GCA_018135685.1. Lineage (NCBI taxonomy): Eukaryota > Viridiplantae > Streptophyta > Magnoliopsida > Poales > Poaceae > Themeda > Themeda triandra. Next base: position 151,404 of record JAENPR010000565.1, on the reverse strand, counting down.
ACATATCAGGATTACATAGAGATAAAGACCGAACGGGTAAAATTGTATACTCTAGAAGACTCCAGAAGACGACCCTGCAAACCTGGGCCCACCTGGCAGCTGCACAGGGGTGGCCGCCCAGGTGGCATGGGCGGCCGCCCCTCCACCTCAACCAATCAGGTTGAGTCTCGCGGATTATGCCTCCACCGCCTTTGAGGATGAATAATAATCGTCCATTTAGGTCGGTTTGATCCGAGGACTGTGGTGCATTCTAGAGGGCTATATATTCAGAGCCCCCGACCCCAGGAGAAACCCTAATTCATTCGGGAATTCATTCTCTACTCATTCATCTGAGAGAATTCAGAGAAGCCAGAGCCACCATCTCAATTAGAGCTCCATAGTTTAGTAGCATAGCTACATAGGAATAGATCTAGAGGGAATCAAGCCTAGCTTGGAGTCCGGATCTGTCGGAGTTCTTGGTAATTCCCCTCTACATTCTTGTAATATTCATCATTGTTCGTGATACTATGAATAGTACTTTATTCTATTCTATTGTATCAGAATTGACTTTGCTCTATTTGATTATGTTCTCAATTATATTGTTCTTAGTCTACTTTGATTATATGTTTAGCATAGTTGGACTAGAATTATGTTTATGCATAGGATCGTATGACGCTTGCTCATTAGATCGATGGGTGAGTGGTAAATATTGTGTAGGCGTGGTGCCTAGGCCGTATTTATCTGCGATTGCACCCTATATTCCGGATCATGAGGTAGATCGCGGGAGTGACAGTCCTGTTGAGTCCTTTGTAGCCCTTCTCCCGAGTATAGGTCTAGCAGAACAACCCTATTACATTGAAGTCATTGCTATGTCTCTAGTCTTCTATGGTAATATCACTATGCATAGATGTAACTTTTTCCCGCCATGATTGCTAGATGTTCTTGCACTAATCATTGTATGCTTTGACTTTATAGTTAGAATAACATAGGATTATACCCTAGATCGTCCTAGTCCATGCTAGTGTTATAAGCTTAAGAGTGCTAAGTTGAGATGGTTACTATTATTTTATGTGGCTAAATGCTCTCATTTATCTTATGTCAATTATCATTCATTCCTATATTTTATGTGACACTTACCCCGTATGAGATGATCGATACGACAAGGTTAAGCTCTCCATTATCGCATGTGCATTGCTCATCACTCATTCTCCAGTGCATTCCCTTCCCAGTGGTAAAATTATAAATAATGATACCTGGATTACTCCTGGTTAAAATGCTACATCGGTATTATCTGTGCGCTTGCGGATCCCATATTTATTTCTAGAAGCAGTTGCATTTATTAGTACCAGCATTTTTGGCGCCATGTTGGGGATGACAACCTAACACTGAGTGGCGTTAGAAATGTCAACAGCCACCAAATATACCTTACACTGATAGGTACAGGATCGACTACATGCTTAGGCCTGCTCTTTTATTCGGTTGAAGACGGATGATCGACCATCATCTGCAAGTATAGGTGGTGACTACCCCTTGATTGAGAAGGATGATAGGTTGTTGTAGAACATAACCATGTGGCCCTGATAAATCATCTTTAAAGAAATATGACTTCGTACATCCTCGGATCATATTGAATAATGCCTCATAGATAGCTGGAAGGGTGTGTGGTGCCCAACCGCGAAGCCTAGAATCTATTTAGGCCGGGTTTCAATAAGGACGTACCGTGCCGGCGATGGGGGAGGGGTAAATAAGGTGCCCGGATGGTGAGTCCTTAAGATGGGGCGGTGTCACTTGATGGGCACGCTTACCTATTGGACGCTCGGAGTTTCCTTGGTCGTGGTCGTACTTATTGATCCCGTGACTCTACCCGAGTAGACCAAGGTGACCTTAACTCACTCTGGCTGGTGAGTGTGGTTTATGTGAGGAATAACCACCAGCTGATTTGCAATCGATTATAATCGCCATCGTTCCTGGACAGTGAGCACTTGACCGAGCAGCGGCGCTGTCGTCAATAATCTGTGAATGCGAGTTGGTTATGTTCTCTCATGCTGGTTAATGATTACTCAATCAATTCGGTTACTTTAATGTTGAATGCTTCTACTTAAAATGTGAGTAGTGCATGTGCTAACGTAGTAAAGACAAGGTTTTCAACTTAAAAGGGTGATAAGCTAGAGAGTCCTTTATCACTAAAGATTATTAATAAGCTCATTTTATGTAAAGAAAAGTGTTGGCTATCCCACCATAAAGTCTTGCATACTCCTCAGCGTCCTTATTTTTTATTGGATGGGTAAGTCTAGCTGAGTACAATCTCGTACTCAGGGTTTATTTCCTATGTTGTTGCAGATGGCGAGATGTTTTACGGCTACTGCCTGACATGTCTCCATCCGATAGTTGGTGATGAGTAGATCATGGGCACGATCATTCCTATTTCTGCTCCTTATGCTTTTGTGGGACATGATGAAGGATCTAGCACTATGTCTCGTGAAAAACTTTGCGTGCGTTTGTGAACTCGAACTAAATTTTCTTCTGCAGTTTAAATATAGACTTGGTTTGTAATTACTTATTTAAGACTTGGATGTAATCGACTATTTGTGAACTTGATGTAATGATCATAGATGGTAGTCGTTGAGCCTTTAAAGATCTAAGATGTAATGTGACGTTGTTTGAAATCTTTTGAGATTTCTGGATTACCGGGCTGATATGGCCACAATGTGCTAATTAAGTTGCCATGGTGGCTTACTTAGTACCTTGTGTTTATATTAGTTGGCCGGTTCTGTTACAGAGCGTGAGTGTTCTGTGCAGAGGGGACGAGTTTTTTTCGGTTTGTTGGGCCACGCGCACAGGTATCCTATGCATAGGACATCTGAGGGCTTGCTCTTCCCAAAAGTTAGTGGTCTCAATTAAAAATCGTAGAGCCACATACTCCCTCTGTTTTCACGAGCTCTAAAAGTACATCGACAGAGATTCTTATGTACCGCGCCCAGCCTGAGGCAGAACTACATGAGATGCATTTCACCGCGTTGGCCTGGTGCTGTCTTGCATGCCATTTTCTTTTTTCCCACCGGACTCGCATATTTGCTGTTTTCTGCACTCCTGCAGTGCGTTATTACATTGTACAACATAGACGACTACAACACGAGCACCTTCAATCACTGAGTAACCGATAGACCTAGAGATTCCCGAAGTCACCACTTTATGCCTCATTGTTGACGGGAATGTCTCTTACCATTTAACGCAAAACATGGTAAATCAACATCTCGGATTAGGATACCAGGCCGGTCTAGGGTGTGGATCCGGACTTAGGAAATTGGCTAGGCCATTTTTCTCAAATCACCAAGGATTCGCCAACTTTGGGTGAGAATGTAAAAAAATGTCTCAGAATAGGATTAAGGATCTACATGTAATTTGCAATACAAAGTGGGTTAGTACAAAGATTATTTTCTCTCACGGTCCCACCTCTCTTATAAATACAGCCCCAAGGGACAAAGATTAGTGTGTTCCCCTCACTTAGCCAAACTCGATCTAGCATTCCCTCTCTCCTATTTGGGCTAGACCCAACAAGCTTCAATTAAATTGTAATGTGTGTGTGCATGGTCAACCTCCCTTCATAATAATACAATGAGCTGGTAGCCATACAGTAGTTCACGCTTAAACTATTATTACATGGCCCCACTTGTCTCTCACAATTTTTTTTATTCTATGTCTAAGACCACCCGCTTCTCTCTGCAGAGGACTATGAGTAGTAATCGTTAGACCTATGTTTTTTTCTTAACTACTTATTATTTAATAAAAGAAAGTGATCATCTTTGTAAATACAATAATACCTTCTTGCGAAGTGCCCATTTCTTGCTCAAAGGGCAACAAGGCTCGCAGCGGCCCTTCATGAGTGAGCAGTACCCAAAGCAACCCATCATTGTTTTGATCCCGCTATAGCAGCTCATGCAACAATCCCTTAGCCATTCCACGGTTATCCCACAACAATGATAGCAACTTGAGCAACACTGTGCTATATATTCCATAAATGAGGTCCACCATGATCCATCCTAGGTGAAACAAAGGGATAATTAGTCACAACATATAAAGATACTATTTCCTTTAGGATGTGCTCAGCTAGACTAAAATTACCAATCTGATCAGATAATCACATTGAGTAATTAACGGGTTGCTAGCGGGAGCAAGTGTGACATCTACAACAAAATAAAATTATAAAGGGTTTTGGTGTTATAGTAATCATTAGTGGGTAATGTTCTATGTGGTAGAATCAAGGAGTTGGATAATTACCGCATTACGCTCGATGTCGGCACCTCAAGGTCGCTGTCAAATAGGAGGTACAGATCAAGGTCGATGCCGAACATCTCCATCGTGTTTTTCTCAACAAGAACACAAGTCTAATGCTTAGCTAGGTTGCTTACAATGTGTGTCTAAAATGAGGAGTAGCCTAGTAAAAGGATAATCTTATTATTATCATAATTTAGCCTGTAACTATACTGAAAGTGAAAATTGAGATATGTATCTTCGAGAATATTGATCGGGCAACAAATGTACTTCTCCCAGTTCAACGAGGTTACAAACAAACTTAATGCAGTACGCACTAATGGAAAAATCTGTACTACAACAATTCAATAGACTCTAGTCTCCATATGACACATAACAATGGAACGATCACCATGATTCTCGCATAGTATAGGGATATCCATGCACCCATGTGAAAGGTCCTTGTTTGGTTTTGGTAATTGAGCGACTACTTAGGTGGACTAACATGTGCTTATGGTAGAGATACACAGGGTTAGACCGATAGTTTTAATTCCGCATTTGTTTCAGTTAGCTAGTGCGATTAGTTTTAGAAAGGACTATTCACCCCCTCTAGTTCGCCATCTCGACCTTACACCATGTTACTAAGGTAGTGAACGCAAAATAGAATGATCTCCACACGACATGTACTGAAGAGAAAACCTTTACGTAGTGCATACCAATGGAATGTCCACACCTAACCTAGCTACCACCTGTGAAATCACAAAACAACATGTACCAATAGAAAAATGTCTACATGAACATTCAAAATATAGTAAATAATAGAATGATCTCCACAAGGCACACTTGTCATTTGAGAAGTTATACATATAGGAGATACCTGTGGAACAATCTTTGTAGGATAGTTTTGAATCAAACAAACTCCATATTGCCTTTAACATTAGAAAATACCCACATCACATACTAATAGAAGAACATCAATGTGTCTACCTTGATAGTGAAAAATAGAACTATGTTCATGTTATACTTCTGCATACATAAACTGTGTTCAAGTTACACATTGATAAAACAATATTTCAAGGAAATATGCAAATAGAACAAACTCCACATGAGTAACTCTACAATGGACGATCTCTACTTGATCTGGGGTAACGAAAGTGCATCTAGGCCTCTAAGGTTTTAGTGTTTGAATGACTGAGAAATTAAAGGATGAGTTTAATGCGCCTTAAATATGTTCCATTGCAAAAAATTGTATCAAACCCTTGTCATTTTTCAAATTGAAGAAAGGGTGAGCAAACTGAAAAGGCAAAAGAGGCAAGGTTACAGTGCTAGTAATTAGCCCCAATCATGGCTTCTTTGCACGAATGAAAAAGGTTGATGGCCATTGGTATTGATCATTAAATTAGTGCATAATTAAAGAAATTGCAATGCAAGCAAATACATGTGACAAATGAGATAATATCAAATGCATTTGGTGTCGTATCAGTGATATCTTGCTCAAATAGACAAAGGGATTTTGAAAATGCATTGATATTGATCAAGCTAGAAGCAATATGAAAGAGATGACCAAGAGCAGTGGTTGGTTGAAATAGACAAAGGGATTTTGAAAATGCTTGGTTGGTTACATAGCTAGTATTTTCAATTAATAAAAGAAAGATGAACAAGGACTTGGTAATTGAAAAAAATCAACAAGGAAGCTTGTTTGATAGAAGCAAACATTTAACCGAAAAACTGTATATAAGAAATATAATACAAGTGATTTCTTATTGTTCATACAAGACGAGATTTGACTTAATAAGGATGAAAAAACAAGGCGAACATATATAGAAAGGAAATGGCTTGTATGCAGGATTTAAACTAAGGTGAAGGCAATTGACAATTTGGTGATCGAGGTACCATCCATGACTCGGTTAGTTTCTGTTTTGATTTGTTCATTCTACTCTACATACTTATGTGTGTAGAGTACAACGACGACTGATTAGTTGCTCTCAAGCAAATTAGCAATCATCCATCTCATTAACAACTTTGAAAAAGCAGCATATGCGGAGGAGTGAGACCTCCTCGGTCGTGCTTCTTTTTCCACATCTGCGTATAGTAAGGGAAAAAGGGACCAGCCTCTTCTTGCTCATCTACATAATCCGTAATAAATACGGTAATTATATCTTAGGTTTTATCAAAGAATTAAAATGCTTTTTTTGTTTACCTTGATCTTTTCATTAAAAATTAGTTCATAGAGTTGAAGAAAATACATGACAATATATCTAATTATATCTGTACTACATGTCTATGTCTATATATGACAAACAAAAATATATAACAAATCTACACATGATCTATCTGTATCATTATATCTTATACCTAATATGACCAAATACATCTTTGTTCGGTCAATAATTCTTTCCCACCACATCCCTCGGTTCCCACACTCCTCTTCCGTTTCTTTTTATTTTTGCGTCCATCCTCTTCAGTTTCTTGGTCCATCTTCACTTACTATCATCCTTATTGCTTTTGAGGTTGGAACTGCAAATTAAAACATCCATTAGCGGCGCATACCACTCATGTCATGGTCTAGCCATCCTAATTAAGCACTTTTTGCATGCGACTCGCCTTTAATTAACCACAACCTGACACGACGTAATATGATTTCGTTGATACTATATGATGTGATCCAACACCATATATATTGCATGGGATCATGCTGCATAGCACAAGGGATGCGAAGTGTCGATGGGCTGGCTGTCAGGCCGTGGGCCGTTGCGGTGCATAGGGTAGTCAAGAGAAAAGGTCCAGTCCAAGCCCATACAAAGGATTCCTAACACAGAGTTTCCTGCTAGTCCTAATCTTAGAAAAAAAGGTTTCCCAAAGCAAAGCTAAGATGGGTCAGCTCAGTACTTGATTCGGTTGGCCCAATCAAAAAGCTGAGATTTACTTCTTAACCATGGGCTTTTAGAAATCCGTGTGTTAGAATCGCGGCCGAATGTGCGTTTGTTGTGTGCATACCAGTGGAGAGTGCGATTGCCTCAAAAAAATAAATAAATAAAAAAATAAAACAAACCAGTGGAGAGTGGGAGACAGTGGCACAGTATCCTCCATATATCCTGTGTGTGTATGGCGGTGGCCATGGAGCACGCGACCGGCCGATTTGTTCGTTTGGGATCGATCATTTGGCTGGATTTGGGAAACAAAGATTCGTCGCAGAGAAGAATAAAAGTGTGCCGACAGAGATCCTGCTGGGCCCCGCCCGGAACTACTGAAGCTTGCATGTGCGAAGCAGGCTCATGCTGCCTTGCGTGGCCAATCTTGGCAATCTAGTCATGAACGACCAACTTTGTAGAACATCATACTCAGTGAACTATTAATTAAAAAAACTAAAGGGAACGTTAATAAACATTTCAAAAACAACATCATAGAATAGAATGAATAAAAATAAAAAATATAGCAAACAAGAAATCCAAATTAAAATAAAACAAGGAACAAGGAAGCTGAAAGTACGTGAACATCTCATAGAATAAAACAAAAAATTTCGTCATAAAAAAGGATCTTTGATTGAGTAAAAAAAATGTTAGCATTGCGGTCGCCTCAGTGACTTGATTCATGCGAAAAGCTAAAGACTACACAATTTGATTCACGAATGTGAAAGCTAAAACAGGTCATAATGACATTGCACGTAAAGAAAAATTACTTGGCATTTAAGATGGATGAAGAGTAATCATAAAGGGTAACGACCTGCAAAAGTACCGCCTTCAGTGCACTAGCTAAAACAGGGCATAATGACGATCAGGTCTCATCAGCAACTTCAACATTATCGACAATGCGTATGCCAATGCTTTGGCTAGTACTTTCGCCATCAAATTTAGAATCATCAACTATATGCCTTCGTCAACTTTTCCACTACTACACATAAGTTTTTGGAGGCAGGCATAACAAATTAATGGATGCGGTGACCGCCTCCAATCAAAGGCCTTCTGTAACCCGGCCTTCTCATAAATATGAGTGGGGGGCTGTTGTCGTAACCATGACGATATAGCGACAGGTTCGCGGGAGGGCGGCGGCTCGTCGCCGGGATCCTGGAGATCGGCCGGTGTTGCTGGATTGGGGAGGAGCGCCCATAATCGTGCCCCGGGGAGTAGGCTTCGCCAAACCTCGTTAACAAATATCGTGCCTCTGGTGTCGTCTATGATGTTGCATTTTCGCCTCGGTAGATTCAATCAACGCTTCCACACTTGGAGATTAGCGGGTCGTCGCTGTGGGGCTAATTTCTAACAAGTGGTACCAGCTCTCTGGTTGGATTGGATCTGGAGGCTATGCGGAAGATCACCTAGAGGTAAGAGGATTATGTATCTACAAGGCATCGTGCAGCGTACAGTTGGTGCAAAGTGGATATATACGGCGCAAGGTGGAGCATTGTGGCTTGCGCGTGTGAGTTGCACACGGATGGCTGCGGCAGGCTGTCAACGTCGACGGCAGATGTGACCAGCTGTGGTGTAGCCGTGGTGCGGCAAGGCGCTTGCATGCATGGCCATGAGATCGTTGGTGATGATCAGCTTGGAAGACCTGAGCGTGGCTTGCGAAGGGAACTTGTGGAACTCGTGGATCGAGGCAACAGATTCGTCAGGGACTCAAATTGAGTTGGACTTCGAGTCAGGTTGCCGTGTTCGAGTTGGTCACAAGTGGAATCCAGAACTGGCGAAACTCGGATAAGCGTGATATTTATTTGATTGGTGGTGCACTTTTACAGCAAGGTGCGTCAGGTGCACGTGCTCAAGCATAGCATGACCATATGAAAGATTGCATGCATATGAGACGTATGATGCATGACCATAAAAGAGGCACGAAGGAAGATCATGATTCATGTGGGTTTTAAGTTCAGTTTCCAGGTGGTGTACTGTTCAGCTGGCACTGCTATTCGTTGATGATAGTGGGGATTCGGTTGATGGACCCAAGGCAGATAATCCACGGTTATAGTGGATAGTTTGGGATCGACTGGATTTGTCGATCAGATCAGCGTATGAGACAACGAAGATGTCACCGGAGCTGTGGCAGGGCTGTGCGCACAGCGAGGCTACAAGTGTGACAGGACGTTGTGGATGCTGATAAAATTTGCAACAGGCGATAGAGAAGACGTAGCGTTCGAATGACCAGACCTTGGTGCTGGTGTTGCGGTGCTCGTCTGCGAGGAGCGGAGGCTGTCGATGGTGTTCAGTCGTGGTGCACATGGTGACTAATGGGAATTCGACAGTGGTATTTTCAGCGGGTGTTCTTGGAGCGACGGAGTCAGTGTAGATTGACAAGGTCGAGGAAGAGCAGCTCGTTGGTGATTTATCTGTGATTGATGGATAGGGGCCGAACAGTTCGCGGGCACAAGGCGGACAGTTCACGATGGCCGGATAGTTTGCTTGAAGGGCGAACATACCGTGGTGCATGGCGGAGAGGGTAGCTGCGACAGGCTAGTCATACCTTGGGGGCAGAGACAGCATCAGGGTCAGCGACAGCGACATAGGAGCGTGGCGGCTGATAGGGTTTGTTGATCTCTGTGGTGTGGCGACACGTGGCGCGAGCTTGATGCAGGTTTGCATTTTAGGAGTTCGCGTGCTTCCAAATCAGCAAGGGCGTGGATCGATTCAAATTGCACGTGCAGTGTTCTGAAGTGTGGATCGAATGACGTGAAGAAGCTTCAAGGGCTGAATTGGAAGGAAGTATAGACGATGATTGTCTATACTTGCAACTAGAGTAATCTGGTTGGTCTGTACTGCAGGAGGGTACGATGTAAGAGCTCGGGCATAGCATTGCAGTGAAAACAGAAGAGTGCTAACGACGCAATTTCTATATGTGATTCAGGCAACTATGAGGTTCTCAGTGTCACGAGTACAATCGTTTTAATGTATCATGGTACTGGATTCAGTTAGCTTGTGTGGTGCCTAGCATGGAGGAGACGTGCTTCGGAGAGTCAGGCATGTGTTCGAGCTGGAGATGAATCTAAATTTTACTTGATGGAGACTGTGGTGATAAAGAGAAGGGTGCACAACAGCAGGTGGAGTTATGGAGCATGAAATTGTGGAGATAGTGGAGGCTCTTGTTTGTGGTGGGTCTGTAACGAGACTTGTCGTGCAGCTCTCATGGAGCAGCGAAGGCAACAATTCAAGTCGGATGTACATGGAGGTTCACACATGGAGGCTTCAAGATGGCAGAATATTCGCCAAGGTGGAGTTTGTTAGATATGTGTCGAATATTATGTACGAGTTTGGTTACGCTAGGACTCTGAGTTGTATTTGGCAGTATAGGGTAGAGTTGTAGTCAGACTCTGTAACCCGAACTCCTCATAAATATGAGTGGGGGGATGCTGTTGTAACCATGACGATATAGCGAGAGGTTCGTGGGAGGGCGGCGGCTCATCGCTTGGATCCTGGAGAGCGGCCGGTGTTGCTGGATTGGGGAGGAGCGCCCATAATCGTGCCCCGGGGAGTAGGCTTCGCCGAACCTCGTTAACAAATATCGTGCCTCTGGTGTCGTCTGTGATCTTGCATGTTCGCCCCGGTAGATCCAATCGACGCTTCCGCACTTGGGGATTAGCGTACAGGTTGTCGTTGTGGGGCTAATTTTCTAACATATGTGCCAATTTTTAGAGGCGGTCGGGTTAAGACAATTGATGCGATCCCAATATATGGGTATGTTAAGCCTCGGGATTAAGGGTTCCCCAACCGATAAACCGCAGACCGATCTGTCTAGGATCATCCGGGGGGGGCTACAACCATTTGGTGCACACCATCAGGTCAAGGACTCAAGCCATGCTCGAGCGTGCCGTCGCCTCTACTTTGCGCGGGGGGGGCTACAACCATTTGGTGCACGCCATCGGGTCAAGGACTCAAGCCAAGCTCGAGCGTGCCCGTCGCCTCTACTTTGGGCACGGGGGTTCGCTCGAGCCCCAGGCTTCCAACCATCGAGAGGTGAAGTCTAATCCTTGGCTGTGTCCCAACCTTTAGCTCCATCCAAGGCCCAGGAGTAAGAGACAATGCCTCCAGCCACTAAGGATCGGAGGGCTCCTAGGCGCTGCCCCTTTTGATGCGGCTTTGATGGCCACTCCCCGACCCGATAGGGTCACCCCAGGGGGGGCATGATGTTAGAAGAAAAACTCCTCCTTGGAATCCCAAGGCACATGGGTTTCTGGGCCTACACATCAGGCCCTAGCCAACCTCCCATGCCAACGAGAAGATTCTAAAAGGTTCGACTGGGAGAGGCCGATCGAAGCCAACAAAAGATGTCACGTAGGGTGTCAAGTCGAAGCAATCGTACAAGATGCCCATAGGACGTTGTTGCAAGACCCTCCTGTACGTCAACACACGAGCCATGTATCTAACCTACCTTAGAATATAAGAGGAGGAAGGGCGAAGCTAGGCTGAGCATGCGATGATCCATTCGACTCCTCACCGCTCTGCCCTGCCTAGCACTGAGGTCACTGAGAGCTCCTCCACCGCTCCCGTCGTCCTCCTCTTCTCTAACGAGGGGAACATTCACCGGTGGTGAGGCAACCTTAGGATTACTACTGAGCTAAGCCCCTATGAGATCTCTTCTTACACTCTGTTGTAACCCCTCGCTCAATTTTGGTTGCTAAGGCATCATCGACCTAAACTAGGATAAACCATTGTGTCCCCTCTGTGATTCTTATGTTCTTAAGTCCACCCGAGCCACTTACTTTCATACCGACTCAAATAATCATGCTTGGTGCGGTTTCAAATGCATGAAAACAGTTGTCCCTAAAAATGGTACTTCTAGACACAGGCGTCTTAACCTAACCACCTCTAGGAAAACAAGATTTACATTGGGCAAAGGGCCCGAATCAAGCATCACATCTGTCTAGCTCACACTACTACACAGAAAGACGTGGCAGGCTGATTGTTGTTTCCATTGTAGGTACGCACACGTGAGCCGATCGGGCACAATATAACGCTGTCACATTTTGTTCCGAACGTGACATGGGCTTTTAAGTAATTGGGCCAGAAATTCAGGGTGCTCGCACCTTATCGAAGGCCTAGTTGGACATTATGTTGTCCCTGGCCCGTTTGACGTGGCAACCACCACGGTGGCTGTCGTGGTCACCGCCGTCGTCCCGGGCTCCTAGCTACGTCTATCTATCGAAAATCAATCTGGCGACTGTTGCGCATACAATCAATCAAGAAAAAGTCCAGTCCCAAGCCCATACATTCAATTAAGAAAAAGTCCAGTCCCAATCGCAAAAAGTTTCCCCAAGCAAGATGGCCGGGTACTTTGATTCGATTGGACCAACCAAAAAACTGAGATTTTCTTCTTAACCTTAGGCCTTTGTAAGCCCACTCAGACATCCGCAAGTGCAGAATCGCGGCCCACATGCGTGCGTTTGTTCTGCAGGAGACAGCGGCACAGCATCCTATCCATGGCGGCGGCCATGTAGTACGAGGCGAGACGAGCTCGTCGTGGTTTGGCCAATTCGTTCGTTCGTCTGTGATCGATCGTTTGGCTGGATTTGGGAAACAAAGATTCATTGGGGCCAAGGGAAAGTGGTTGGGGGAGTCAGAGACGCGAACAAAAAAGTGAGTTTTGTGCTCATATGCTGCCTTGCGTGGTGTCCAATCTTGGCAATCTACAGTAGTCATGAACGTTGAACTTAGTAACTATGGAATCCAACTCTGCCGACAGGATTGGATCGCGCTGTGTGCCCTTCGTCCTGCTGGCGATCCTTTGGCGAATTTGGGACAGCCGGAACGGAGCTGTTTTCTGCGGGGAACCTTTCCAAGCTAACTTAAGTTCTAAAGCGGGCTTGCTTTGTTGTTTGGAGAAAACGCCTTCCGTCCCACCACCTTGTAAACAACCTTAGTTGCTGGCGAGCACAAATCGTCCATTGTAACTGTACCGCTTTAATCTCTGCTGGGTGACTGGCGGGAAACTCTGGTTCTTTCGTAATGAGAAGGCGGGAACCCCCCCCCCCCCCCTGGTTTACTTTCAAAAAGAAAAAAAGTTGAACTTAGTAGAACATCATACTACGTGAATCAACAACCCAAATGTATCGTTGAACATCTTAAGACAACATTGTAGAATAAATTAAAGTAAAAAATAGAACAAAAAATAAAGGGAGTTGCTATATTTTAGTCGCCTGGGATTTAGGAAAAATTCCAGGCGACGTCCTGGACCCTTGGATCTGCATCCAAGGGCCAGTTCTGTTGGCTATCGTTTCTCTGTACAGTCAGCACAAACGGGTCCGCGAATGAACCCGTAAACCCAACTCAGGCGTCTACCGAGCCCGCCAAACCACAACGGGCACATGGACCAAAACCTGTTAACTCAAGTTGCTGCTCATTTGGACCAAAATCGAACAATTGGCCCAACTAAAGCAGAATAAAAATCGAACAAATATGTTGTTGCATCCTTACAGGCAGGGCGAATCTATATAATTACAAAACACAAATATAAAAATTGCACATTTCAAATAGTGCAAATACTACTTATTGTCAATGCAATTGTACCAACATATACATAAGTAATTACAAGATCGAGCTCATGCGTGTGGAGCCTGAGGCCACTGCTATGCAAATCTGCATCTATCTTCTCCCACACCTTGCTCTTGCCATCGAGAGAAGTCTCTGTCCAGCAAAGGTCAAGGCTGCATCTATAGTGGCACATGTTAAGCACTATCTTCCATCAAAATGACTTTTGCACTGCTTTATGATAGTGCTTTCTAATCTAGTTTGTAAATTTAATCAAATGTGTCAGGGTATCTGATGACTTACCCAAGTATGATACTCATTAGAAGCAGCCCAAACCATGAATGTGATTTTATACCAAACATCACCATTGGTTTCAGATTGTAGAGAACACAAACTTCCCAGTTCTACTCATTCATAGCAGATATCACAAGTCAGTGATAGTGATAACAAGCAAGGCATCACAAGGAAGCACCATCTAACAAGACCTAGGTTTTACAAAATATATTGAATTAAGCATTGCATTCACAAAATAATCAGCACCATAAGGCTCATACTTAAACATTTCAGGTGATAGTAAGCTGCCCTTGTAGTCCCCTAGCAAAAAAAGAGGACATAAACAGACCTGCACAAGAAGCAACATTCAGTGCGGTGTTCAGTGTTCACACATCCAAAACCATACAAACAACGTAAATGGTGTCTCCTTAAATCACCATGGATCATTTCTGCATCACTGCAACAATAGTAGTAGTTCCTCGACAGCACAACAACAGTCATTTTCGTTTTAAGAAAATCAAGGGACCAAAATTTGCACTAAAACTGAATAGTGTAGGCACTATGCAGCCAAACTCATAATCACAATAGCGTAGGCACACAGAATAATTTTCAGAAAAAGACCAGGAACACCTACTCATTCCTTTTTGCGACAACAAAACATGTCACTTGATCCTTTCTTGCACAAATCATTTATCATACATTTAAACAACATACCAGCTCCCTTTACTGGTATTTGTATTTCCATAGGCACGCTTCAAAAAAAAAACCTAGATGCCCAGTAACCTCAAGATCCAAGAAGAAACCAAAAATTTACAATTGCTAAATAATGGTCTTGTAGTGATTGACAACAAAGTAGCACAACAATTGGTTATGTCTCAAAAGATAGTTTTCACAGATCAGGCAACAATACAAACCAGCCTTTGAATTATCAATTTGTGCAAAGAGAAGAGAATAAGTAGCAAAAACTTTACCAATCCACGATTTGCTGGATCTTGGGCTCAAAGTCCTCAACCTAACACACAGAGAACACAAACAGAGGACGCTGACTTACAACATCCTGCTGGGAACACCAGTAGACTCCACAACATAATCAACACCAACTGAACCCCACGGGATCTCCTTAGGGTTCCTGAAAAGCATGACAGAGCACAAGTTAGGTAAAAACAGAGAAGCAGCCTACTTCATCAAACACAATGACAGATAACAATAGACAAAAGTTATCTCCCTAGGCTAACACAATTACAAACCTATGATAGGATATAACAACACAAGCACAAAGATAATAGACAATATTTTTCTATTGAAGGATAATAGACAAAAAAAAATTCTCTCCAAAGGCCACAACAACTACAAACCATACACAAAATTTAGATATCTTAACCAAAAGTCAAAAAAGTCTTTGTTAAACACAAAGTGCAAAATATTCCATAATGGAATCAGGGGAGAGTCAACGCCTTCGGTGTGCGACCAGGGGATCTCCCAAGCACATACACACCAAGCTTGAATTCCATATCACTAGACAGAGGTGTGGAAATATCAAATGATATTGAGAAAACCATTTGTGAAAATAATGAAACGATATTCAGAAAACAACCACAGGAACTAGCAACTTCTTCCCATTATCACCTAGATCAAAACAAGCACAAATACAGAGGGACAATTCTTTTTTCTATAGATAGACAATGGATAAAAATTTCTCCCTAGATCGAAACAAGCACAATTACAGAGAACAATTTTTTTTCTATAGAAGGACAATAGACAAAATTATCCCCCTAGATCGAAACAAGCACAATTACAATTACAAAGAGAAAATCTTTTTTCTATGAAAAAATAATAGACAATATATTTTCTATGGAAGGACAATAGACAAAAAAATCTCTCCAAAGGCCAGCCCAACTACAAACCTATGATGGGATATAGCAGCACAAACACATAGACAAGAAACAATTATTTTCTATAGTAGGACAATAAACAAAAACTCTCTCCCAAGGCTAGCAAAATTACAAACCTAGAATGGAATGTAGCAGCAAAGCACATATACAAGAGACAATTTTTTTTCTATAGTAGGACAATAGACAAAAAGCTCTCTCCCCAGGCTAGGACAATTACAAGTATGAAAAAATTCATACCTCAATTTGAAAAAAACCAACATAACACAGCCAAGTTCAGTTTATTACAAGTTTCCCTACAATTCAGAATAATTGCACATATTTAGAACCCCAATTGCACAAATTCTCATATGCAATCTACTACTATCTAATGTGCAATCTATTGTATGCACATATTCAGTTGTGGAAACTGATTTGACCCATCCATTCCCCGGCATCAGATGGATTTTTTTCAACCAATTGTTACTAGGGAATGGATGGTTCAAACAAATTTTGTGATAGACAATAAGAAAAACTCACAAAAAATAACATATTAAGAGGCATTTAAGAGGCATAACCTAGAGGCTGAAAAATTCAGACCGTACACAAGAAAATTGCACATTAATATTAGTGCAACTATTACTATTTGATAGTGCAATTGTTGTCTTGGCCATTAGGCTCCAAAAAAACAAAAGTGCCTTCTGCAACCATTTAGATTCAATGCAAAATCTCAGATTCAGACCATCTAAAGTACAATAAAACTCACAGATATAACACACTTATGCTATCTATATCAACATGTCATCTCTAGATACACACTGAGATACAGATGGCCTAGGTGCAAAAAGGGGCATCTTCGATTTCAGAGAACGCAAAGCTATTTTTTTTTTTTTTAGAGAAAAGGGTTTCCCCCGCTTTCATTCAAAAGCATTACGAACATCGTCAAGGTTCCCAAGGTTCAGCGCAACACTGCGCGAATGACACAAGTCATCAAGCAACATGCCAGGAGCATTACAGACACAAGCATCGAAAACAGCATCATCACTGGCATTTGAAGAAGGCGCATCCGATCGATCCTGTGCTGATGCTGACTCCATCGATGGCCTCCACTCCAGTCGCGGGGGGCGCCTGCACAGCTCCTCCAAGTGCTCGACCAAGCTCATCAGCTGCTGTGCGACTTCCTCCTTGTACAAAGGCAACCACCCTCTTATCATCTTCGCGACCTTCCTCATCAGCTTCTCCATTCCTAGCCAAGTCGATCCCTGAAAACAAAGTTCATTGCGCAATTTCCATAAGCTCCATACTACCGCAGCATTAACAATGTTGATGACTAGATTTTTCTTATTAGAAAGCCACAATTTAGCAATGGACTCATAGTCCCGACCTACAAGGGTACCGGACAGCTAGAGACAATATTCCAGATAAACTTTGCTACAAAGCACTCAAAGAAAAGGTGAGACACCGACTCATTCTCATTACAGAAAAGGCAAGACAGGTCTTCTACCTTCCTTCTTTTTTGCAAATTATCCCTAGTCAAACACTTATTATGAGATATTAGCCAGAGAAATATTTGCACCCTAGGGGGTATATGCAGTTTCCAGACCATATGAACAAACTCAGGGAACACTCCCCTACAATTGATCACAAAGATACATTGATTTGGACTGCATATTTCCCTTGGGAAGAATAAGACCACCGTATCTGATCTTCCTCATCATTTAATACCACTTCTTCCACCAAACTACATAATTCAAACCATTGGTTCATTTGTTCTTCTGTCACTCTTCTTCTAAAAGTGAGTCTAAGCTCATTTCCATCCCAAACTTGGCTAACCGTTTTGCCTTTCGATCACAGATCACATATAATGGCCAGAACATGATTGCTAAGGAAGCATTTCCCAGCCATTGATCCTCCCAGAATCTGACCTTAGTTCCATTCCCAACTACCCAATTCACCCCCATCCAAGCAGCCTGTGCTGCCCAAAGTACTCCTTTCCAAAAAGGAGAAGCTCCAACATCTGGGCAGCAAAATAGGTTAGGATTACAGGTTTTGTACTTGAAGTTCACAATCCTACACCACATGGCATCATTATTAAGATGGTACCTAAAAATCCAGGAAGTCAGCAGGGCTAGATTCAGGCTTCTAAGATCAGGTATCCCTAAACCCCCCATCTCCTTCTGTTGTGCCTGCCTAAAAATCCACATGTCATCTCTAGATACACACTGAGATACAGATGGCCTAGGTGCAAAAAGGGGCATCTTCGATTTCAGAGAACGCAAAGCTATCAGCTACAACAAGAGGAGCCAGCAAAAAACACTTAGGTAGTAAGGAAATGATTTATAAAATACAACTAACAATCCGTGAAAAATCACAGGGTTACCTTAACTTAAAAGTGAGATATTAGCAACCAGCTATGCCACAACATAAGCGTCGCATAGAGCCTGCTCATGGATAGAACCAAACGTTAAGAAACTATGCGGCTTCCCATACCCAGGCAACAGCATTTCACCTTCCATTCGGGATAACTCTTTGACTTGTTGATGCCTATATGGGGACTATAGCCATGGTTGTCTCTGATTTCCATCACCTCATTAACCCTGAAATAAGACAAACCTGCTGAGATAACTGACAAACTTGAGAGCTATTTCACCAAGTGAAATGAGATTTATCTCAAGATAGTGTATCATAAATGACTGAATTGATCGAAACTCAAGCTTCAAGTTTTGATCGAAGTGCAAAACTTCAGAAGGTTGAGTGTTTGTAAAGAATAGCGCTAAGCTAATTGAAGGTAATTAAGTGTTTGAACGGTGAGTAGAATTGATCGCTCGTATGTAATTGTTTTCTTTAAGAGATCACTAGATTAAATGAAAATTCAAACTCATCAAACCAAGAAGGAATTCATGTAAACTAATTGAAGGTATCACTACCTGATAATTCATAGATCAACAAGTACAGCTAATGGGACAAAGCATGTCATTCAAAGCCATGATGACTTGGTCAGGCTTTCTCTTCCCAAAACTAGTGTAGAAGTCAATCAAACACTCCCTGAAGCAACATCACATTCCAACAAGTAATGGGACAAAGCATGTCATTAGAACATAAAGGATATTCATGATCAAAGTTAACAATGATATTGCAGGTAAAGATCTCTTACCGGATCAGACCATCATCTTTAGATTCCCATAGCTTAAACAATGAGTCAATCATTTCCATTTCCAGGGACAGGGTGTGGACAGAAGCTCTGTATTTCGAGATAAGAAACACAAAAACAAAACAAAAACTACCATTTATTATGTACAATAGAAAATTATAAAACTTATACTTGCATAGCAATTGACAGTAGATTAGAATGTCCAGGAGACCTGTGGCTGACATCCATCCCCGTGGATAAATCGAAGAAATTCAAGAGGCAAACTAGCCTAACAGTTGGTCTATACCACAGGCACTGGGTCGTGTAGCGCATGGACAACACCATAAATTTTCTGCAATGACCCGGAAACCTGACATCGAATCCCCTCCTACACAACCTCCCAAAACCATTCCTTACATCACGCATGATGCTACTTCCTGAGGACCAGTTGAGTTCCGCCAGAAGCCATTGCACTCCACTCCTAGCTGATATCCTAGTGGGCCTGAATAATAAGCAAAAGAAACAAGCGTTAGACAAATGAGACGTCTGCATATCTTAATATCTTAAACTGAAATGTTATATGTCATAGTGTTAGTGAGAGAAATTCGAAAAACATCCCTTAAATATTAAACCATCAGTGTTAGTGAGAGAAATTCGAAAAACATCCCTTAAATATTAAACCATCCAATTACATCAACTGTCAAAACCTACTATAAAAGAAATAACTAGCTGAATGGTAGCAGTTGGATGATAAATGTATGGATCCCAAAAAATGTTTCAGCTTTCTTTTAGGAAATAGATAGGAGAAACGTAGCAATTAAATAAAAGAATGACAATTTATAGCAGAGAATTTTAATACAAGAAACTGATCAAAGAGACAGACTAAAGATTAGTGACTAAAGAGCATAGGGGCCCAACAAACAGAGATAGAAGCAACAACTGCTTTGACTGAAATGTTATCCATCTGCTAGATTGACATCTGAATGTCTACTAACAAATAAAGATGAAGAGCCAGAAACTCAAATAAGACTCATATAGTTATAGATGGTTCTTGTGATATTATTATATATACTACAGTCTCAGTCAAAGCACTATGTAAGAGTGCATTTTACTGTCAATTGAAACAGCATATGGAGTTCAAAAACTGGGAAACATCCACACAAGCATTCTCTGTACCCATTATGATGAAGCTCCCATCGGCTGACACCGCATACCAATGCCATATTGAATTTGAAGACAAGAAAAAAATTCAATGAACAAAGGTGGCTGAACAAAGGCCTATTGTCTCACCTTTAGGGTAATAGGAAAAATGAAAAAAATAAACAAATGCATCAGACCCCCTACCCCAATCATTGGTTCTCTTGAATCAGTTAGCACAAACTAATGGAATACAGGTTCAAACCGGAACCAATAACAAAAGGGTTTCTTAGAAGAATAGCACATTGGTTGAACCCACCGGCCCCATACATCTATTTGCCACATGAGCATGCAAAACAATCACGACAAATACCATGCATAAAAGTAAATGATCAACAATTTTTTAACCTGCTGTACATACTAAAAAGTAGATGAAAATGTCTGCACAATAAGCCAAGCTTAGTCACAACTATCTTTGTTCATGATTTTCCAATGGTAGTGACACCACAAATAACTACAAGATTCTTCAGCTCACGCGATGCTCAATAGTGACACAAGTAACACAACAATCACAAGAATCACAAGAAGAAATACAAGTAACACAAGTAGCAACACCTCCATCCAGTAAAAAAACAAAGGCTTAGATTCAAACCACCCTTCTTGAAATCCTAAAACTGATTGAAACCACATTGAAGAGCAAACCAGGCATGCAGAGTATCCTATCCTATACATGAACCATGAGATATTAGATGCATGCCTGCATCCATGTTCCTCAAACGTCTTGACCAGATGCACAAGGCAGATGAAGAGAATAACATCAATAAAATCATTCTGAATCACTGACCAGACTACTAGTTGATTTGCTTCCCCATGGCCATGATGCAAAATCACCAAAGCACATCTCCATGACACACATGAAATGCACAAATGCCATCAGTGCAAGGAACAAAGCAATATAGATCTACCAAAACCACCAAAATAGAAATCCTAAAAACAGTCACAAATCAACCTACCAATCATGCATGCATGTCATCACAGACTAGAGGACGACATCAAAAGCAACAAAACATCCAACGCTCCCACGAAATCCCCATCCACTCTTCTATTTCCCCTAACCATAGCATGCAACATCAAGCAACCCCCAACCACATCGAGACAGACAAAGAGGACATCCTTCTCCCATGACCGAAATACAACATCCCCAAATCATATATGCAACGGATTCCCAATTCTAGCCAAACCTACAACACAAATCATATATGCATGCATCTTCTGAAGGTACATGCATGTAGATGCACACAAATCCATTCCAAAAATAGCCATGCTACCTCATACCGCAACAGATCAATCTGCGCTCTCCGCTGCCATAGCACAACTAAGCGCTACCCCATTTCGGTGAATCCACCATCAGAGAAGCCATGAAATCAATGGAGTCAAAGCTAACCACAGCCACAAAAGCCCCAAGTAAATCCGCAATCCTACACGCCTCATGAACAAGCAGAGTTGCCTACCCTATCCCACCAAAATGCAAAAATCCCTAACCAAAGCTAGAGATCCATGAAGGAAATCCCAAATCAAAACAAAACCCTAATGCCTACATGAATCCTAAACAAACAAATCAATGGGATTCGATTATGCACCTTATCCTCGACTAGGAGACGGAAAAGATGAAGATCCACTGGAGTACAGGCAGGAATAGGGGTCGGAGAAGAAGGTGAAGCAGATCTAGCGCACGAGCACCTGCGGTCGCCGGAAAAATGGCCTACGCCCGCGCCGGGAGGGAGAGCATCGCCGTCGCCATCGATGAGAAGAATAGGAGACGGGAGGAGGCGAAGCGAGTGGGAAAGGTGAAAGTGACCGCTCGCAAACAGTGACAATAGTGGGTGCGGTTCCAACTCGGACTCGTTCCACAGACGGATCCGGACACGCGTCGCCTTCGCTCGCAGCCGCTCGCCTCCGCCAGTCCACACGCGACGTGTCGCCTGGACAGAAAAGACAAATCCAGGCGATGACAAGAATTGAAAAATAAATTGATATTAAACCTCTACCTATTAATAAATTGGTAAAATTTCTAGATTTTTTTTGGTTTCTGCGCCTCCCCCCGCATCTCATCCCATGTTCTGCCTCCCTGCCTCTCCTTCCGTTTGCATTACAATTAGGATTATTTAATTAATTTATCGTAGACGGGTACAAAAATAATCTATGCTTGCCCAACAATTTCACAGTCCGTATTGGACTCAAACTCAAATTAAATAATTACAGATTCCATATATGACTGTGTCCTTACAATCCCATTTACAGATTCTGTATAGGAATATGAAATTCTATATGCGACGATGCGACTATATAATTATGTTACACGGCCCTCGAGAGAAGAGAACAACTGGAATAAAAAAAATAGACAACAAGACAATACTCCTCCAATTATGGATATCAACGATGAACCATATGATAAAGCCTGCATGTAGCTCCGGCGGGTGAGTGTTGGCGGTACTTAAACTCATTTCTAACCCCGCCAACTTTAGTCTAGGCAACACTAAAATTCACCTAGAATAGGCCTCTACTCTAACTATTTCCACAGTATGGTGCAGATCCTTTGTTTTGCAGGACACACTTGATTCACACCTGAAATGGACCAAGACATGAAGAAAAATACATGGGTGAAAACACCTTTTATTTTGGTCCAAGCAAAACAAGAGAAAAAGAAGGAAAATCCAACTTCGAGGCCAGCCCAACCAGAATAACCAGCATGGGCCGACCAGGGGCCCAACAAGGAGGCAACCGACCAAAGCTGAAGGCCGGCGGGGCCCAGCCTGGCGCGAGCGCGCCTGAGGCGCGCGCGCCCGTCTGAGCGCGGCCCGGGCCCAGCTTTGGTTGGTCGGTTTGTTTGCCGCCTCTGATGGTCGGTTCGGGGTGTTTTCGACATTGCCCTGCGGAAACCGACCATCCCACTCCTATATAAGCATGGGCAAGCCTCCCCCCTAAAACAACAATTCATTATTCATTTTAGTTCTCACTCTTCACCATACCTCCATTCCACAAGTGTACAATAGAGAGAGTAGAGCCACTCTACCTAGCCTAGCTAGAATAGAAGTAAGGAGTGAGAGAGGAGCAAGAGTAGAGCATCTCTTCAAGAGAGCTCTCGGGAAGCTAGTCTTCCACGGGGCGGAGTGCTGGACTTGTCGGCTCCCTCCTCGCTTGTACCTCTACGGCGTCTTGCTACTTGAAGTAAGACACCGTGTTTATCTTTCGGTAACACCTTTGAGTAAGTTATTCTTGCTTGTTATCTTCTTGCGGGTTCGTCGTTCGTCCCCGTGACGGAAGCTCTAGTAAGAGGACCCCTGATAGAGACGGGAGCTCCTGGCCACCGCTAGAGTTGTAACAACTGGCATAGACGTGGTGTCTAGGCTAGGACCTACCTTCGTTTGCCTCGTAGTCCACGGTTGAGGTGGTAGGCGGCGGAGTGGTGACAGCCCCCGTCCGTCCCTTGTAATCCCCACGTCCGGCTACGGCATAGAGCTACAGGCCGGCATCACTTGGCGTACCAGTGCGATCCGGTGCACCGAAGTAAGAAGTTTAGCAACGAGTTTAGCCATCTCCTAGGCCCATTACCCTAGAAAACCTCACTACCTAAGCTATCCTACTCCATCTCTGGGCAACCTCTAGTTAGAATTAACTCACAAGCCGTTCTTCGTGAAAGAAATACGATACCCGATTACTCACCGGGTGAAGTGCTATAACGGTGATTTCCGTGCGCTTGCGGATTTGGCTTGCACACGCTAAGAAACGCCAACAAGCATTTACGGCGCCGTTGCTTGGGAATCGGTTGTCGCAGTTAGCTCGAACCTAGATTGCCCGTGTACCTTGACCTACCTTTGCTCCACTTCTTTTATTTTATTTTAAGAAAACAAAAATACCCATGGAGCAACCAACCATTTACAACCTATCCGCTCCGAAGGGCGAGCTCATTCAAACACCCCGATCCTCGAAGCCTATCACGGCTTCCGAGTATGAGCTCCGCCGGCTTTATAGCCATGGTTCGGGACGAAGCCTTCTCGGAGCTTGGAATATGAAAACCCATATGATCACCTACGGGAGTTTGAGCAACTCTGTGCATGCCTGACCATTGCGGGCATGTCACAAGATACTTTGCGGTGGAAATTGTTTCCCTTTTCCCTCCATGAAAAGGCGAAGCAATGGTACACCCAAAACGTAGGGAAAGTAAACGGAGATTGGGAAGAATTGCGTAAGCATTTTTGCTTCACATTCTACCCTATTTCTCGTGTCGCTTCTCTACGACGAGGTGCTCAACTTCCAACAAAAGAGAACGAAACCATAGGTGCAGCACTGGGAACGCTTTTTGATCCTAACACGATCGGGCCCGGACTGCTATTCCTAACCTTGTACTCTTACAACACTTTTGGTTAGGATTAGACGAAATTCTGCCCTATTACTCGATGTAGCTGCACGGAGGGTCGTTCCGGACAAAACCACCGAAGAGGGGCAAGCTCTCTTGGATCGCATCCAAGAGAATGCTCCTCCCTTAGAACCCATCCGTGTAGAACCCGAGCTAATAAAAGAGGATGTCTCTTCGGCGTCAGCCGAGCCTTCCCAATCCATAGAGAGACCCTCTCCCGAACCAGAACCCAAGACGGAAGAACCCATGGATCTTCCGGCTTTCGAGGATGAGCTTTTCGAAAGTTTAGGAAATACCTCGAAATATGAGTGTCGCGCAAAGCCACCAATTCCCGTTGCTCCTAGCGAACCCCTCGATGAATTTTTTCTCAAGGAGTCCGTTAGAGAATTAACTTCTGTTATGAGCTCGGAATGGTTGGCAGAAGGTGAGCTCGCGTCTGAAATAATTCAGATTCGTGCTCCATCTTCTACCCGCCGCTGCAAAATCCAGCGGAAATGGGTGGATGTTTTGTACAATCCTACCGTTGGAGCGAATATAATGTCCTACTCCTATGCACTTACATGTCTAGGAGTAACGTCATTTACCCCAACAACACGGTCCTTAAGAACACCAGATTCCGTTCAAGAAGGACTAGGGATTGTACATAACGTGACACTCCACCATGGAGATGTCAAAATGGCCCTGGACTTCATTATCTTTGACATCCAGGAATTCGACATACTTATCGGGCATCCCCGGAAACACTCTTTGACAATCCGTCAAAAAACAAAAAACGGAAATTAACGTGAAACTAGGGCGAGAAACATTCCCAATTCAAGTCACTAGAGCTAGGAACTCAGTGACCGAGCCTCCCCCTAGTATGCCCATAGAGGTTCTAGCGGTTGACATGTTTGAGTCACCCGAATCGTCTTTAGATAAGGATGCAGAATTCTTTGTAGAAGAAGAAGACGAGTTCGGGGAGACAGTTGATCTTCCTATAGGGGAGAAACCGCCTAGACCTCCAGTTGAGCTTAAGCCCTTACCCAAAGGCTTACGTTATGTTTTCCTGAACGGCGATACCCAAACTCCTGTCATCATAAGTAACCAACTTAGTGATGAGGAGACGACCAAACTCATAGCCGTCCTAGAAAAACATAAGTCGGTCTTTGGGTATTGCCTAGACGATCTTAAGGGGATAAGTCCAACGCTCCGTACCCATCGCATTCCCATAGAGCCATCTAGCATACCTTCGCGGGAACCTCGGCGCGAGGGGCTGAACAATGCGATGCGGGAAGTCGTGAAAAGGAAGTCCTAAAACTTTTTCACGGGATAATCTATCCCGTACCACACGTGATTGGGTTAGCCCGGTCCAAGTGGTTCCCAAAAGGGAGGAATGACAGTCATTGAGAACGCTAAAACGAACTCATACCTCAACGAACCGTCACCGGATGGTGAATGTGCATTGATTACCGAAAACTTAACAAGGCAACAAAGAAGGATCACTTTCCGCTCCCCTTCATTGATGAAATGTTGGAACGGTTAGCGAAACACTCCTTCTTTTGTTTCC
Source organism: Themeda triandra (assembly GCA_018135685.1). Classification (NCBI taxonomy): domain Eukaryota; kingdom Viridiplantae; phylum Streptophyta; class Magnoliopsida; order Poales; family Poaceae; genus Themeda; species Themeda triandra. Next base: position 125,351 of record JAENPR010000565.1, on the reverse strand, counting down.
TTGATGGGTATTCGGGATATCATCAGATTCCCATCCATCCGGATGATCAAAGCAAAACGACCTTCACATGCCCCTACGGAACATACGCGTACCGTAGGATGTCGTTCGGGTTGTGTAATGCACCCGTGTCATTTCAACGGTGCATGATGTCTATCTTTTCGGACATGATCGAAGAAATCATGGAAGTTTTCATGGACGATTTCACCGTCTATGGAAAAACTTTTGATCATTGTCGAACAACTTAGACGGGGTCTTGCAAAGGTGTCAGGACAAAGATTTGGTACTTAATTGGGAAAAATGCCATTTCATGGTCCGAGAGGGCATTGTCCTGGGGCACTTAGTGTCCGAGAGGGGAATTGAGGTAGATAAGGCTAAGATAGAGGTTATTGAGCAACTACCTCCCCCGGTAAACGTGAAAGGAATACATAGCTTCTTAGGTCATGCGGGGTTCTATAGAAGATTTATCAAAGATTTTTCGCAAATCTCTAGACCCCTCACAAACCTATTAGCTAAGGATGCTCCTTTTGAACGTGCCATTGAACGTGTGGTGGTGGTGGCTAGATCTCAGGGCCCCTCACAAGCACTAGATCCGGAGACGTTTGTGCTAGAGGAGAGCTACTTTACTCCACGCTGCCCCTACCTATTGAGGGCCACACCAGAGGAGGCGCTAGCTAGCTGCCGCTGCAGCTGAACCTTCAAGCATGCAACGGCCCTCGCCGCCACCTGTCAGGGCTAGCTCCTTATGGCCGCTCGCTGAGAGAGCGAGAGAGAGACTAGAGAGAGCTCACTGTTCATGCCACGCACCTAGTGACAGAGGGGTGGGTGAGAAACGAGGAACTCCAAAAATAGCCTAAGTGTTCATTTATATACGCAACACTGGTGCCTTTCTTTGTGCCTCAGGTAGTTTCTCTGAGTGAAAGGGCCTCTAGCCTAGTGGTTAGAGCACCCGAGTAGCACTCGCCCGACCTAGGTTTGACTCCCCGTGGGAGCGAATTTAAACAGGCCGCATTATCAAAAAATTTAAAAAAGTAGGCTGGGGTTTCCCTTGCTAACTTCGGTGACCCTTATGTAAATCGATTTGAGAAGGAGGTTATTTTATGACCGCCTACTACATAGGTAGATTTTACGTGGCGAGCATTTCTAACTACCTCTCGTAAATAAAAAATGACAGCCTCCATTAATCGCAAGAATTAAATGAGGTGGATGGATTTGTGATTGCCTCAGTTAATGTTGGGGCATCGCCTCCTAAAATAATTTGTGTAGTAGTGTTTGTCTAGGGGCTTGACATCATTAACTACATCTTCATCAAGATTTTGGCAAGGGATTTGACATCATCAACAACGACATCATCAACATTTCAGCAAGAAATCTCCATCGAAATTTTTTATTTCACTTTTGCCAGCATTTTGCGGTGAAAGAAATTGTCATCAACATCTTTGACATCAACTTCACCTATATTTTGGAGTGAAGTAACCACTATCATCGTCTTCAAAAGAATGTCCCACAAGCACTATCCAAGAGGCAGTGGACAAGTATTTCACCTGTTGGCAAAAGCTTTGTGTAGCTTCCATGAATGAAGGATTGAAGATAGGATGTGAGCACCTATGACTATTTGGACTGCATCAATTGCCCTACTTGCTTCAACAACACCAATGCCTTTTTCAACGAAGGTCAAGCTGCTAGGTGCTCATTTCCAAGAACCGAGCCACCGAGGCGTGACCAAACAGCGCCATCGAAGACTAGCTAAAGACAAATCAAAGAAAAACTAGAGGGAAAGCAGTTCCTATACTATTTGTGTATAGTACAAATTAAAATTGTGTACGTAGTCTAGATTGCAATGGGGACCACACCTTATTGTATTCAGCTATTGGCTTTTGAACTTTCAATCCAAATCGAATAGCTAAGGGGAAACTATTAGGGGTGTGTCATATGTTGGGTATCCTTATCATGTCAAGGGCCTAATTACATAGCCTACTTAGGGGCCATTTATTGCATTTAGTGTCATTTTTAAAATAGAAGCCCCAAGGGGTCCATTTTTAGCGCCTAGTTCCATTTCTATAAATATAAATCTCCATAGGAGGCATAATCACAATCTCCTCTCCACCTCCCTTATAAAAGTGGGAGAGTGGGGAGGTGGAGAGGTACCTTTAGCTAAATCACAAGTTCAACTTTCTCGTTTTCTCTTGCCCGTTGCTCTCTGTTTTGTGGGCTAAACCAACAAACTCTCCCATAGAGACAACATACACGACCTCAAGGATGACCGCCATATAACCAACCCGACTCCACCGAGATTTCAATCTAACTCCACTTAGATCTTTTTTAGGACTTTCACATGTCCCATTATGTATATTGTCGAGATAAACATCATGACTGGGAGGCAGATTATTATCAGTTTTTCCTAGGTCTTTAATGTATCAGAGAATGTAGTCTGGTCTATCCCAAGAATGTTGATGTTCAGGGATAATATTTATTTTCATCATAGCTATGTTTGCTTCGCTATCTAGGAAATATGCAAAGGCCTATGAAACATAGTCAGGTTTAGGGTTTTTAACTACTACTTTTTTGGGTCCTACGCCATAAAATAGGTCGAATAGTAGATGTTTTGGGATAAGACCCGTATCATAGCTATGTTGGTTATTAATATTTAGTGAGTAGCTCTATCTTTTTTGTCTCCTCTTGGTAAACATCTACAACAAAACAAAATAATAAGGAATATATGGCTGATGGACTAGGAGATGGAGTGGCAGATGCAATAGCAAATGTGCAGACTGTCATTACTGTGCCCAGACGTACCACATACAAGATTTCAAGCAAGAGCACTCCGGCAACAAATCCTAGTCCACGAAGGTCAAGTCTTGCGATGTAGAGCTTAGGAAGAAACAAAGTGAAATGTAGGACAACAACAATAACTTTCATCCACTTCATGATAGCCTCATCAATTTTGAGGCCAGAGAGACAACTAACAGTGTATGGAGCTCACACCACAACATTGTAGAGGTGCAAAAGCCTATTAGAAGTAATCATTAGGTCTTTGTACACCACAATATGGTATATCAAGTATACAAAGTAGATTGATCACAAACTCTAATATCACCTAAACAAAAACATGAAATGCAAGAATGTAAATCAAGCACATGGTAACATGGTTGTTTATCCTGTGGTTCAACTCACCACCAAGGCTTGTCGAATTCCACATTTTTGAGGTATCCAAAAAGATTGGTTCTCCACCAAGGATTGCCTTGCCCTCGTTCTTAAATCAAGAGAATGAACTCTTGAAGCGAGGGGTGATTTCTTAGCTGCTAGAGAATGATTACAAACATTCCCGCTGCTTACCACAAGCACGGGAGCTCGTCAGGCGACGACTAGCCTTCAAGGAGACTTCATCTCCAAGAGTAACAAATGTTCAACAAAGATCGACAAAGCCTAACAAGTACTCAAGGTTTGGATTGCTCTAATTTGCTCTCTATCTCTTAATTGCATAGCCAAAACATATAATAGTGCACTAAGCACTTCACCCTCAACGCCACCAGGAGGTGTGGGATTGATATATATTGCCACCACACTCAAGTTTGCCGTTTGGATTCGAAAGCTAGTTGGTAAGGTCTATAAGGTGCGGCGCTGCTGCCCTTGAAGTGCAGCACAGTTACGCTCCCAGAGACAACATAGTTCACCTCAGAAAAAAATCCATAACTCTTTACATTGAACTCCATTTTTAGTGATCTTGGACATTCCATAAATCTTGCTTCAAGGGCTATCCAACCCTATAGAGAACAAGCCCAAGATCAACATGTGCAAGTGTAGTTCTAAGTGTTTTCTCTCATTTTAACACCTGGGTTCGGTTAGTGTGAGTACTTGAGAGTTGTCTATCATTAATTTGTCTTGCACCCCCTTGATAGTACGCCATACCTATATTGAAGATTAAGAGAATATAACCAATTCAACTACTTGAGTCTTCAATGTTCCCACATCTGTTTTTTAGTCAAAGGATAGAAACTATCCGGCTTCATCTACCCATGGGTAGAATCAGGCCAAATTATTATAACATCAAAAATAAAAAGAAAATGATGGAAGAAAATACATCTCCAACAAGGGGCTCAAGTAGTCCTACATGACCTATGACTTGCACCATGATGTCAACTCCACTAGAATAAGAACACTGACATCAAGAAGAAGCGACCAATCACATTTGTCAGACCTAATACATGTACTGAAAACGTTCGACACCGATCACCATTGAAGACTAGATTCTTCCTCGACAACAGCGCGAACTACTTGGTGTAGATGCTCGCCTAACGCCGAGTTGTTACGCCATCGAATACCACCTCCGCCTTGAGCTGCACAACAAGCAGGGATACAACGCGGGAGAAGCCCGGCCTTGCAACAAGAACTTCGACGACGCGCCTGCGCCACAGCCACCGACCAGGAGAAACCTTTTCACCCAGTTATTGAACGCCCGTGGATGCTGTGGTGGATAGACGACCAATAGGTTCAGCGATGCCTTCAACGGTCCGTGGCACAATCAGTACCACCGTTGCTGGCCCGGCATAACATGCTAGGCAAGGTTTTCACCCAACCGTCGCCACCACCATCGACTCTGCGCCCGGCCAACTCGGAAGGCTGCCTCACCAAAAGGTCACCATTAGCTTCTCAGACGACCGTGCCCGAGGCCCAGGACCCCTTCACCGCCATTCACGAGGAACACACCGCTCACGAATCAGATCAGGAGAGGGAGAGGCCAGATCCGGCCATACAGGGCATGGATCCGCCACCAACCTTCACACCTTCCATCGCCGGCGCGCCGCCACCATGCCGAATCGCCATCACTGCCGGAGGATCCACAAGCAGGAGGAGGGAAGAGGAAGGAGAGGGCTGGTCACACAGCTAACTCCTCCGTCGCGCCTCCACACGCCACCTCTACCACATCGGCGCGCCGCCGCCACAGCCGCCATCACTTTCGAGTGCCGACCCGCACCAGGATCTCGCACAGTTAGGCGTGAGGCCTCGCCGCCACCATCCTAGGGGGTTGCGCGGGCCTCTTGGGAGCCCCCTCCGGCGGTGGTGAGGCGGAGGGGATGGGAAGCGAGCTGGCGGTGGGGTTAGGGTTGGGGCCGCCCGGGTCGCCATGCAGGGGTGACGCGAGGGCGTTTTCGTATCATTCGTGTGTGGGTGGAGAGCGTGGATCAGTGTTCCCGCATTGGTGCTAGGATTTTCCTAGTGGGTTACATGTGGGGTCACATATGACATGCGGGTCCATGAACAACAACTTTCGCAACAACCACAATCGAACCAAATATCTTTCGGCTTTCTCACAACTCACAACTCAAAACAAACAACCATTTTTACAGCCTGTAGCTAACAGTAGCTGTTTCAAAAGCCATAGCTTAAACAAACACTCCCATGTCATGTAATGCAATGCAATAACTAGAAGTGCCAGGTGTGCTCCACATGATTTTTATTAAGGAGGCTATCCTGTATAGCATAGTTTGTATGGACTTTGATTTGTATTTTATGCACTTCATACTAACTTGATCTCTACTTATTATTTATGGTTTTTTAGTTATGATCAGCGATGGAGCTAACGCCCGGTTAAGGCGGGATCATACTCTGCCCTGCTGAAACTAATATAGTGGATTCCAGTCATTCTCATACAAAATAAGGGAGAAGGTAATAGATGCATGTATCCCTCACTTATAACTTTCTAATTTATTATGATCTGATTCGGTTCCCATGATTAAAGGGTGGACATTTGCTTTCTTTCAATATTAAAAAAATATGACGGGCTTAGTATTTTTTTTTGAGATATTTTACCAAGCTTGGAAATAATATGAGCCGTCCGTTTCCTCGGATCGAATGGTCTAAAAATAGGTGGAACCAAGTGGGAGGAACTTAATCTGTGGGTTGGAACCAAAGAAAGATGTGGACCCAGAACTGGTATTGAAGGGTAGGAGGGTACTTTGACGTATAAAGAGTAGCTTCTTTAAATCAGCTTCTTCTTTGAATCATAAAGGAGTTGCTTTATTGAATTAAGAAAAAAGAGTAAAATGCATCAACAGTCCTCAAACTATTAGTGTCTTCCCATCTGAGTCCTCAAACTATGCAAGTGACTATTTAGGTCCCTGAACTACTATGGTTGTGCACCAATGGTCCAAAGTCCGCCATGCCAGCACCAGCTTGACATGGTGAGTGCCACGGTGGCAGCTAGCTAGACGATATGGCTATGCTATCTTCTAAAAAAACCCTGCCTCTTTCTCAATTATATATTCCTCCTCCCAAATCTGAGCGGAGCAAGCCGGTGCCGCAGCGACACCACCGACGCTGTAGCGCGCGTGCGAGCTGCTGAAGCTGCCGCAGCCAAGCGGGCGTGTGGGGCGAGCATGGCCACGCGGGGGCGCGTGCGAGTCGCACGGCCCTGCGGGGCCAGCCACGCCACCGCCACATGAGCCACGCGCTCGGCACCGTCCTGATCTGCATGAGGTCGCACGCCATGCCACCGAGCCCGCGACCGATGGAGAACCCCGTGATGCCCTTGACGTCCTCCTGCACGACGAACGCGTATTTGCGGTCGTCGGCCGTCCGGCTCGTGCGCGCGGCGCGCCAGCAGGTGACGAGCCGGTACTTGCAATTGGCCGGCACCGAGACGGCGGTGCAGCCTGCGCCGGTGCTTGGTGCTTGTCAGCAGCTTGGTGGCGCACCCGATGCAGAAGAAGCAGTTGAGGAGCTGCGGTCCCTGCCGCTTACCGCCGGACCGTGATGATATCTGTGCTCTGTCTACGCTGACGACTGTTAGCGAGCAACATGCCACGTTCTGTGGTTGCTCTTGAGTATAGCTAGTGATAGGCTAACTGACTTTGTGTTGTACATGTATCAGTTTGGAAACCGATATACAGATTGAGTTGTCATCATTCTTTCTTTCCATTGCTTACAACGACGACAGCGTACTTGGCGGAGAGGCCACGCGCGACGTCCACGCCGACGACGCCTGCCGCGTAGCCCATGCAGGAGAGGTTGAACGTCCTCATGTCTGCGCGCATGCGGTAGTGCCACGTGATCAGCGCGGCTAGCAACGGGGCCGAACCCGCTGCAGTTGACGACGAGCGCCCCACGGCAGACGGCGGACGGCGGAGGAGGAGAGGAAGTGTGCGATGTGCGAGAGGAGGGAGAGGTGGGCACCTCCCCATGGTCACCGAGCGCGTACTCGCAAGCTGCCGTCGCCATTGCCGGCGTGCGCGCGAGCAGGTGCCACCGCTGCTGCTGGGGCACGCAAGCAGGCAACGCCACCACTGCGGGCGGGCTTGCGAGCAGGCTCCGCCGCGGCAACGCGGGCGAGCCGCAGCCGTCGGTGTGGGAACGCGCACGCGAGCAGGCACCACCACAGCTGCTGCTGGCGCGCGGGCGAGCCAGCGTGTGTGCGTGACTGCGTCGCAGAAGTGGTAGCGAGCACCGCGTCCACGTAAAGGCGTGCGCGCAGCCGGTACAAGGGCAAAGATGCATCGCAAGATGTGCCTGGTCGTCGCAGCACAGCAAGCAAGGTTTGTCGTGTGGGTGAAGGTGCGGCACCGGTTTGTCGTGTGGGTGAAGGTGCGGCACCCAGAGAGGCATTCCGTCGAACATATTTACTCCTGCGCATCCCCACCATGGCAAGGACTTGGGAGCAAGAAAGAGAAATAGGACAGGGGGCTTTTGGGAAATTGGCATAGCCACAATGTCTAGTTGTCATTGTGGCATGACCACGTCAGCGTCTGGCACTGGTTCAGGACCTTTGGTGTGGGGTGACAATAGTTCAGGGAGCTAGATAACCGTTTTCATAGTTTGAGGACCCAGATGGGAAGATCTCAATAGTTTGAGGACTCTGGGTGCATTTTACTCAAAAAAAATGTGGCTTCTCGATCTATCCTAACGTTCTCCCAACTCCTTCGTCGTTGCTCGTCACCATGAGGCTCGCGGCGCGACGCCGCATTTCTTACCGTCGAGTGCCCCAACACCCACCTCGCTCGCTTCGACCGTGTCCACCGTGCCAACGGCGCCGCAACCCCGGCTGCCACGGTCCACATCTTCCCAGCGTCGCTCGACGCTGACACCACGCTGGTGGTACGACATGGGATCCATGGCACGCCATCCGCGGCCGCCGCCTCCTTTTGCTTCGCGTGAACTGCGCGGACGTCACCGCCGCCGCTACCGCCATACCTGCTGCCCGTCTCCCGACGCGCTCCCCCAACGCCGCTTCCCAATCGTCGGGCCGTCGCCGCCGCCGCTCACCTTCACCCCCCCTCGACCGCTGTTCTATCGCGGCGAACGCAGCCTGCTGGGCTCCTCCACGACGTCGCGAGGCCATGGCCATGGCCATGGAAGCCGCGACTGCGCGGGCCGTTCATCTCGATGCGCCGGCGCTGGAAACACCCATAGGTGGCGGCGGACTCGTGGTCACCGGCGCGCGGGCCTTGGTAGGTTGGCCCTGCACCTCCATCCCTATCCTAGCGCACTAGCTCCTGGCCGGCGGGTGCGGGATCTCACCGGCGTGTAAGGCCAAGCTTCAGCTCTAGGCATCCGCCTTGGCAATTGGTGAGCTTTCAAGTGTTAAGAGTATCTGTTGCTGCATCGGTCATCTGAAGATTCATGAACACAATGACCTGTGTCAATAGTGTTAAAGGTATCTACTATTATATGTTAGTACATTGGATGCACGTATCTCGTATATCGAATTTGGTTTAGCTTGTCTGGCTTGTTTTAGTTGAATTTGTTGGCAATCTCTGATTACACAGACATTCGTGCTTGACCCGTCGTTCCCTAGGCAGATTATCATTCTTGGCTTGTGTATTCGAAGAATGGAAATATGGGTCCTGCAGTTGAGGCAAATTTGAGGGTTATCTTTTCATTTGTATGTAAGTAGTATCACGATTGAGATAATACATAGCAATATTTGGTTAATAGGTGTTGTAACATCATGGTGCTGTAATGAATGTAGAGAAAAATAAAGTTCACTCTAAATTAGGTGATGCTTCATCGAATACACCCAGTTGCTTCGAAACTCTTACAAGAAAGCACAACAGCACTAGAGGCCCAGGGCTTAGCATAGAAGTAGCAAATACATAGGAGTAAAACATTTCACAAACGGGCTCAACTGTCACCTTACATGGGAGTCGTAGACAACTAGACATCAAACACAGATTCTAGGATGAAGGACGACAACTTGTCTATGTACATGAAGAGTCGCCTCAGGTTCTTTCTTCGGACTGTTGCCAAGTCGATGATGTCCGTGTATATCCACAGGTCAACAGAGTTTACCCTCTTGAGGTTGTCGCGGCAGAACAGACAGGACTGGGATCTTGACCACCTGCACTAACAAACATTACCCACATAGAACAATAGAGATCATACAGTCATCAAAGAAATAAGAGATTCAGTGAAGGAATCTGAAAGATATCGAACTTTGTAGGCTACCTAGTGATGGTCAGATTGACAGTCTGACACTAACAAACCACATGCTAGTTCTGCATCGACATGTTAACAACATGCACAATGGATGACCATTGCCCTTATTTGATGTAATGTAACAACACATGACTGTTTAGTTAGCAACCATATTTTCCATGATTAACTTTAGCCCTCAAAAAGAAAATTCAATAGAAGAATCAGAAAGATATCTTTTTTTGGCTAAGATACTGATAAGGCTGTCATCAACGAACTACATGCTAATTCTGCATTCAAATGTTAATAGCACAGAAAGAAGGACCATTGCCCTTACTTGGTTTGATGTATAATATCAATGACCATTGCGCTGCAGAGTCACCCACACAATCATTCTGCATCAGGGAGCACTCATATCTCTGTCAATGTCCTCCTCTATTGAATTTGCATCAACTCAACGATTCAGTCACATCTAAACAGATAATTTAACCAAGCCAAGGATTTAAGATCCATGAAATTGACACCTTTTCACACTTCTACCTTTCGCCAAAATGATGGAAGATGAATCCAGTGATTCACACAAGCTGTACACGGGGAGGGGGCAAAGGCAGAGATATCATACGTGTAGGACGATGAACACCTGCAGGCGCGCACCACTCCCTCCTCCGTGACATCGCCAAGTGCACAAGGCCACTTGCCACCAATCCTGTCCCAACCTCTCTGCTGCGACAGGCGGTGACCCACACAGGTGAGGGCGGCAGTCCGGGAGCCTGGAGACGACTACGCAGGCGATGGGGGAGTTGGAGAAGGATTGGCGGCGCGACTCACGTCGTGCTCGCGGCGGCGGAGAGACGACGACGCAGGTGATGGGGGAAGGGCGGCGACGGATCGGCGGCGCGGCGGGGAATGGCGCGATGGGGGACGAGGAGAAGGAACGACGGCGCGGCTCACGTCGTGCTCGCGGCGCGGAGGGACGACGACGCAGCGATGAGGAAAGGCGGCGATGGATCGGAAAATCGGAGGTGCGACGCCAGGCTCGTGGCGGCGGAACCGTACCTTCCGTAGGGGAGCAGTTTTTATTCGAGCAGTGCGTGTAGTGGATCAGGAGCAGAGAAGCTGTGCGATAAGAAAAGTACTAAACTACCCTCGAGTATGATTAAAGGGGAGGAACCGGCTCAAAAGGAGTATAACGGGAGGAACCTATGGTTCCATCCAAGCACCATAAAAATTCTCTTTTTATTTAGTAAATATTATACTTTTTCCCCCAAATCACTTGTATTTCATGGCAAATTTCAGTGGCCTGAATGTGCTATGTTACATGCGGGAGTGTTCGTAATCGAATCCTGTGATGGATATTGAACTTTACTAAAACTAAAGTATAATATTGATGACAATGAAATATATGTAAAACTTGCCTCTCTTTAAATAGGAGAGATTTTACAATGGTCGGAAAAAACATGGGCCTTCCATTAGGTGAGATCGGACGGTAGAAAAATAAGAGGTACCAAACTGAAAGTACTTGGTGGTACCAAATAGGTGGGGATGGTACCAAATTAAGTGGGGCCGGTACCAAAACATGTGGAGCAATATCTATTTTTTTTCAAACAAGGGTAAATGAGTCATTCTAACCCCGGTCAGCCAGCAGCCTCCGCAAGGCGGCCGCAGCGCTGCACGCCAGCACCCACCGGACGCCTCTCGGGTGACCTCGCCAGCCTCGCTAGTCCGTGACCTTGCCAACGTTCGGCAAGCCCTCTCTCTGGCATGGGTGTCGCCTTGCTAGCGGGCACGCCCAGCTCGCAGCGGGCGTCAAGACTCAAGAGCGATGCGCTGGCCCCTGTGCACGCACAAGGCTCCGCTAGATACGTACTCCATCTATGCATGCATGTGAGCTGTGGGATGTCATCCGTCAAGCTCTTCCATGACTGCTTCGTCGATGTATCCTTTGCTTGTCCTGTCTCAGGTTTGATTGGTCCTGTTGGCTGTTGCTTATTGATACTCTGTTCTTGTGAACGTGGCTCATAGTTGCCTGTTGGGTTTGCTTATTGATACTCTGTTCTTGTGAACGCGGCTCATAGTTGACACTCCTGTGCATACACCTGGTTTCCTCAAATTTTCTCAGCCGGGGTGGTGCTCGCGCCGGGGGGGTGGGGGGGCTACCGGGGGTAGGCCGGCAGCGACCGGGGCACCACTTGTGGATGGGCGACGCACTGCTGAGATTACGGTAGTCGAATCACAACGTCTCATTCCTCAATGGCACACCTCCATTACTAAAATACCCATAACAATATATTTCTCATTTAATTGCTTAGAAAATAAAAAAAGATGAAAGTACCGGGAAGTACCATGGTACTTTTCCAACCATTGTAAAAGAGCTCAATAAATATAGTAATAAAATATATATTAACAAAAAAGGGAATAAAAGTCACTATCAAGTAGAAAGTCAGCAACCTAGCAGTCAATATTATAATCTCACTGTCACTGCCGAATAAGATAAAGAGTCCACTGAATAGTGATACGTGTTCTTCCATTGTTGGCCGGGCGAGCACCGGTAGTAATTGGAAGGTTGATCTCCATGGATACTCTTTGTCTGTCCAATCTCGGTTGTGAAGCCAAATTTCGATCCATGCGGACAATCTGGAGGGAGGAGTAATGGAAGTAGTGTTAACATGTCTAGTAATGGACTAGTGTTAACATGTCTTGCTGCATGCCACAAGTCCAGATAAGCATCACATGGGCATTAAGATGTCAGCCACACCACATGTCCACACATGAGTCATGACACACCACACCCACTGCATGTCCGCACTCGGAGCTAACAAACCCTCTTAGCCTCTTGTAGTACGCATAGCTCGTGTCAGTCCATTGTCAGTCCATCGCTCACTTTGTCTCCATGGCTGCCAAGCAAGAACACCATCAGCAGCACAGTAGTCTCCACCGCGACCATCATTTCCTGGTGGTGGCCTACGGCGTGCAGAGTCACGTGAACCCAGGGCGCTCCCTGGCTCACCGCCTCGCAAGGCTCAACCACACACAGTCACACGGAACGCGGGATGGAGGTCTGTTCCGCGTCCCCGGAATTTTCGTTCCAAATGTGGATCGGGAACGCCGCGGTACGGACGACGGAACGTGCCTGGGACCACGTTCCAACACAAACTGGATCAGCGAGAGGACGAGAAGGCTGCGTCTTCCTCGATGGAACGGAGAGTTTTTGAGGGAACGATGGAATCAATCAGCTGGACTCAGAACTGTTATAGATGGGCCTCCGCCCAATCTGGGCCAATCAAATGGTTTATTTCTTCTTTCATTAGATCTCAATTTGTTTTATATATAGTATAAAAATATGTTATGTTCCAGAGATATGTTCCGGAAACATCGTCCCAATCACTGAGGATCACGATCCACTCTTCGAACCAATCGTCCCAAAGAAGTATACCCCCTTATGTACCGGGAACTTGAAATTGTCGATCCACGTCCCGCGTACCGCGTTCCTCGTACCCTACGTACCGGGAACTTTGTGGCCGCCCAACGTCGCTTGTTCCCCTCGCCTGACGGTGGTGGCGAGGAGGACAAGGAGGCCTGCAGCGAGCCAGCGACCACGGTGTCATCTCCTACTTCCCCCACTCGGACGGCACCAGCGGGCCCAAGACAGCCGAGGACTGGGCTCGCCGGCGCTGCGTGACCGCCAAGAGCCTCTCCGCCATCATCGCGCGCTTGGCCGCCGGCGGGAAGCCGGTCACGTGCATCGTGTTGATGATGGCGGGGCCAGCATTGGGCGACGTGGTGAGGCGCCACGGCATCCCCTTTGCCGTGTGTACTGGATCCAGCCGGCCACCGTCCTCGCCGCCGAGTACCACTACTTCCACGGCTACCGCGACCTCATCGCCGGTGACGACCCAGTTTGATAGCTTCCTTGCGATGCGCGAGACTCTGGACAAGTTGAGCAGGCCTGAGGTGAGGCGGGTTAGTGCCGACAGGTCGCTTGGTGCTTTGCTGCAGTGTCGATGAACAGGGGAGGCAGCGAACATTGGCCCAATGACGCAACGGACAGAACAATTGGAGACGCGGCCACCGTTTGTGTAATTGGGCTGGAAAATTCGGAGGCCCATTTGGACTCCACCGCCTGGACAAGTAGATTGCCGGAGCAGCGCGCAGCCTTGCGTAAGCCAGCAGTGAACATCACAATTCACAAGCTGTCAGAGTGTCAACATCTGCGAGCCAGGAGGCAGCGAACAATTGCTGGATCGACACAATGGTCCTCCTGGTCATGGGAACCCAAGTGTGGATGCCAACATTATCTGATAGTTCAGAGCATGAAAAATAGAAACTGAGAAATTTTGCATCAAGGTGCCATTTCTGCGCTGCATCGGAAGCTCGGACCAGTGCCGGTCGAAGGTAGCATTTTGTTAGGGGAGTGTCAACATCTGCGAGCCAGGAGGCAGCGAACAATTGCTGGATCGACACAATGGTCCTCCTGGTCATGGGAACCCAAGTGTGGATGCCAACATTATCTGATAGTTCAGAGCATGAAAAATAGAAACTGAGAAATTTTGCATCAAGGTGCCATTTCTGCGCTGCATCGGAAGCTCGGACCAGTGCCGGTCGAAGGTAGCATTTTGTTAGGGCCTGTTTGGTTCCAATAGAACTAGAGACTACGGACTAATTTTTAGTCCTCTATAGTCCCTAAATTACCAAACACAGGGACTAAAAGAGGGACTATTAGTCCTAGTCCACTAGTCTCTCTTGAGGGGCGAATTGGGACTAGTGGTCCATAGGTAGTCCCTAGTCCCTAGTCCTCTGAACCAAACAGGGCCTTAGTTGCGACCTCGCATCACAGGATTCTTTTCTCTGGCAGCTGACCACATCTAATGACCAGTGAGATGACAATGTTGAATTTGTGGTAACAATGTCATCCGCCTTCATGAAAGGCTCACTTTTGTGTGAAGCAGGTAGTTAGTTGGCTTGATTGGGATGCTTCCTAGTGCTGGCCCAGATTGTGTAGTGCTGAGGATTTTGCACCGGATACTGATGTGATCAATTCCCTGAAGTGAACGAAGAAGGTGAAGAAGCCCAGTCACCACGGAAATCTTCCTCTTCGACCAGGTCAAAGAGGAGACGTCCTTCGACCACCCCTCTGCCTGAGCGATGCGGCCATTTAATTCGTGATATAGCGATGTTTTCTGCGGCCCAATTCGTCCCATGCAGTGACGCATGCGATCCAATCGACGTGGAGCGTCCAGGTAAGTTGCGTATGTAAGTTTTTTTTTCTTTTTCTCTTTCTATTCCTTTTTATTTCTTTTATTTATTTCTTTTTTCTCTACGATGTTCTATTCTTTGTTTTTATTTCTTTTTATTTATATTTATATATTTTATTCTTTTTTGCTTTTCTCTCTTTTCTTCTATTTTTAATACCACTTTTTATTTGTTTATTTTATTTTTCTATGATTTTTATACTTTTTATTTTATTTTTTCCTATGTCTAGACTTAGGAACATAGTTTGTTCTGGGCTTTTTTTATGTTCTTTTGTAGTGTTAAGTGATGTTCTGGGCTTGTTTTCACGATGTTCTGTGATGTAATGCGTGATGTTTTAGACTTCTTCTGTGATGTTCTTGTTGTGTTAATGCGATGTTCTAGACTTCTTTTCACGATGTTCTGTGATGCAATACGCGATGTTCCGTGATATATTACCCAATATTCTGTAATGTAATATGCGATGTTCTTGTAATATGATGTACTAGGTTTCTATGCGATGTTCTTGTAATATGATGTACTAGGTTTCTTTTCACGGTGTTCTGTGAACTGTAATGTATTATCCGATGTTCTGTAGTGTAATATGCGATGTTCCGTGTGATGTTCGACGATCATAGTAAAATATGTGTTTTATAAAAAAGTTATTGAAATATATCCTTGTGGGGTCTTATTTTAAAGAATCTATTGCAATAAATATGATGGTGTGATCGGATTTTAATTTGGATACTTCGTTTATGAGTTATGACTTTTTTAAATTTGGAAAACATGAAATATCTTGACATAGGTACGTGAGGACCTCCCGCACCCCTGGTCGAAGCGCGGCTGCTCTTCGACCAGGTCAAAAGGAAACACGACCCCAGTCACCAAGACCCAGGTGAGCGGTCCGGCCTAACTCGAAGAATACTGGCCCCATGCGGATTTGTTGAGTATACGTGAGAGAAGAGTGAGGAGGAGAGGTGAACAATTATTGTAACAAACTCCCAAACTCAAATCGAACTCGTCTTCCTCCCTCCACCTCCCCACTCTCGCCGCGGCAAGCTCCTGCTTTGTGTTCGATTTCTCCATCTTTTCTCCACCTCCGTCTGACTGCTAACAATCTAGTATCAGAGACTTGTATTTGATCCTAGATTTCTACCAAAATCCCCTCATACCCACTACAACCGCCTATAGCGAGTTCACACGTTAAGGATGCCAACATCCAACGCGTCCTCGACGAGCTGTCCGGGCTCAACCACTGCTTCGACGAGCAGGATGCCGGTCTCTCGCAATGCTTCGAGCGTTGGTGAGGAAAGAGCTAGTCTAAAAGCGCTGAGGGCCTACCTTTACCTTTTTTTTTGCACCATCGCCTCAAAAGATATTGGGGTTGGCAAAAAAAATAGTTTAAAAGCGCCTAGGGGCTACTTTCGCCTTTCTTCGCCCCGTTGCCTCAAAATACATAGGAGATCGTGACAAAGTAGCGACAATCACGAAGGGCTATCGTTGCCTTTCTTGGGCCCGTCTCCTCAAAGGATCTGGGGGATAAATCATAAATAATATAAAAAGCGCTGAGGGACCCTTTGGCCTTGCTTCGCCTCATCGCCTCAAAAGGCACGGGTCAGCGCCGAAATAATTTAAAAAGCATCAAGGGTACGTCTCCTTTCGCCTCTTTTGACCCCTCGCGTCGAAAGGGTGAGGTGTTGGCACCAAAATAAATTAAAGTGCCTAGGGATGGTTTTGCAACCAGACACGACTCATTCAAAAAAGTGATTAGTTGGCGTCAAAGTAATTTAAAAACACTTGTGAGGTTCATTTCCACATTTTTCTAATAATTCAGTCTTTTGCTCCCATATTTGCCCCCCATTTTGATACGAAAGTTCGGTGACCCATTGTTCGGGGTTTGACACCAACTACGACATCATTGATATAACACTTCCATCGAGATTCCAATGATGAGTTTGCTATTAACATCAGCTTCCCCGACAATAAGTACACTAATAATTATTGTGTCGGCAACTCAAGTTTGAAAAGCATTTTGATAATCGGGTTTCGTCAACAACTTCAACATTATCGACAATATGCTTGCCAATGCTTTGGCTAAAAGTATTGCCATCATCAACTACCCCTTCACAAAAATTTCCACTACAGAAGTTTTTGGAGGAAACAAGAATGGAGATGGCCATTCGACATACCACCAATCAGAGGCCTCGGTTAAGTAAGGAGCTACCAAGGCAATTACAATTCCCGTCACATTTAATAAATTAAGAAACAGATAGACTAGCTTGCCGAGCCCATTTATCAGTCCACTGAGACCATCCACGTGTGTGCCACCATAACTAGCCAGAATTGCACATTCCCCACCGCTGCTTGTAGGATCTACTGCACCAGTGCCCTGATCTGCCGCTCCCGAGCCCAGGAAGAGGAGATCTTTGTGGCATCGCTCCAACCATATCTGTGTTGCCCTAGCTCGGAGATGGAAGTGATGGAAGATACATGCTTTGCTCTGCACCGCCCTAACAAAATCCATGTCGCCCTACCAAGAGACGACACCATCAAACGCCGTGCCAGCTAGGGCTTCTCTCTGAGAGAGAGAGAGAGAGAGAGAGAGAGAGAGAGAGAGAGAGAGAGAGAGAGAGAGAGAGAGAGAGAGAGCTGCTCGCACCGCACACCTTGTGAGAGAGAGGGGTGAGAAAGTCTAATCCTAAGTGTTCATTTATATACAAAAAACTGGTAACTAGCCCTTCTATGGGCATCATGCCATTTTTCCGAGGCCTAGAGGCGGTTATTTTGCAACCGCCTCCATAAATTAATTTTATGAAGCGGGCATTGCTATGTGCCTCTATAAATAAAAACCGACAACCTCCACCGAGGTGGTTGGTTTTTTTTGACTGGCTCGGTTAATGTTTGTACACCACCTCTTAACATCATTTGTTTGGTAGTGTTCGTCTAGGGGCTTCATAACCAATCTGGTATCATCAACTGCATCTTCATCAAGGTTTTGGCAAACGGATTCAATAATAGCTTTGACATCATCAACATTTCAATAAGATGCCCAAGGTGTGTCATGTGTTGGGTATCGTATTACCATGTTGAGGGCCCAATTACATAGCCAATTTAGGGTCCATTTGTTGCCTTTAGTCACATTTTTTATAAATAGAGCCCAAGGGGACAATCATTTGTAGTGCCTAGTGCCATTTCTGTAAATATAAACCCCACTAGGAGGCCTAACCATAATCTCCTCTCCCACACCCGTATAAAAGTGGGAGAGGGGTAGGAGGAGACGTATCATTTTCTAGATCACTAGTTTAACTTTCTCTTTTTCTTTCACCCTTTCCTATCTCTTTCATTGGCTATACCAACAAACCATCCCTTAGGGAAAACATACACCACCTCATGGATGACCTCCTAGCAACCTATAGCTAGTATTGAGGCAAACATCGTGAAGGGGAAGAAAATTATGATCACTCTTGCACTTTGAAGACCTTAGAGAAAGTAGTCTGGTCTATCCCTAAGGATGTAGATGTTGTTCTTCGGAACCAATGCCAGAAATAGGTGGCATAATAGATGTTCAGGGATAAGATTTTCAATTGTAATGCTTAGAGTTGGTTTTGAGTTCCATGTAAATTAAATTATTAGAAGATGGTACATTATTTATTATCTGTAGTATATACTAGTCTACTAGAGTTGTTTGGTTTGGTTTCTACTATACCAAATAATTTGTTTTCTACTGAGTCTGCATATAAATGGTGTAGGTTATGATTAATTATTTTTTTCACCAAATTCATCCTCATCATATTGTGGAAATGTATATTTTCTTGTAGCATGTCAGTCATATTTTCAGGCAGCTTGAAACTAGAATTGTGTGTAGCCGATCTAATAGGTGTAGAGTTTCTAAATACCGAGTTCCATGTCAGTCATATTTTAATTATAAAGTTCCATTTTTAGGTGTATAAAGTTCAAACAATTTCAGTACAAAGTTTAAAATGGGCTAGCACAAAGGTCCTAATAGGTGTAGAGTTTCTAAATACCAGAGTGTTTTTGTGTAAAGTTCTGCACCTAGATATGCAAAGTTTGTAATGTGAGAGTTTAAAATTTTTTTAAACTAGCATTACAATTGTAACGTATTGTAAACCCTAACTGTGAAGTTTTAAACCTACCAGTACAAAGTTTGTAATATGTCAAAGTAAAGTTTTTAAATTCCGAGTGTAAAGTCATGAACTTGCCATTACAAAGTTTATAATGTGATAATTCAAAACTTTGAACCTCTTAGGACAAAGTTTGTATGTAATAGTTTAAAATATATAAATTTTAAGTGTAAAGTTTTGATTCTAGCGGTACAATGTTTATAATATAATAGTGCAAAGTTTTTGAACTTATTAGCAGTAAAAAGTTTGTAATATCCTAGTTCAAAGTTTATAAATTTGAAGTGCAAAGTTTTAAACCTCAGTGATTTGGTACAACTTGCCTTAGTGATTTCCTTGAGTTAGAGTTCATTCCCATGTTCTCTCTTAATTAATTTGCCCATTCAAAATGCTTTCGTTGTTGCAGAGCTAAGAGCTGGTGTCTCGCTTGCCTGGCCTACATGATTTAGGATAGTTGAAGGTATCGTCCAAGGCGTTTGTTATCTACACAAAGACTCCCGACTATGTGTAACTCATAGGGATCTAAAACCAAGTAATAATATTCTCTTGGATTGTAATATGCCCCCTAGGATTGGTGATCATGGATTATCCATAGTCTTAAATGCAGATGAAGATGAGCAGGAGGCTATAGTGATCGGGACTATGTAAGTGTACACTATGCTCTAGCCGACCATGAAGCTAGCAAGGACAATGTAAAGAGTACATCTAATGCACATAATGTTTTTGGTCTTGCAGTGGTTACTTGGACCCTGAATTAGTGCAGACAAGCATTTTCTCAATCAAGATCGATGCATATTGCTTCAGTGTTCATTTTTTGGAGATAATCACTGCGCAACATGCTATGATAGAAACCCCCACTACAATACTTACGTTGCCTAATTATGTAAGTATATACACGATATATGTTAAGATCGTACCCTTAGTGTGCAGTAGTGCTTCTTGACCATATCTCTTAGTATGTACTATTTCCAGTGGAAACACCTTCGCCGTGTTAGGATACTAACCTGTTTACTTTTCGTATCCAAAAAATGCGAGCTGGGGGGACAATGTCCCACCGGTATTTCACTAAGATGGATCTTCTCACCAGATCGCGGAGAACACTCGAACCTCAGCCCCCACCCATATACAGCGGCACCACATCCTGTGAGATAGGACGGGCCACAGACCTGAACTTTCGGCGCGAGAGCTGATGAGGGGAGCCCCTGAAATTCATCCCAAATGGCTCGCAGATGCGGTGAGCCTGGGGTTCGAACTCAGGCCCCAGGGGTGCCTCGGGAGCACTTGACCGAATGGTCTAGCGTTCGTTGGCTTACTTATCTTTTCCAGTTTATATCCTTCCCAATTTTTTAGTTACATTTAGACTGCTAGATTTTTTTTCATTTGAGATGGCAAATTTTGCAGCCTTGGAATTTATGGTCTTCCGGAAGGGCAATGGAGCTGATAGATGCATCACTGCACGATGAACCCCAAATATAGACTCTATACTTCGATGCATTCAGATAGCACTTCTGTGTGTTCAACAGGATTGGGTAGACAGGCCCACCATGGCAGATGTTCTCTTCATGCTGAAATGTGAGACTATGACCTTGACAGTCCCTGGGCTTCCTGCAGCATACACATAAGGTCCAGTATTGTCAGTAGGATCAGCAAATACAAGGGAAACATCAAGCAGTACAACCTATGCATGTGTAGAGTCGGACGACTGAAGAAGATAACACCCCATACAGTCATACTTCAGCTAAGTGTTTAGTATATTTGTCAATCCCAGGTAAGTTAATTTATAATTGATTGTATTCCCATGATAACCTTGCTTATCTCCCGGAAAGCATTCTTGTCCTTAAACCTTGGACTCCTACATAAGTAGTCTATATGAGGCCTAATCTATAAATTGACCTTTAAACCAATGTGTTATTTTTTCTATAACATGGTATCCCAAGTTCAGGTTCTCATTGTGAGACATGAGATCAAAACAAATCATTAGTTTAATGATCCCAGGTTCTCATTAGTTTAGAACCCAAGTTCAAGTTCAGGTTCCTCAGTTATTGATACAACCTTTATTATAGCTTATTGTAAAGGAACTCTAGTTATAAATGCAGATTCCAAAGAAAAAAAAGGGGAATACAGGCACTCCTATGCCAAAATAAATTATAAAATCCATGGCAGTCGAATTTTCTTAAGTTTGACTAACTTTATAGGAAAGATTACAGTTAGGGCCGGATATCGAGCCAACTCAGCTTGTTAGTGGATCGGCTCATTATAGCTTGACTCGTTATGGCTCGACTCGTTATAGCTCGTTATAAACGAGCCGTAAAGCTAGCTTGGCTCGGCTCGTTAGTAGCTCGAGCTAGCTCGTTTGGCTCGTGAGGCAGAACACAAAAACATATATATATAAAAATTGTAACCGCAAATCCACAAAAAACAAATCACATGTATAGTTAAAATAATAAAATAAAATATATATGAATTTTATAAGAAAAAAATATAAGTATGATATCATCCATAACTATGATCCATCATTATTGTTATTTATATTGTCTCATTATAGTTGGAGCTTGCAAGCCTGCTCGAGCTAATAAGCTGGCTTGTTATAAAATGAGCTGGCTCGTTATAAAATGAGTCGAGCTCAAGCCATGCTACTAAGGAGCGAGTCAAGCGAGTTACGAGTTTTTCGTCCAGCTTAATACCTATGACATAAAATGAGAACATTATAAAAACATATTACATGGTTTATCTAATCATACTAATTTGACACAATAAATTTTGACGGTCTTGTCTAAAAATCTGGTAAAACTTTAACTTATGAGAAATTTAAGAATCTATCTAACTTAAACTAAATTTAACTTCAGAAAAATCCCCACCCTGCTCGCTGGATTGTTTTGTGGCAAATAGGAGACCGGGTTAGCCTAGGGTTCACGCACTCCAGTACCCACCTCTCTCATCTCCAGTCTCTGCACTCGTTGACTCGCGCATGGCGTCCCCATTCCCCGTTCCCCGTCTGTCCCAAGTCGCAAGCAGCTGCCGCGCCGACGGTCAATCCTCTGCCACCAAACCTGAGGACACATGGTTTTCACCATAACCATTGTGTGGATCTTTGTGTGATGAGTGATTGTCAACATGCCAACACAAGGCGTGTGTGTTCTTACTAACCGATGGCACGCGGATACGTGTCAAACAATGGTGTCTCTTGGCTCATGTTGTCTGCAGGTGTCGAGCTCAGAGACGGTGGTCGACGGTCGGTGAAGATCAAGTAGGGCGTGCCGTGCTGACGGACCGGGTGCGGTGAAGGGCGGACGTGAGGCTTGGATCGAGGGACCTGAGGACCGGGCGGCCAGCCGTGGTGGCTGACAGCTGGGATATCAACGAGCGCAAGTGTACACGGCGGGGGATGCGTACGGGCTACGCTACTCGCGGAGGGTTTGGTGGTTTCGCCTCAAAACCATCGGCGGCGGGTTTCCCTGGTTTGCGCCTCAAAACCGGGGCGGAGGTCCCGATGCGGACGGACGACACGTGGCGGCATCGGGGAGATTGCTTGGAAGCAAGGCTACCGGTGAGGAGGCGCGGTGGCCGTCGGATCAAGAGAAGGCTGAGTTGGACCCTTATGCCCCGGCTAAGTGGTTTGGCTCTTCATGTATCCAAGGGCAAAGAGGGAATGTAAAATAGGCTTGCCCCTATAAATAAAGGATGAGGGTCTCCCTTCCCCCTCACCTCTTCCATTTCCATTTCTCATTTTAGGATTTTCCTTGTTTTAGCTGCTGTGTGAGAGAGAGGTCTGCAAGTCTTTGACTTGTACTCGAACCAGTGTGCGTGGCAAGCGGGTCGCCGAGAATCCGCTGTTTCCTCCGGGTTTAATCATGTGTCTGTGATCTTGCTGTGATTTTTGTGGCTTATTTTTCCTCTATTTTCGTTCGTGTTTTCGATCTGAAAATTGAAGGAGTTCCAGTGGGATTCAAGCCATGAAATAGTTTGCAAATTTCGTTGTGGTTCACTGTGTGAAATATGAGATCAAATCTTGGATTTATGAGTTGGCTCTATTGTTTTTGTGGTTCATGAGTGCTGGTGCTTCTCTCTGGTTCATGGGTGCTGCTCCTCTTATTCTGTCTGTCTCTTTGTTTATCGTGTGAGTGTTCAGATAAGCAAAGAGGTGGTCTGCAGCGGCGGTGCTACCCACGCCGGCGCACAGGCGTCGTGCGAGCTCATCTGAGCAGCACCTGTCGGGGACTAGCAGATCCACCAGCTGCTTTGCTTCTTGGCGCTGGGAAATTCATCCGCATCTGATTGGCGTCCTCTTCCAGGTTCGCTCTCCAGGTTACGTCAGGTCTAGCTTTTTATCGCTCTCTCGTGATTTTCAGTTTGGTACTCCAATAAATCATTCTGTGGTCAGTTCAATTCGTTGTCAGATTTCGTCGTTCTTCGAGACATTTGTAGCTGCAGCGGATTAGTGCCAGAGCGGCACTCGTTTCCAGGCAGGTCAAGGGCTGGCTCGTGCGCTGGTTCATCTCGTGTGTTGAGTACAGAGTGCAGTCCCTCCGCTCGATTTGATTTAGGAGCCTTTGTGCTTCAGCTTGCTCCTCTGAGAGTCATCGAGCTCTGAGATTTTGTTTGTTTACAGGATATACTTGTCATGAGCAAAGGAGAGAGATACGTGGTTGATTTTTCTAAGAGAAAAAGCTGATTTTTCTAAGAGAAAAAGCTACCTTCTTGTTTCTGTACATTTCAAAGGCAATTGTTGCTGTGTTTCTTTTTGGGGAATATTTGCAGCACATCATGTCGAGCAGTCCATAGGCCCGAGTGGCCCTCTCAGTTTGGCTCTGAATTGGTAAAGTAGATGAACGATTTTTCTAATGATTTTCTGAAGAGTTTTCACTAGCTCTGATTTCTTGTTTTGCTTGTAGCTTTGCAATTTGCGCTCCGATTCAAATTCCGCTTGTTGCGTTGGGTTTCTAACACCCTAAAGAATTTATCTAGATACTCCCATCACTGGTTGGTGCGAGTATTTTAGATTTGGGGGTTTTACTTCTTGGGGTTTGAATTTGGGACAGTGGCCAAATATTTTCGGAAGAAAATTTGAGGCTCCCATTCACCCCCCCGGTCGCCGTTTCCGGTCCTTCAATTGGTATCGAGCCGGTTAAGGATCACTTCACCTTAATCGGTCCGTGATCCCCGAAGGCGACATCATGGAGAACCGTGGGCTTGGAAAGCCACCGCACTTCGATGGCAAGAACTATCCCTATTGGAAGATCCGCATGTCGGCGCATCTCCAAGGGATTGATTCGCGTGTTTGGGAGATCTGTGAGAATGCGGACTACGTGGTACTTGCTGCCCGTGTTGACCAAGCACGGATCGACCAACACAAGGCGAACAACACCGCGAACTGTCTTGTTTTCTCGCTCTTTCTATGGAGGAATTTGAGCGTGTTTCGATTGTACCATTTGCTCGAGAGATCTGGTCTAGACCGCTAGCAGAAATACCATGAGGGTACTGCCCATGTCAAGACCGACTCTATGAGACACACAAGAGAGAGTATGAGAACTTTGTTCAAATCGATGGTGAATCGATTGATTCTTTGTTCACTCGCTTTCAAACCATCGTGAACAAAATGAGGGCAAACAACCCTCAGATGCCCTATGACGATCATCAGAGAGCGCTTAAGCTTCTATATGCTCTAGATCGGAGGGTTTGGGAAGTAAAGGTCTCGGCAATCATCGAATCGCCGGCTATGAGACTCTCACCGTGGATGAGCTGTTCGAAGCTCAAGTCCACCGAGATTGACCACCGACGCGGCGAGGATCGGGAAATCCGTCGCCCCTACCATGGCTTTGGTCTCGGTACGGGAGGTTCAAGTTCTTTGACTAACCCTTACATACTGTCTTTGCCTTGTCTTCTCGGTCTCGGCTACGGAGGAGCGATGGAGGCTCTTGGGGACGACGAGCTCGCCTTGGTGATTAGCCGGTTCTCACGGTTTCACAACAACCATTTGAATCGCCGGCGTGGCATCACCAAGCAAGGATGCTTCGGGTGTGGAGATCCCGATCACTACGTCGCCAACTGTCCCAAGGCCGACAAGAACCACTACAACAACAAGAACGACTACAGCAAGCGCAAGGACAAGCACGAGTCTTCCACACCCAAGTACAAGTACAAGTACAAGGGAAGATTCGACAAGGAGGCGGTCAAGAAGAAGTTCCTGGAGAAGCAAGAGGCGAAGCAGCGAGCCTTCCTCGCATCCCTCAGCGATCTCGACGACGACTCCGACAACGGCTCACCCCCAAGTGATGATGAGGCCGAGCAAAAGGTCGAGAACAAGTTCAACGGGTTGTGCTTCTTCGGCCGACTCCAAGCTTGGAGGCTCTTGCACCATGGCACTCGACGAGTCTACCCCAAGCATTGAGAAGAACGACGACACCGAGCCCGAGGTAGAACAAAATCTCGAGTCCCTTGTCTGCTTTGAGGTTGATAACTTGACTACCACTTTGCTTAGTCAAGATGCTTTGCTTAAGCGTGCTTTCGTGAGAGAAAAGATTTCAAGGCTAAGTGGGAGCTTCTTTGTCAAAGAGCTAGAGTCTCGTTAGGGAGTCTCGTGCACATCTCGATGAGTCGAGTGTGATGCTTGTGCCATTCATATGGCGAACCTAGCTGATGTGCGGTCCAAGTATGTGGCTTTG
Source organism: Themeda triandra (assembly GCA_018135685.1). NCBI lineage: Eukaryota > Viridiplantae > Streptophyta > Magnoliopsida > Poales > Poaceae > Themeda > Themeda triandra. The sequence goes on along the minus strand of JAENPR010000565.1, from coordinate 99,919 downwards.
GTAGATGAGCTTGATGAGGTTAAGGCTAGGTCTCGTCTCGTGAGTCCTTGCAAATCTTGTGATGAGCCGAAGTCCGAGCTAGGTGAGAAAATGACTAGGATTGCCATGCTAGAGAAAACTAGTCAAGTTTCTAGATGTGCTTGTTGTGAAGCTTTAGAACTAGAACTAGACTCTTGTAGGCATGACAAGAAAAGGGCCCAAGAAGAAATCACAAATCTTCGGTCCATGCTCGGTTGGTTGTCTTGCGGTGAACCACACTTGGCATGATGATGAGTCGGTTCAAGAGGGAACGACACAACGGGATTAGGCTTTGCTACGGGTGGGAAGGGTGAAAATGTTTTTGGTAAGGTTGGTGAACACGGTGGTATAAGTGCATCGAGAAATCCACCAAGCCTTCCACTACTCCCAAGTTGATCAAAATCACTCCACCTCAGCCTAACAAGCCCAATGTGAAAGATGGTGTGTTTGAGGAACCTCCCAAAGCTTCACCTCCAAAGCAAGTGTGGACTCCAAAACCAAACCACCTAAGGAACCCACTTGACACACTTCCCGACATCTCTATTAAACCCCCTCCAAAGAACAAGCAAATCCAAAGAGTGATCCATACCCATGAGAGAGTGAGTCAACCACCACCCAAGAGAGAGGTGTATCACTGTGATTATTGTCACCATGATGGTCACTTGTTTGAGTTTTGCTTTCGGAGGAAGAGAGATGAGCGGCATGAGTATGAGCTTTTCCATAACTCTACTCATGGTGTGTTTGCTCCACGTTTCCACAGGCACAGTGCTAGGCCAAGAGGTGCAACACCTCAAGGATCTAGGCCTCAAGGTGTGAAACCACGAGGTGGTCGTGCCCGGCGGGGTTCAGGTCTTTCTTATGACCTTGGATCTCGTGACCGTGGCTTTCAGTCCTACAGGATGAGCGGACCACGTTTTTCTCGTCGTGATCCCCGAAGGCGACATCATGGAGAACCGTGGGCTTGGAAAGCCACCGCACTTCGATGGCAAGAACTATCCCTATTGGAAGATCCGCATGTCAGCGCATCTCCAAGGGATTGATTCGCGTGTTTGGGAGATCTCGTGAGAATGCGGACTACGTGGTACTTGCTGCCCGTGTTGACCAAGCACAGATCGACCAACACAAGGCGAACAACACCGCTTTAACCGTCTTGTTTTCTCGCTCTTTCTATGGAGGAATTTGAGCGTGTTTCGATTGTACCATGCTCGAGAGATCTGGTCTAGGCTCGCAGAAATACCATGAGGGTACGCCCATGTCAAGACCAGACTCTATGAGACACACAAGAGAGAGTATGAGAACTTTGTTCAAATCGATGGTGAATCGATTGATTCTTTGTTCACTCGCTTTCAAACCATCGTGAACAAGATGAGGGCAAACAACCCTCAGATGCCCTATGACGATCATCAGAGAGCGCTTAAGCTTCTATATGCTCTAGATCGGAGGGTTTGGGAAGTAAAGGTCTCGGCAATCATCGAATCGCCCGGCTATGAGACTCTCACTGTGGATGAGCTGTTCAGTAAGCTCAAGTCCACCGAGATTGACCACCGTACGCGGCGAGGATCGAAATCCGTCTCGCCCCTACCATGGCTTTGGTCTCGTGTACAGGAGGTTCAAGTTCTTTGACTAACCCTTCACAAATTGTCTTTTGCCTTGTCTTCTGGGTCTCGGCTACGAGAGGAGCGAGATGGAGGCTCTTGGGGACGACGAGCTCGCCTTGGTGATTAGCCGGTTCTCACGGTTTCACAACAACCATTTGAATCGCCGGCGTGGCATCACCAAGCAAGGATGCTTCGGGTGTGGAGATCCCGATCACTATGTCGCCAACTGTCCCAAGGCCGACAAGAACCACTACAACAACAAGAACGACTACAGCAAGCGCAAGGACAAGCACGAGTCTTCCACACCCAAGTACAAGTACAAGTACAAGTACAAGTACAAGGGAAGATTCGACAAGGAGGCGGTCAAGAAGAAGTTCCTGGAGAAGCAAGAGGCGAAGCAGCGAGCCTTCCTCGCATCCCTCAGCGATCTCGACGACGACTCCGACAACGGCTCACCCCCAAGTGATGATGAGGCCGAGCAAAAGGTCGAGAACAAGTTCAACGGGCCGTGCTTCTTCGCCGACTCCAAGCTTGGAGGCTACGCACCATGGCACTCGACGAGTCTACCCCAAGCATTGAGAAGAACGACGACACCGAGCCCGAGGTAGAACAAAATCTCGAGTCCCTTGCTGCGAGGTTGATAACTTGACTACCACTTTGCTTAGTCAAGATGCTTTGCTTAAGCGTGCCGCTCGTGAGAGAAAAGATTTCAAGGCTAAGTGGGAGCTTGCTTTGTCAAAGAGCTAGAGTCTCGTTAGGGAGTCTCGTGCACATCTCTCGATGAGTCGAGTGTGATGCTTGTGCCATTCATATGGCGAACCTAGCTGATGTGCGGTCCAAGTATGTGGCTTTGGTAGATGAGCTTGATGAGGTTAAGGCTAGGTCTGTCTCTCGTGAGTCCTTGCAAATCTTGTGATGAGCTCAAGTCGAGCTAGGTGAGAAAATGACTAGGATTGCCATGCTAGAGAAAACTAGTCAAGTTTCTAGATGTGCTTGTTGTGAAGCTTTAGAACTAGAACTAGACTCTTGTAGGCATGACAAGAAAAGGGCCCAAGAAGAAATCACAAATCTTCGGTCCATGCTCGCTTGGTTGTCTTGCAAGTGAACCACGGCTTGGCATGATGATGAGTCGGTTCAAGAGGGGAACGACACAACGGGATTAGGCTTTGCTACGGTGGGAAGGGTGAAAATGTTTTTGGTAAGGTTGGTGAACACAAGTGGTATAAGTGCATCCGAGAAATCCACCAAGCCTTCCACTACTCCCAAGTTGATCAAAATCACTCCACCTCGGCCTAACAAGCCCAATGTGAAAGATGGTGTGTTTGAGGAACCTCCCAAAGCTTCACCTCCAAAGCAAGTGTGGACTCCAAAACCAAACCACCTAAGGAACCCACTTGACACACTTCCCGACATCTCTATTAAACCCTCCAAAGAACAAGCAAATCCAAAGAGTGATCCATACCCATGAGAGAGTGAGTCAACCACCACCCAAGAGAGGTGTATCACTGTGATTATTGTCACCATGATGGTCACTTGTTTGAGTTTTGCTTTCGGAGGAAGAGAGATGAGCGGCATGAGTATGAGCTTTTCCATAACTCTACTCATGGTGTGTTTGCTCCACGTTTCCCGAGGCACGGTGCTAGGCCAAGAGGTGCAACACCTCAAGGACCTAGGCCTCAAGGTGTGAAACCACGAGGTGGTCGTGCCCGGCGGGGTTCGGTCTTTCTTATGACCTTGGATCTCGTGACCGTGGCTTTCGGTCCTACAGATGAGCGGACCACGTTTTTCTCGTCGTGATCCCCGAAGGCGACATCATGGAGAACCGTGGGCTTGGAAAGCCACCGCACTTCGATGGCAAGAACTATCCCTATTGGAAGATCCGCATGTCGGCGCATCTCCAAGGGATTGATTCGCGTGTTTGGGAGATCTCGTGAGAATGCGGACTACGTGGTACTTGCTGCCCGTGTTGACCAAGCACGGATCGACCAACACAAGGCGAACAACACCGCTTAACCGTCTTGTTTTCTCGCTCTTTCTATGGAGGAATTTGAGCGTGTTTCGATTGTACCATCTCGAGAGATCTGGTCTAGACTGCGAAATACCATGAGGGTACCGCCCATGTCAAGACCGAGACTCTATGAGACACACAAGAGAGAGTATGAGAACTTTGTTCAAATCGATGGTGAATCGATTGATTCTTTGTTCACTCGCTTTCAAACCATCGTGAACAAGATGAGGGCAAACAACCCTCAGATGCCCTATGACGATCATCAGAGAGCGCTTAAGCTTCTATATGCTCTAGATCGGAGGGTTTGGGAAGTCAAGGTCTCGGCAATCATCGAATCGCCCGGCTATGAGACTCTCACCGTGGATGACCTGTTCGATAAGCTCAAGTCCACCGAGATTGACCACCGGACGCAGCGAGGATCGAAATCCGTCCGCCTACCATGGCTTTGGTCTCGTGTACGGGAGGTTCAAGTTCTTTGACTAACCCTTCACAAACCTGTCTTTTGCCTTGTCTTCTCGGGTCTCAGGCTACGAGAGGAGCGATGGAGGCTCTTGGGGACGACGAGCTCGCCTTGGTGATTAGCCGGTTCTCACGGTTTCACAACAACCATTTGAATCGCCGGCGTGGCATCACCAAGCAAGGATGCTTCGGTGTGGAGATCCCGATCACTACGTCGCCAACCGTCCCAAGGCCGACAAGAACCACTACAACAACAAGAACGACTACGGCAAGCGCAAGGACAAGCACGAGTCTTCCACACCCAAGTACAAGTACAAGTACAAGTACAAGGGAAGATTCGACAAGGAGGCGGTCAAGAAGAAGTTCCCGGAGAAGCAAGAGGCGAAGCGCGAGCCTTCCTCGCATCCCTCGGCGATCTCGACGACGACTCGACAACGGCTCACCCCCAAGTGATGATGAGGCCGAGCAAAAGGTCGAGAACAAGTTCAACGGGCGTGCTTCTTCGCCGACTCCAAGCTTGGAGGCTACTTTGCACCATGGCACTCGACGAGTCTACCCCAAGCATTGAGAAGAACGACGACACCGAGCCCGAGGTAGAACAAAATCTCGAGTCCCTTGCCGCGAGGTTGATAACTTGACTACCACTTTGCTTAGTCAAGATGCTTTGCTTAAGCGTGCCGCTCGTGAGAGAAAAGATTTCAAGGCTAAGTGGGAGCTTGCTGTCAAAGAGCTAGAGTCTCGTTAGGGAGTCCGTGCACATCTCGATGAGTCCGAGTGTGATGCTTGTGCCATTCATATGGCGAACCTAGCTGATGTGCGGTCCAAGTATGTGGCTTTGGTAGATGAGCTTGATGAGGTTAAGGCTAGGTCTCGTCTCGTGAGTCCTTGCAAATCTTGTGATGAGCTGAAGTCTCGAGCTAGGTGAGAAAATGACTAGGATTGCCATGCTAGAGAAAACTAGTCAAGTTTCTAGATGTGCTTGTTGTGAAGCTTTAGAACTAGAACTAGACTCTTGTAGGCATGACAAGAAAAGGGCCCAAGAAGAAATCACAAATCTTCGGTCCATGCTCAGTTGGTTGTCTTGCAGTGAACCACAGCTTGGCATGATGATGAGTCAGTTCAAGAGGGGAACTGACACAACGGGATTAGGCTTTGCTACAGGTGGGAAGGGTGAAAATGTTTTTGGTAAGGTTGGTGAACACAGTGGTATAAGTGCATCCGAGAAATCCACCAAGCCTTCCACTACTCCCAAGTTGATCAAAATCACTCCACCTCAGCCTAACAAGCCCAATGTGAAAGATGGTGTGTTTGAGGAACCTCCCAAAGCTTCACCTCCAAAGCAAGTGTGGACTCCAAAACCAAACCACCTAAGGAACCCACTTGACACACTTCCCGACATCTCTATTAAACCCCTCCAAAGAACAAGCAAATCCAAAGAGTGATCCATACCCATGAGAGAGTGAGTCAACCACCACCCAAGAGAGGTGTATCACTGTGATTATTGTCACCATGATGGTCACTTGTTTGAGTTTTGCTTTCGGAGGAAGAGAGATGAGCGGCATGAGTATGAGCTTTTCCATAACTCTACTCATGGTGTGTTTGCTCCACGTTTCCGAGGCACAGTGCTAGGCCAAGAGGTGCAACACCTCAAGGACCTAGGCCTCAAGGTGTGAAACCACGAGGTGGTCGTGCCGGCGGGGTTCGGTCTTTCTTATGACCTTGGATCTCGTGACCGTGGCTTTCAGTCCTACAGGATGAGCGGACCACGTTTTTCTCGTCGTGATCCCCGAAGGCGACATCATGGAGAACCGTGGGCTTGGAAAGCCACCGCACTTCGATGGCAAGAACTATCCCTATTGGAAGATCCGCATGTCGGCGCATCTCCAAGGGATTGATTCGCGTGTTTGGGAGATCTGTGAGAATGCGGACTACGTGGTACTTGCTGCCCGTGTTGACCAAGCACAGATCGACCAACACAAGACGAACAACACCGCGAAACCGTCTTGTTTTCTCGCTCTTTCTATGGAGGAATTTGAGCGTGTTTCGATTGTACCACTGCTCGAGAGATCTGGTCTAGACCGCAGAAATACCATGAGGGTACCGCCCATGTCAAGACCCGGACTCTATGAGACACACAAGAGAGAGTATGAGAACTTTGTTCAAATCGATGGTGAATCGATTGATTCTTTGTTCACTCGCTTTCAAACCATCGTGAACAAGATGAGGGCAAACAACCCTCGATGCCCTATGACGATCATCGAGAGCGCTTAAGCTTCTATATGCTCTAGATCGGAGGGTTTGGGAAGTCAAGGTCTCGGCAATCATCGAATCGCCCGGCTATGAGACTCTCACCGTGGATGAGCCGTTCGCAAGCTCAAGTCCACCGAGATTGACCACCGAGACGCGAGCGAGGATCGAAATCCGTCTCGCCCCTACCATGGCTTTGGTCTCGTGCACGGGAGGTTCAAGTTCTTTGACTAACCCTTCACACTGTCTTTTGCCTTGTCTTCTCGGTCTCGGCTACGAGGGAGCGAGATGGAGGCTCTTGGGGACGACGAGCTCGCCTTGGTGATTAGCCGGTTCTCACGGTTTCACAACAACCATTTGAATCGCCGGCGTGGCATCACCAAGCAAGGATGCTTCGGGTGTGGAGATCCCGATCACTACGTCGCCAACTGTCCCAAGGCCGACAAGAACCACTACAACAACAAGAACGACTACAGCAAGCGCAAGGACAAGCACGAGTCTTCCACACCCAAGTACAAGTACAAGTACAAGTACAAGGGAAGATTCGACAAGGAGGCGGTCAAGAAGAAGTTCCTGGAGAAGCAAGAGGCGAAGCAGCGAGCCTTCCTCGCATCCCTCAGCGATCTCGACGACGACTCCGACAACGGCTCACCCCCAAGTGATGATGAGGCCGAGCAAAAGGTCGAGAACAAGTTCAACGGGCTGTGCTTCTTCGCTGACTCCAAGCTTGGAGGCTACTGCACCATGGCACTCGACGAGTCTACCCCAAGCATTGAGAAGAACGACGACACCGAGCCTGAGGTAGAACAAAATCTCGAGTCCCTTGCTGCTGAGGTTGATAACTTGACTACCACTTTGCTTAGTCAAGATGCTTTGCTTAAGCGTGCTTTGCTTCGTGAGAGAAAAGATTTCAAGGCTAAGTGGGAGCTTGTTTGTCAAAGAGCTAGAGTCTCGTTAGGGAGTCTCGTGCACATCTCGATGAGTCCGAGTGTGATGCTTGTGCCATTCATATGGCGAACCTAGCTGATGTGCGGTCCAAGTATGTGGCTTTGGTAGATGAGCTTGATGAGGTTAAGGCTAGGTCTGTCTCGTGAGTCCTTGCAAATCTTGTGATGAGCCAAGTCGAGCTAGGTGAGAAAATGACTAGGATTGCCATGCTAGAGAAAACTAGTCAAGTTTCTAGATGTGCTTGTTGTGAAGCTTTAGAACTAGAACTAGACTCTTGTAGGCATGACAAGAAAAGGGCCCAAGAAGAAATCACAAATCTTCGGTCCATGCTCAGTTGGTTGTCTTGCAGTGAACCACAGCTTGGCATGATGATGAGTCAGTTCAAGAGGGGAACCGACACAACGGGATTAGGCTTTGCTACAGTGGGAAGGGTGAAAATGTTTTTGGTAAGGTTGGTGAACACGGTGGTATAAGTGCATCCGAGAAATCCACCAAGCCTTCCACTACTCCCAAGTTGATCAAAATCACTCCACCTCACCTAACAAGCCCAATGTGAAAGATGGTGTGTTTGAGGAACCTCCCAAAGCTTCACCTCCAAAGCAAGTGTGGACTCCAAAACCAAACCACCTAAGGAACCCACTTGACACACTTCCCGACATCTCTATTAAACCCCCTCCAAAGAACAAGCAAATCCAAAGAGTGATCCATACCCATGAGAGAGTGAGTCAACCACCACCCAAGAGAGAGGTGTATCACTGTGATTATTGTCACCATGATGGTCACTTGTTTGAGTTTTGCTTTCGGAGGAAGAGAGATGAGCGGCATGAGTATGAGCTTTTCCATAACTCTACTCATGGTGTGTTTGCTCCACGTTTCCGAGGCACAAAGTGCTAGGCCAAGAGGTGCAACACCTCAAGGACCTAGGCCTCAAGGTGTGAAACCACGAGGTGGTCGTGCCCGGCGGGGTTCGGTCTTTCTTATGACCTTGGATCTCGTGACCGTGGCTTTCGGTCCTACGGATGAGCGGACCACGTTTTCTCGTCGTGATCCCCGAAGGCGACATCATGGAGAACCGTGGGCTTGGAAAGCCACCGCACTTCGATGGCAAGAACTATCCCTATTGGAAGATCCGCATGTCGCGCATCTCCAAGGGATTGATTCGCGTGTTTGGGAGATCTCGTGAGAATGCGGACTACGTGGTACTTGCTGCCCGTGTTGACCAAGCACAGATCGACCAACACAAGGCGAACAACACCGCGGAACCGTCTTGTTTTCTCGCTCTTTCTATGGAGGAATTTGAGCGTGTTTCGATTGTACCATCGCTGAGAGATCTGGTCTAGACCGAGAAATACCATGAGGGTACCGCCCATGTCAAGACCCGACTCTATGAGACACACAAGAGAGAGTATGAGAACTTTGTTCAAATCGATGGTGAATCGATTGATTCTTTGTTCACTCGCTTTCAAACCATCGTGAACAAGATGAGGGCAAACAACCCTCGATGCCCTATGACGATCATCAGAGAGCGCTTAAGCTTCTATATGCTCTAGATCGGAGGGTTTGGGAAGTAAAGGTCTCGGCAATCATCGAATCGCCCGGCTATGAGACTCTCACCGTGGATGAGCTGTTCGCAAGCTCAAGTCCACCGAGATTGACCACCGGCGCAGCGAGGATCGAAATCCGTCTCGCCCCTACCATGGCTTTGGTCTCGGTGTACAGGGAGGTTCAAGTTCTTTGACTAACCCTTCACAAACGTCTTTTGCCTTGTCTTCTCTGGTCTCAGCTACAGAGGAGCAGATGGAGGCTCTTGGGGACGACGAGCTCGCCTTGGTGATTAGCCGGTTCTCACGGTTTCACAACAACCATTTGAATCGCCGGCGTGGCATCACCAAGCAAGGATGCTTCGGGTGTGGAGATCCCGATCACTACGTCGCCAACTGTCCCAAGGCCGACAAGAACCACTACAACAACAAGAAGTGGCATGTCTTGCTATTGATGCAGGATGAAGGGCTGGAGAACACGTGGCTAGTTGATTCCGGTTGCTCTCGACACATGACCGGGAACTCAAAATGGTTCTCCAGCCTCACCCAAATGAAGTGTAGTGAATACATTACATTTGGGGATAACGGAAGGGTAAAGTGCTTTCACGTGGGTCCATCCGTCCGAATGAGAACTTTGTGCTTAAGGATGTGGCCTTGGTTTCAAATTTGCACTTCAATCTGCTTTGTTTCTCAAGCTTCTTGATGACGGTTTTGAGGTTTGATTTAAGCCAAGACTTTGTCGTGTTCTTGATGCTCGGGAGAACCTCGTTTGCAAGATTGTGCCTTTTGGGAAAGTGTTTCGTGCTGATTTTTCTCGCTCATTTGGTCTTTCCCGTTGTTTGATGGCAAACTCCTCCTCGAGCTCGGAAGTGGCACCGCAGACTTGGTCACTTGAGTTTCGACTTGCTTGCAAGATTGAGCTCACTTGATCTAATTCGGGGTTTGCCCAAGCTCAAGTTTGAGAAGGATCTTGTTTGTCATCCGTGCCGTCACGGAAAGATGATTGCAGCTTCTCATCCTCCCGTGAACCAAGTGATGACCAAGGGGCCCGGCGAGCTTTTACATATGGACACCGTAGGTCCAGCTCGGGTCCGGTCAGATGGTGGAAAGTGGTACGTGTTGGTTGTGGTTGATGACTTTTCTCGCTATTCGTGGGTCTTTTTCTTGGAGAGCAAAGATGAGGCCTTTACTCATGTTCATGACTTGATCTTAAGGTTGCAAAATGAGTTACCAAAGCATGCCATGCGAGCTATTCGCAGTGACAATGGCACTGAATTCAAGAATACTCATTTTGAGACTTTTTGTTCATCCATAGGTCTTGAACATCAGTTTTCCTCGCCGTATGTCCCACAGCAAAATGGGATCCATAGGTCTTGAGCTTATCGAGTACTTAACCTTGAAACTAACCGTGTCATGGAGACTTGTGAAGTCACCTTCGATGAGACCGCACCTTGTTCTTCTTCTTGTCTTTGAAAGTGCGAGTGATGAGGAGATGAACAAGAGCATCTTTGTGGAGGAGGAGCAGACGATGCCGATTCGGGTGATCCCGAGCCGACTCCACCGGCTGTCCCAGATTGACCCCGCGACGACTACTTCGTGACGGTCCCACTCCCACATCTTCTACCACATGGGGACCGTACGACGAGACTCCTCGGCTTGTTCCACCGCACCAGGGAGCCCCAAAACTGCTGTTGAGGGGAGGCTTCATCATCAAGGGAAGCACCGCGACACATTCAAAGATCGCCATCCTCCTTCAACCATGATCGGTAACATAAATGAGCGGGTCACTCGCAACGAGATCTTATGAGATTTCGCACTTTGCACATTCCCGCTTTTGTTGCAAATTTTGAACCCAAAGAAGTGGTTGAGGCATTAACTCGATCCAGTTGGGTGAATGCTATGCATGAGGAGCTTGAGAACGTTGAGAGAAACCAAGTGTGGGTTTTAGTGCCACCTCCACCTCGGTGTCATCCCATAGGAACCAAGTGGGTGTTCAAGAACAAGCGAGTGAGGATGGGGTTGTGGTGAGAAACAAGGCTAGGTTGGTTGCTCGGGGTACCGTCGAAAAGGGGATAGATTATGAGGAAACCTTTGCACCCGTTGCCCGTTTAGAAGCCATTAGGATCTTCCTAGCCTATGCGGCTTCGAAAGGTTTCAAGCTGTATCATATGGATGTAAAGAGTGCTTTTCTGAATGGGTACATAGATGAGGAAGTGTATGTGAGGCAACCCCCAAGCTTTGAAAATCCCAAGCATCCCGACCATGTTTTTAAACTCCACAAAGCCCTATATGGTCTCAAACAAGCCCCAAGAGCGTGGTATGAGCGTCGAAGTCCTTTTTGCTTTGGGCAAGGGTTTTACCATGGGGTCGGTTGACAAAACCTTGTTTCTCCTCAAGCATGGCGGTGACACTCTCTTGGTGCGGATTTATGTCGATGACATCATTTTTGGTGGTTCGTCACATGCTCTTGTTGCAAAGTTTTCGGATATGATGAGCGGAGTTCGAGATGAGCATGATGGGTGAGTGACGTTCTTTCTCGGTTTGCAAATCAAGCAAACTCGAGAAGGGACATTTGTACATCAAGGCAAGTACACGAAGGATCTTCGAAGCGCTTCGACATGGGTGATGCCAAGCCACTTCAAACTCCCATGTCGACCACGACCGCCTTGGATGCTGATCTAGAAGGAGAAGTCGTGGACCGGAAGAGTACCGCAGCATGATCGGGTCGTTCTTTGTACTCCGACGGCGACAAGGCCCGACATCCAGTCGCCGTTTGCCTTTGCGCACGCTTCCGGTCTTCACCGCGCACTTCGCATCGGTGTGTCAAACGCATCTTACGGTACCTTCGCTTCACTCCCGAGCTTGGTCTATGGTACTCGACCTCTTCATCTCTTTCTCTTTCGGGTTATTCGATGCGATTATGCGGGTGATCGAATTAAGAGAAAGTCCACTTCGGAACTTGTGAGTTTTTGGGTTCGTCGTTGATCTCTTGGTCTTCTCGCAAATCTTCTATTTCCCAATCCACTTGTGAGGCCGAGTATGTCGCTGCTGCTGCGTGTTGTTCTCGCTTGCTTTGGGTGGTTGCTACCTTGAGAGACTATGGGTTGAACTTTAGGAAAGTGCCTCTTTTCGGATGACACTAGTGCCATTAGCGTTGCTAAGAACCCAAGACTCCACTCAAAAACCAAGCACATTGAGATCCGATATCACTTCTTGAGAGATCACCAAGAGAAAGGAGACATAGACCTTCACTGTGAGAACCCATGAACAAACTTGCCGATATCTTCACAAAGCCCCTCGATCAAACCCGGTTGCCCACTTGAGAGCGGAGTTGGGCATTTGCTACCCTTTTTAGTGTAGGGTAGCTGTATCTTGATGTATAGTATGGTTTTTGGCTTTCTTCTCTTGCTTTTGGTTATCTGGCCTTCTTTTTGCACCTTTGTATCATAGTGCATTTCATCATGTATCGTATTATCCTTATTGAGCTTCATGACTATAGCAGTTTTTGATTACATTCATGCTCTTGCTAGTATGTCTTGTGTATGTATCTTGGAGCTTGCGGCTTAGGCTTCTTCTGATCACTTGTTACATGTTATGAGCTAAGCCTGTTTTTTAAATGTGAACCTACTTAAATCTTGATGCAACTCGAAAATTGTTCACCTTTGAGATGGCAACTAGCATGTGTAGGTTTTGTGAGAACCTCGTTGCTTTCATGTGTATGCTTGAGTTGCTATGTCTCATGTTTCTTGAGTCATTCACTTAGCTCGGATCTCTTGATAATCTTGTGCTAAAACTTGATGTCTAAGCTAAGAAATGATGAAAAGTTTTGAGTTGGATCTTTTCGTCCCACGGCAATGTCACGAGATTGCTTCTCATTCACTCGAGTGAGATGAACTTGGGCATTGTAGTGCTAGTCCACAACCACTTGTGACGAGACAAACTTCCCACTTGCACTAAGGGATGAACTCGGCGTGGTTGAAAAACATGATAAAAACAATCTTTTTGGCGGACAGTTTTGATCCTCTCGTGCACATATGTCTAAATGAAACCTTGTTAACTACGTTTTAAATCGATCAATGTTGTAGTAACAAGTGTTGTTAAGTGTATCTTTGAGACATGATGTGTGACCGTTATATGGGGTAGTTCACTCTTGTATACATGTGTTAGCACTTGTTTGATCTCCGCTTATATGTGCTAGGTGCTATTCTTTTTGGTGAACACCTTTTATAAAATGCCCAACACCCGATCAAAATACTTATGTTTCATACTCTGTACCACTTGATCAGCTTGAGCATTGGTTTTGTCTTGTGCCTTTTGCTATATACTTGTCATACTTGCTAGATCATCTATGTACTCAAATTGCTATACTTGTGAAGCTCTACCTTTTGCATTTCTTTCATGGCATGATTTGAGGGGGAGTTGCAGTCTCTTTTGTCTCAATCTTGATAAGTGCATGTGCCAACAAGGGGGAGAAACATCCACAAATCTAGAGAGTTCATTGGTGAGGATGCATTTGTCAAGGGGGAGTTGCACTCCGAGTTATGAGTTTGAGCTGTTTTTGCTAGATGTGTTGAGCCGTTGCCTCTTCTTGAGGATCTAGCTGTTTTTCGGTTGTTCTATCTTTGTGCTAGTGGTGTTGAGCCTTTTGCCTCTTCTTGAGGGCTAGCTTTGGTTTTCTTGGTCGCGTCGAGCCGTTGCCCATGTCTTTGGGGACCAAGTTGTGATCTCGCTTTGCTCATTGCAAATGACCTGTTTTCTGCTTTTCTTTGGCTCTTGGTCATTTGGATGAGTTGTCTCTGGTTTGTGTTGGTGTTGACAATGCACTCATCAAGGGGGAGATTGAGGACACATGGTTTTCACCATAACCATTGTGTGGATCTTTGTGTGATGAGTGATTGTCAACATGCCAACACAAGGCGTGTGTGTGTTCTTACTAACCGATGGCACGCGGATACGTGTCAAACAATGGTGTCTCTTGGCTCATGTTGTCTGCAGGTGTCGAGCTCAGAGACGGTGGTCGACGGTCGGTGAAGATCAAGTAGGGCGTGCTTTGTGCGACGGACCGGGTGCGGTGATGGGCGGACGTGAGGCTTGGATCGAGGACCCGAGGACCGGGCGGCCAGCCGTGGTGGCCGATAGCCGGGATATCAACGAGCGCAAGTGTACACGGCGGGGGATGCGTACGGGCTACGCTACTCGCGGAGGGTTTGGTGGTTTCGCCTCAAAACCATCGGCGGCGGGTTTCCCGGTTTGCGCCTCAAAACCGGGGCGGAGGTCCCGATGCGGACGGACGACACGTGGCGGCATCGGGGAGATTGCTTGGAAGCAAGGCTACCGGTGAGGAGGCGCGGTGGCCGTCGGATCAAGAGAAGGCTGAGTTGGACCCTTATGCCCCGGCTAAGTGGTTTGGCTCTTCATGTATCCAAGGGCAAAGAGGGAATGTAAAATAGGCTTGCCCCTATAAATAAAGGATGAGGGTCTCCTTCCCCTCACCTCTTCCATTTCCATTTCTCATTTTAGGATTTTCCTTGTTTTAGCTCTTTGTGTGAGAGAGAGGTCTGCAAGTCTTTGACTTGTACTCGAACCAAAGGTGCGTGGCAAGCGGGTCGCCGAGAATCCGCTGTTTCCTCCGGGTTTAATCATGTGTCTGTGATCTTGCTGTGATTTTTGTGGCTTATTTTTCTTTTATTTTCGTTCGTGTTTTCGATCTGAAAATTGAAGGAGTTCCAGTGGGATTCAAGCCATGAAATAGTTTGCAAATTTCGTTGTGGTTCACTGTGTGAAATATGAGATCAAATCTTGGATTTATGAGTTGGCTCTATTGTTTTTGTGGTTCATGAGTGCTGGTGCTTCTCTCTGGTTCATGGGTGCTGCTCCTCTTATTCTGTCTGTCTCTTTGTTTATCGTGTGAGTGTTCAGATAAGCAAAGAGGTGGTCTGCAGCGGCGGTGCTACCCACGCCGGCGCACAGGCGTCGTGCGAGCTCATCTGAGCAGCACCTGTCGGGGACTAGCAGATCCACCAGCTGCTTTGCTTCTTGGCGCTGGGAAATTCATCCGCATCTGATTGGCGTCCTCTTCCAGGTTCGCTCTCCAGGTTACATCAGGTCTAGCTTTTTATCGCTCTCTCGTGATTTTCAGTTTGGTACTCCAATAAATCATTCTGTGGTCAGTTCAATTCGTTGTCAGATTTCGTCGTTCTTCGAGACATTTGTAGCTGCAGCGGATTAGTGCCAGAGCGGCACTCGTTTCCAGGCAGGTCAAAGGCTGGCTCGTGCGCTGGTTCATCTCGTGTGTTGAGTACAGAGTGCAGTCCCTCCGCTCGATTTGATTTAGGAGCCTTCGTGCTTCAGCTTGCTCCTCTGAGAGTCATCGAGCTCTGAGATTTTGTTTGTTTACAGGATATACTTGTCGTGAGCAAAGGAGAGAGATACGTGGTTGATTTTTCTAAGAGAAAAAGCTGATTTTTCTAAGAGAAAAAGCTACCTTCTTGTTTCTGTACATTTCAAAGGCAATTGTTGCTGTGTTTCTTTTTGGAGAATATTTGCAGCACATCATGTCGAGCAGTCCATAGGCTCGAGTGGCCCTCTCAGTTTGGCTCTGAATTGGTAAAGTAGATGAACGATTTTTCTGATGATTTTCTGAAGAGTTTTCACTAGCTCTGATTTCTTGTTTTGCTTGTAGCTTTGCAATTTGCGCTCCGATTCAAATTCCGCTTGTTGCGTTGGGTTTCTAACACCCTAAAGAATTTATCTAGATACTCCCATCACTGGTTGGTGCGAGTATTTTAGATTTGGGGGTTTTACTTCTTGGGGTTTGAATTTGGGACAGTGGCCAAATATTTTCGGAAGAAAATTTGAGGCTCCCATTCACCCCCCCTCTGGTCGCCGTTTCCGGTCCTTCAAAACCAAGTCGTTGCCATGAAAGGACCTGCAGATCAGCTAAATTCTCTACTACAGTTTTCTTTGTATTGATTTGGACACAACACTTGTCATATGCAAAATGTGTCAGGACTCGGAGCTCGGAATGTTTTGAAACTCATGTAGGTTTCTCTCCGCAGACCCGCCAGCTTTGTTCCTGTTACCATACCATCGCTGTTTCGCGCTCCTCTGATGAAGCCAACCTCCCACTGTTCCTCGACCAAGTACGCATTGGTCGGCTGGCCAAACGAGTTCAGCACACCGAGGATTGGCACGCCAGACGCCATGGACTCCACCGTGGAGTTCCACCCGCAGTGCAAGAAGAAGCACCCGATTGCCGGTGCCGGGTGCGACAGGACCTCCATCTGGTCGCACCAATCCACAACCATCCCATCTACTGAAACATCTACTGAGAACTAAAAAGGTTGTGTATTACCCAGGAGGCCATTAACCTCGTGGCTGGCTTCTTTAGGATCTCCGCATCTTATTATGTGTCTAGCTCAGAAACAACGTCAGCCATGCTGGGTCGCTTATCCGGATCCATTTCAGCACATCTCAGTCCAATGTCCAAGCAGCTTTTGATCTCCTTCAGTTGGGACTCGTCAAACAAGGACTGATCAAACTGCACCATCAATTGCTGATTATTCTTACTCCGCGCCTCCCTAGCCTGGTGATGATCGAGGAGTCGAGGAACCATTAATTCTTCTCATTGTGTTCATATGAAGCATGCACCTTACTACTACTACATACATATACATACCCATTCAATTGAAGCAACGGCACTTGGTGGGTCACCTTTGCACATACCACCGATAATGGTTCCAAGGAGGATGACGCCAAAAGCATACACGTCAGTTTTGGGGGAGATCAGGCCATGAAGAATATATTCCGGTGCCGTATAGCCCCTGAAAATGGTAAAAACAAAATCAGACCACCACATCCGAAACGTTAAATTAAAGCCAGGCATGCTAATGAAAAGACTCAATTGATAGATAGAGTGGCGTGTCATTCATACATTGTACCCACTAGTTCCTCAGTGGTCGTAATACGAATACTAGGAGATGTCAAACCATAAAAAATTTTAGATATCCTGAGATCTGTAATCTTGGGATTCATATCAGCATCTAGGAGAATGTTGGATGGTTTCAGATTCATATGGGCAATGCCTTGCCCATGTAGGTATAATAGGCCCTGGGCTATCCCCTTATTTAGCTGCAAGCGGGAAGACCAATCAACGACGACAACTCGGTTCCCTGCATAATACGTGTTGTGGCAGCATTGGTGAAAACAAAAGGATATTTATACGGACATGAACAATAGCTCAAATTTACCCCAGTTAATTGTATCCAAATGTCCATTTTGCACGAATTCCTGGACCAAGTAAAACCATGTTTTCGACGCCGCATATCCCAGACATTTTACTATATTTCTGTGCTCAGCTTTAGCAATGATAGCAAGTTCACTTGTTATCTGCTTGTCAAGCGACATTCCACGACATTTTCTAAATGTCTTAATGGTGACCAGTTGTCCGTCTTTTAGTGTACCCTGAAACAGAATGAAGTTATTAAAGAAAACACAACCCACCACTACAATTGCTTTTTGTGTGTGTGTGTGTGTGTGATGTGTGTGTGTGTGTTGGGGGGGGGGGGGGTGTTTGGCGCATAACGTCCTTTGTTTGTACAAATCCTAATATTTGTTGATTCACTTGCTTTGTTTTCATAAACAGATTCACGTACTCCATTAATACTCCCTCTATCACTGAATAATTTGATTTTTAATGTTGTCTTAAGCTAAATGTTTTAAACATTTTTGACCAAATTTCTAGAAACAAACCCATGAAGATTTATGCATCAAATTAGTATCACTAGATATACCATAGAGTATTTTTTCATAATATGCTCGTTTTTGTAATAGTTGTTGTTACTCTTTTCTATAAAACTAGTCAAGCTTATGATAATTTGATTATTTTGGGGTTCTGCAATCTCATGATGTGTCATAGTAGCACAAGTTGCCTATACCTGGAAAGATCAACAATGAATCATCACATGTGCACTCAAAATATATTAGGGTCAGTTTGGATCATTGGGATTGAATTTATTTTAATAATTATAATTTAGAAACATGTTAATTAAGCTATATGATTGTATATAAAATATATTTTTATGTTGTATTTCCACTATAGAGAATCGAGTTGAAGATCGTGCTATAAGTTGTAGCATAGAAACATAGCATGGTGATCTATAAAATCATTTTCCATCTGTCATTCTATAAATTTGAGATAGACTCTTGTCTGTGAACTTGGGATTCCAAGCCAAATAGCCTAATGTATTATAAAGTTTTTATTTCCTCCAAAATAAAAGGATCCAAATGGCCCTAACAGAAACAACAGGGAAGTGAAGATGATGCTTGTTTTTGGGGTTTGTTTTTTCATTAACACTTGAGTACCTTAAACTAAATGTTTTGGACTGCAATGATCGACCACCATGCACCGCCTGATAAAAGAACTGAACAAACAGAGGACCTGTACCTTGTAGACATAACCGAAGCTACCTTGCCCCTTGAAATTGCAGTGTGAAAAGAAATTTGTAGCGTCCTCAATCTCAGCCATGCTGAACTCTTTGAGCCCTGTCAGTAGAAGAAGATATGTATTGATATAGTAATTTAGATTAGGTAGTGACAATGCTGAACCGTAGAAGCACCATTAAGTAGTGATAATGTCATTTCAGTTGCAGGGCAGCAAAATCTGCCATCTTATATTACCATATAATAAGGAATCAAAGGTCGTGTGTCTGCTAGAGGCTCCTATATTCTGGAAACACAAAAGAACCAAATTATGGTGGCACAAAAGAAATCCAGTATAATAGAAACATTATTCTTTGGTAAAGTTATACAAGCCCAGGAGTTGATGAGGGTAAATAGTGTCAGTAACCGGCTGCCATATGTTGGAACGGATTGCATTATTGTTATAGACAATCATTGCGAGCCTGCAAGATGGCGCCCAGGTCTTGACATTTATTTATTTATTTATTTTTGCGAGCAAAGAGATTAGCTAGCCACATTCGAATTACAATCAGCACGAAGGAAGGACCTAGTACCTGCAGGTGCTTGTTCTAACCAAGGCTGCAGAGTGTTTACTACATCTAGCTAATAAGGCTAAAGAATTTGCTACTTGATTGCCTTGTCGCTTTACGACCATTTCCAGTCGCTCATCAATCGAGTCAACCCTCTTGCCTCAATAATTTGGCTGATCTCTGGACCCGTAGGAACTGTTATGGGAGCGACTAGCACTCAAACGTTCAATCGTCGAACGCCCAGCGCTACAGGGCCTGGCTCAAGATCTTCCTCCCCCATAGCGCACACCCGCCCCGCGCCGAACACACAAAGTGACACCCCACCCCGACACGCACACCAACACAAACAGCCGCCGCAAACACTCCGCCGCGCCACCCCCTCATACTCCGTTGACAGCTCCGTCGCCGCCGCCACCCCAACATGGCCGGCATGCCCTTTGGAAAAACACAAAATGAATCAAAAAAATAGAAAAAATTGAAACAATAGGTAAATGCAAGTTGAAAACAAATTGAAAATGCAAGTTGAAACAAACACCTCAGCACGTGTTTCCTCGCCTCTCCAACACGACCGAAACACTAGGGCAAAAAGGGGGGGGGGAGTGTGAAACAATTAAAAATGTGAGATGAAACGCACCCGAAATTCGTTTTGAAACATGGTAAAAATCAAAAAGCGAGTTAACAAAAAAAAAACATGTTGCAGAAACAAAAAAAAAAAACAAAAGATGAAACAAAACAAAAAACCATTTTGAAACAACAGGAAAAACATGGGGAAAAAAGGAAAACATCGGAAAACTCTCTGATACAAGCAAACAACAGCTGCTGCACCATGCGGGTTGCATCAAATGAAACAGAGAGAGATAAAAAAATAATATTGTGCCACAACAACATCAACGCATTTTATTTGAGACAATTCACATCATCGGTTGCAACACAAAAATCGAAAATTATTGCAACAATAGGATAGCACCTAATGCAACACCTAAGAAAAAGTTCCTTCGAAAAAAGCAACATCAGAAAGTTTTGAAACAATCCACATCATCTATTGCCAAAACAAATCGAGACTAATTGCAACATTAGGATAGCACCTGCTGCAACATCTAAAAAAATCCCTTGAAGCAACATCAGAACGTTTGAAACAAATCCTCATCATCTGTTGCCAAGCAATGAAAGCACTCATTGAAACATCACGAGAGCCTGGTAGACTCAGTTCTAGAGAAAGGGAGGAGGGCTCAAAATCAGAAGAGGAGGGAGGAAGGAGAGGAGAGGAGTAGAGGAGAGAGGACGTGGAGCCAGCCTATCTCGGCCCGATTCAGCCGGATCCACCGCCACCACCCCGGCGAATCCGCGCCCTCTCGGTCCGGGTACAACGCCGCCGCCATGAGTGGTGAGCCGGAGGGAGGAGATGGGGAGGAGGTCGGCTAGGTGGAGGAGCACGCCACCGCCAGCCATGGGAGGCAGCCATGGGCACCGTCGATCCGAAACCAACCATGGGAGGTCACCGGAGGGGGGACGGAGAAAGTGGAAGGCAACCACGGCCACCGTCGCCGGATCCATGGCCGCCTCCGCCGGATCCAGCCGTCACCGTAGTTGAAACACCCAAGAGGGGGCGGTTGAAACACCCCGTGGGAGAATGAGAGAGAGGAGGGCGATACCTCAAAACAACTAGTCGAAACTAGATGAAACATCCAAGCAGGGGCATTTGAAACACCTCGTGAGAGAGTGAGAGGGGAGGGAGAGACCTCGAAACAACTAGTGGGAAGTAGATGAAACATCAACGAGCGGACAGTTGAAACACCCGAGGGGAGTGAGAGAGAGGAGGGCAAGACCTACCTGGACCCGGTCCGCTGGATCTAGCTCCACCGGAGACGAAGGAGGAGGGAAGAAATGGGGAGGGCACGCTTGGGCGTGCCGGATCTACGCTAGCAACCGGTGTCCGTGCGGGATCCGCAGCCGCTAGCGCCAGATCCGGCCGCCAACCAGCGGGTCCGACGGATCCGCCGCCGCCACTGGATGAAACCCTAGCCCCCAAGAAGTCCGTGGCCGCCACCGCCGAATCCGCTCGGGACCTGCGGCGGCCGCCGCCGCCGAATCCAGCGGATCCATGGAGGCCGCCACCAGATCCCATGGTCCCCGGCCGCCGCCGCCATGGGGGAGGAGGGAGGAGGAGGCGAGGGCGCGGGAGGAGCTCGCCACCGCCCTTCGGAGGGGAGATGAAGGAGGAGGAACGCAGACGCTCAGGAGGAGCTCGTCGGCATTGTGGGAAGGTGGGAGGAGTGCGGAGGAGACACCGTCGTCGCCGTCGCCGTCGCTGTGTCACAGAGAGAGAGAGATGCGAGCGAGAGAGAGAGAGACCGAGAGAGAGTGAGCGGCGGGCGCGGGGGGCGGGGTCATCCACCGCGCGGCGGAGTGCCGAGGCGCGTGCCCCCTAGATGGGCCGGGCCGTCTTGTTCTAATGATCGAACATATCATATGGAGCATTAGCGAACTGTTATAGGCACAGTCCAGGATTTTTGTAAACTAGAACGAGTGCTCTGGTAGGGTTTTTGATCCACTGAATCCCACAATAAACTAGTTGAATTTGGGCCTAATTCATCCAAATAGGAGTTCTTGAATTCTGATTATTGGTGTGACTGGCTGGTGAGGGTTGCCTGCTTATATGTTATTGTTTACTTCCTTACTATTATAAACTAGCAAAACATGCCCGTGCATTGCACCGGAACCTACATACAATTTATTGGCATGTACATGTGTCAATGATAAGCGTGTTGTGGATGTAATAGGACATTTTATTGTGTGTCACCTAAAGTTGTCTGGTTTAGTTGGGCCAACCTTGTTTTTGTTAAATATCACGACATTAAATATTAAGACCTGTAATAAACTAAGGTGAATTAAGCATTAAACCCTCATGAGTATTGAATTAGAGATGGACTCCACTAAAATAAGTTACTTGTTATGTCCACCTACACGTTGATAAATGGGAAAAAGTAAAACCACACTTTGGTGTATGCGAGTCACAACACGCGCTAGGTTAAGCTCGCTAGTCGTGCATGGCACTCCATGTCCTTGTGTTGCAATGGTTTAAATTTATTTGGAAAAATTATTTTGTAGAAAAAGCGTGGAACTTGCATGGTGTATTTTCACGTGCTGACAAATCAAATATACACACTCGATCGGAGGCTCTAATGTGATGTTCTTGATTAAGGCTCTAATTTGTGTCACCTTGGACAACACCTCAAAATCCATGTCCCTTGAGCGGAGGACAAGCAAGAAGGCAATGTTTGTAGTGGCGACCAGGTGGGGACGTATGGAGTCGATGGCATCGTCTTCGTCACCAGGTGGTGGCCAGATATATCCGAGACCTTGTCGATAGTCATATAATTACCATAGTGCCTACATTGCCCTGTTGGAAGACGAAGAAAAGCCACCGCAAGAAGTAGTTCACGATCAAGCCTCTCGCGATCATGACGCCGTGCACGTGAAGCCATCAGGTTGGTGGCACCACGTGGCGCCTCAGCATCGTCACACACACCGGTTATGCATGGCTCCTTGTACCAGAGTGGGACGGGCATATCTCACATCGGCGTGGAGTCATGTTCTCGCCGGTGAACAGATCAATGAGGCGGGACGGGTGCCTGAAATATGATAGGTCCATGGTGAGCACCCGGTCAAGGGAGAGCATGTTACCCGTGTTGCGACGCACGAGAGGGTCGTCTCTTTGTCCTCTACCGGTGGATCTTCCAGCACCTCGTCGGAGGCGGCGGCGATACGACATGAGCTTTATGATGACACATATGATGATGATAATGATCCGTTCTCATTATCTCTGCAAGATCAATCGTGGTCCCATAGTGCCATTATTGCAGATGGCAAGAGTCTGTAAGCGAATCTGCTGAACTTATCTAACAATCTTGCGAACGTGCTTTGTCGTCACATGCATATTGGCAGCCTAACTCGTGCTTGTAGCCATGACAGCTGCGTTGTATGTTTCTTGGAAAAGGGATCATTGTTTATCCTAATAGCATATCAGCGTGACTTAAAAGGAAATCCAATTAGGATTGACCTGCATTTGTTTGAGCCATTGATCTGCATTATTTGACGAATAGAATCAGAAACTACTTCTAATACATCTTCCATGATGAGTTTGTTTACGTTACATGTTGCTACAGGACCTAGGCACCGGCTCGGTCTCAACTTCCTTTACGTATTATACAAGACAGCATGGCAGCAGCTGCAAGTTTTTTACGGACAATCAAAGTGGAGGACAGAAAATTAGCGTTCAAACGAGGCAGACTGAAATTTTCATAGGCAGACTGAAATTTTGATGATTTATTAATATACTAGCAAATATGCCTGTGCGTTGCGACGGGAGACACTAAAGACTACTAAAAAGTTATTCAAATTGATAACGTGAATGATACTTATGTTTTATGATTTTATAATTTATTTTACGATAACTATGATATTCATAATATAAGTTAACACTCACAATAAACAACAATGTCCTATTAAACTTGTATCGAATTAAAATACACCTTGATATATTTTTTTGTTGCAAATCGTATAGTTATTTAGATATAAATAAATATTTTATAACTTTGTAGCTTTTCATACTCATGGATATCGACATTTGTACCTATTCGACGCATCATACCAACTTCTGTAACTTTCTTCTTTATGCATTAAGACTGGTATGTTCGTCGATGATTACAATGGGAGAACTCTCTTTATTTATTTGCATGGGGACTCTTGTCAGAAATTACATACTGCTCGACATTTCGGTTCATGGAATAATTAGTTTACATTGACTAATCCATATTTAAATAGAAATAATTTTTTTATCAAAACTGCAAGGATGATGTAAATGTTTCTCCTCAAAATTTTAATACAAATAAGTTTTTTTGATAAAATTTTATTTAAATACAAACATAATAATTGAAATGTAGAAATTAAGATTTGTAATATATATAGATAGATCATATTTTTATGAAATTAGTAAAACAGGTTTGGTATTTTTCTGTTTTTTCTATGATTTTTTTTTATTTTTGCAAAATTTTTAAGACTTTGCATCAGGAACCCTGATCTATTTCAAATACAATTAAAGCCCTTCCACCTTTTCTCTCTTTCTTATATCTTTGCATCCGGAACCCTGTACTGTTTTTTATTTTCTTCCTACTCTAATCAACGTTTAAATACCGTATTGGAGACGGAGTCGAACCAAGCCGGCCAGTGTTGCTGTTGGCGGACAGAAACTTTTGAGGGCAGACTGAAATTTTCTCTCTTTATAGATATATATAGATATATAGATATATAGATATAGATATAGATATAGATATATAGATTTCCGTTGTGTGGGACTGCATATAGCCAATATTTCGTTCATAGCAAGTGCACCAGGAAGTTTTACTTGAATGACTCGGATGATGAATACTACATGTTGCATACTCCCTCCGCTAGGCCTTTGCCCTTTTGGACATGTGTAATTGCGAGGAGTTTGTAGTGATAGGTCATTATTCTTGCAATCCAAAGAATGGAATTCGTGTGTCTGCAAAATGTATTGAAGCAAGGCAAGGTAGTACGTACCTGTGGTTGGTGTTGAGGAGGACTTTCAGTGTTCGTGAAGACAGTGGTCGCCTGGATATTTTTGGCGAAGACGCCAAGCATAACCTTCCGCTCTACATCGTCTTGTACCCGGCGGAGCTTTTTGGACAGGTCCCTCCTTGCAAAAGAGGCACACGACGTGCCTCTCCTGGCAGGCTGTGACGAGTGTGAGGGCGTTCCGGAGGCTCCCCTCCAGGTCCACCAGTGCCTTCCTCGTAGCCGGGTCCTGCATTATCTTGGTCCCCTGAAGCCACTCGAGGATCGCGGTGACTCTGAGAGCAAGCTTCTTTATCTCAAGGCAATCCTCCTTGTTCTGTTGAACTGTCTCCACGGCCTCCTCGATGGCGAGCCCAACTTCGACAATCTTCCCCACACTGCTAAGAGAAATTTCAGATATCTCCATACTCCCCGGACGCTGTTGCAGATATTCAGATTAGCCTACACAAAATCCTAGCAGATGAGCAAACTAGATACATGAAGAAACTTTTCGCACCTCTAGCTATGCTCCTCCTTCAAGTCTGTTGATATATAAAGTTAGCAAAGGCATACCCTTTCTCTTGGTTCGACTCGATCAACAGGACGACGAAGGAAGAACTGAGGAAGGAAGCCGTCTGCTCCGATGAGATACATAGCTATTTTATTTAAATGTATGTATGGGGTAGTTGTGCAAATCAATCAATGGCCTCAGTCTTCGGTGACCGTGATTGATATGTATAATACAAAAAATGCTAGACTAGTTTACGGAAGACACCAGATGACATGTATAATAACATTAGCGTCCACACGCTGGTACCTCGAATAAAGCTTCGCGGTAGAATCGTCGTTTTGATGCTGAGCCTGTGGTCTGTAAAGTCAGGGCACCCATTCACTGTTCTTTGTCAAAATGGATGACGAGGAATGACATGGACATGCCAACAGACGTGTTTGGCCAACTGCGGAGGCCCGAAACTTTTGTTGAAAAAAGCGGGACGAGTGGGTGGGTGACGCATGGTCGTGTCTCTTCCTTGGCTTACACTACGTATTTACTACTTATATTTTGATTCGCTCAGACTCGAATGCAGTGGAAGGAGAGCAGCGTCAGTGCAGATATTTAGCTAGCCTTTCCTCTTGCCCCGAGAAGAACTAAGGCGAGAGCGCAGAGTTTACAGTAGGCCCCCAATCTCGATTTCTTGGAGCACACCGATCGTCGCTGATATTTTGTTTGTAGGATCAGAGGAGATCCAACGATCGAACGATCTATTAGCTAATAAAAGGTCAGTCGGCCCTCTTTGTTTGTGCGTGCTGTCACCCAAATTATTATATCAAACTTATTTCGTTGATTGTTGCGCTTGAATATTCCTGAGATCATCTTGTACATATACCAGAGTTTCTTAGTACGATCGATCGATTCTGCTGCTGGCTTATTGTGCTATTATTAGTATACATCTAACTCCTATAAAGTAGCTAGCTAGCTAGTCAATTACTAAATCTTTGTCGACTGATTGTTATGCCTAAGATCAACGATGATGCAAGCAAGGTAGGGTTTGATTGTTTTCTCCAAGGACGGAACTACGATTCAATCGGCAGGACCCGTCCCCGCATTTAATTTAATTATTTCCATCTCAATCGATGTTGACCATCTTGCAGCAGAGAACCAGAGACCACTGCGCTTGCACAGATCGGGTTCGGACAAGGCTTCGGCGTCTCGCAGAGATGGTGGATCCGTTCAACATCTTCGAGATCGTCATGACCTTCGTTGAGCTGGCGATCAAGATCAAGGATCTGTGGAGCAAAATGAAGGACAACCAGAAGTGCCGCGACAGGTTGCTCGAGCACATCGGCAGAGTGTCTGCCATCGTCACGTTGCTGGAGGGTAAGACCAACATCGTGAGGAGCGACGAACATCAGGTGTTGAGCGGCGCGTTGAAGGGTCTAAAGAAGACCCTGGAACACGGCCTCCAGGGTGTCGAAGCCTGCCGCAAGAAAGGCCCGGCCTGCGGAGCATTTCATCAAGGCCAGCGGGAACGCCGAGACGCTACGGGGAATTGGGGATGAAATATCGAGCAACATGATGACAGCAATGTTTGCCACCATGGCGTGCACCTTCAGTCTGACGGTCGAAATGCATGCCGACATCAAGGAACTTGTTAATTAACGCTGTCCATGCCAGGGACACCGTCTCCATAAGCTCAAAGTTGCCTATCTTTCTATGCAGATAGTTGAAGCTCTTCCCGATCTGCCACCACAGGTATATGGTCCGCCGCAGCATAAGTACTAGTGGTTTAATTATTACGGCTTTTCATTGCATTCATTCTAGCGAGGAATCTTCTTATTTCATTTCAGGTGACGGAATCGTTGCAGATCTACAGCGCCTCAATGGTTCATAGGTAACACAACTCCTCCGGTCCCTGCGTTTGTCCATGAATGGTATATGCCCTAATTCAATCAACAAAAAAAAAACAATTAAAAATTTTAATTTGCAACCAGTCAAATTACATGCAAATTTAGAGTACAGAACTTGAATCAATTAATGGATTTTTGTTCAAAGTGCATGAGACGATATTGATTTTTTACAAATTTATATATAATAACATATAACATATATATTGTAAGGGCAAACACTACCGGAATCGCCGGGTTTGCCGATGGCCAGCCGCCATCGGCAAAGACAGCAATCCCAGACGTGGCCATCGGCAAAACCTCGTCGGCAAAAAATTTACCGGCAAAGCCGGGTTTGCCAATGGCCACATACTTTGCCATCGGCAAACCTTTGCCGATGGCCACGTGTGCCATCGGCAAAGCCGCCACGTCACCGACGCCGTGCCGTCAGCCGACGGCGGCTTTGCCGATGGCGACGTGGCTCGGCCGTCGGCAAACACTTTTTTATTTTTTTTTTCGAAAATACTTTGCCGATGAGATTTATTATTTTTTTTGAAAATTCTTTGCCGACAGCCTACGTGGCAGGCCGTCGGCAAAGAGAGTTTTTTTTCTTTTTTTTTTAAAAAAATCTTTGCACATAACCATATATCATAATTTACCCATTCAAGTCAATGGTCTACATGTCATTTAATCATTCATCCACACAATATTAACATTATATTCAATAATCTTAGAACATCATCATGTATTACATACAGTGCCGAGTTGAATAAAATCGTCTCCTGCCCAATGTACCTAAGAAGAAAGCAATTTACATACAGTGAGATGCAATGGACAAAATGTTCAGCTAGCATTGGTGCATGTATGATTTTTCAAGATTATATTATTATACCTCTTCTTTACTTCTAGAAGTGCACGAAACATGAAAAATTGAAACATGTAACTGAATCATGATTATCAACTCAAATAATCATCTCAGTTTTGCAGGCAACAGTGAAAAATATATTCGACCCTAGTCTACAAATGCCTTTACATCAAAATAACTGATTTCATTACTATGAAACATGCCTACTGAACACAATGCATCCTAATCAGATCATCAGTTCAAACATAATTTTGCAATAGCTAGACTCTCATTTTTTTCATGACAAGAACGTAATCACAATTATAGTTGTAAATAACATCTTGGCACTAGTTGTCTTCTAGTAGGATCAGTGCCAAGAACACTGAGTTGAGAGATAAAAACAATAAGAGCCAGGGATGGGAGGGTATAGGGTGATGCTCACCACTCTTGCTGCACGCCTGCACCACCTGCTATAAGTGAAGAACCCTGAAGCTACCATGTTGCGACAGCTCTTTCAGATTGCAATGATGCACTGAACATGGGAAAGAAAAGGTTAGCATTGAGAAGGTGTTAACACCAGAATTTGGTCAGGAATATGACAGGTGGACCCGCAGGCGGCAGAGAGAGGGATTCGGCAAATGCATATGCGGTCGGCTAATTTCCATGTGTTCGGCAAATGGCCAAGCGGTCGGCAACTGCTTTATTTGAAGGCGGAGAAAGGAAAAAGGAAGCTGATCGAAAAGGGAAGGAGTCGTGATGATCAAGGACTCCGATTATGGATAGAGTTAGCGTGTCTTTGTCTTTCCAATTTTGGTTAGATAGTTCGTAAGTGCTTAGGACTCATGTTCTGTCCAGGGTATAAATATAAACCCTCGACCATTGTAATAAGGGTTCACAACCAAATCAATACAACCGGCTACGTGCCACCATTCGAGTCCTTTAGTCGTGTCGTCGAGTTCTTCGAGAGGGCCAATCGATCCGTCGACCTCCGTAAGTCCCGGCAACCTTGCTATCATGTCTAGTATCGTGCGGCGGATTTAGATGTGATGCAAGTAGTCTCATCCGTTTTGCTTAGTATCGTGCGGCAGATTTAAGCTTAATGATGGGAAGTTTTTGCTTGTGCCTTATCGTGCGGCGGATTAAGACATGAGTAAAGATAGTTATCGGCTCTTTTAGATTTGGCAAGATCTAATAGATTCATTAAGTTATCACGTGTTGCTTGCTTTATTTAATGTTTAATTATATGCAACACTCTTTTGCCCAATCTAGATTGATACTCTTTCGGCTTGTTGATCGTTCCTTTCATGCTTATTCGATATTCAAGTAGATCAAGCTCATATAGCCGAATTAGATCGATCTAGATTGTCACGTGTTGTGGGTTCATTCACGTTAGATGTAGATAAGCCTTGACAGGACTGGGTACCGTGCGGCAGATGCAGGTCTTTGGGTTACTCTAGAGCTAGTCATCCGGTGGACTAGAGATCGGTTTAATCTGATAGGCTCCTTTTACATGTTACTTGTTTGTTCCTTCTTCATGGATCCCGGTTCGGCAATCTTGCCGATACGGTTATGCTTATACATGTAACGAGTATTTATAGATCTGTTAGATAATCATGTGCTTTTAGCTCTTTATTGTTAGATTGTATCATGCGGTGGATTGATCTAGTAGTAAGGAGTGGTGTAAGTTCATAGCGAGTGGTATCATGCGGTGGATTAGCTTGCTTGGGTTTATGCTCGACGGGTTTATGAAGGCTAGACGTGCGGCAGACTAGTTGGAGTAGCCTATGCATGTGTTGTTTAGTAGATTTGTATTTATAAGTTACTTATCCTTAGTTATTAAGTGCTTGATGATGCTTTAAACCTGAGAAGTAGTTTGATATGCTTTAATAATTTAATCTTGTTCAAACATGTCTTCATCTATCGTATTCGGCAAATTCTTTCGTTTACATCGGTTATGTTACTTTAGCCGAATGAACCGCAAACCGTTGCGATAGCTTCTATAGCTATGTGTCGTCGTAAGTGGCTTCAGGGCCGTAAAGATGGAACTGTCTGGTCTCACCCAGCACGTTCCAGTTATGATCTTACCGTTTTATCCCTTGTCGATTTTTTAGGTCAAATCGACTGGCACGCCACCGGATTCAGACGCCCGGGCATCCAATTGAAGCTAGGCTTTCCGGCTTGCTGTGTGTGAGACACAGTGCGCCACATTTTGTGTCAACACACTTTTTGGCATGCCCAGTGGGACCACTTCTCAATCTAAGATGGGATCGGAAATTGACAACAGTCACGTTCTAAACGTGACCATAGACGAGCTGCAGCCAGAGCAACGCCAGATAGTGGAACAGGCAATGGAGCAAGTTTCAAATAGAAATGTCGATGTCTTTTTCCAAGAACAAGAGTGGCGAGTGATCGTCAAGCAATCACGCCACGAGTTCTTCTCGTCGATCGACATTACGACGAGGAGGAGATGCAGAGGGTAGTTGCAGCCATATACAAAGCTGTGGGAGACACTATGTTGAATCACAACACAGCTTTTCTGGGCACCTTCCGCAAAATCATGGCTGAAACTTTTGGTCCAGCAGTTGACAAGCGCTTTGAAGAGAGATTTGGAGAGCTTGCTGGGCCAGTGTACTTCAACACTCAGCAATCTTCAGGGAAGTCAACTGGAGGAGAAGAGATGATCGGTACAAGCAAGGATAGAGCTGTTCATGATGAAAAAGAGAAGCCTCCTGTTGCCGAGCAGCAAACTTATGGTCAAGTAACTTTTGGTGCAACAACAGACATACCTGCATCTGCTTACAAGATCGCCCCAGTGGCAAATAGATTGCAGAAGAGTGTCTATGGAGATGGATACAATGAATTCACTGATTACAGTGCTCTGAGTGCTTTGCCGAATCCAGGGTACAGGAGTGCATCAGGAATGCCTTCTAGAAGACAGGGAGCAAAAGATGCAAATGATGACCTCCTAAGCGGAATGGCCGACATGATGCGTAAATCAATTCGGCCGAAACCAAAGCATCGAGACATATGCATACAAATCTCCTTTCCCGAGTGGTACAATAGGGTAGCTCTTCCACCAAGAGTTAAGCCACCAACAGATTTGACCAAATTCTCGGTCGGGATGACACCAAGCATTACCATTGAACATGTCGCGAGATATCTAATGCAACTTGGAGAAGCTGGGCCTGTGATGAAGCATGGAGGATCGAGATATTTTCCTATGTCTCCGACAGGGCCGGCTTTTACCTGGTTTGCATCGCGGCCGGCTAATTCCATTGGTACATGGGCGGAATTGGAGCAAAAGTTCCATTCATACTTTTATACAGGAACCAATGAAAAGAAGATGGTTGATCTTTGGGCTATGAGGATGAAGACCACTGAGACACCAATGGAGTATCTTCGTAGATTCAGAGAAGCGAAGAATATGTGCTATTATCGACTATTCCCGATGATCAACTCGCACAATTGGTCATTGCGGGCATGCCGCCACATATCGAGACAAGCTATTCGGTATGGAGTTTGAAGACCTTGGACAACTTGCACAAAAATTGACAGCCATGAGCAATCAAGCCCAAGGGTTCGAAGAGATGCTCGTTTTCGGAAGAACAAGGCAACCAACCGTTGACATGTATCGAGGATTTCTAGAAGAAGCATCGAATATGAAGATGAAGATGAAGTAGCTCTGCAGAGTTGACCTGGACAAAAGAGCCTACTTTGGTCACTCATCGATGGGTGAAGCGAAGAAAAGGGATCTTATGATTTTGATGTCATAAAGCGAGATAAGCTCTTTTTGTATTTGATTCAAGAGGGACGCGTCAAGCCGCGGAAAGGACATCCTATGCTACGCCCGAAGGGGTGAAAGATAAGAAGTACTTGCGGGTTCCATGATACGGAGTTCTCATCATATCAATGATTGCCGAGTGTTCGAGTAAAGATGCAGAAAGCTATTCAAGATGGACACTTGAGATTTGATGGCAAGATGAAAGTAGACAAAAACCCATTTCCTCAGAACATGGTCTCTTTCTCTATAGGCATGGTTGATGCCGTGAGTCCAAGAAAAAGGGGAAGATGAAGGTTCGACCTCGAAAGAGCCAAGGAGAGTGGTGCCGTTGACCCTAATCGGCAAGTTACCAAAGAGGAAGTGCAACAAGTGCGGTTCGAAATAGCCGAACAGAGAAGGGTCGACTTCGATGCAGCTAAGGGAAATTGCCGAATACACGCGATCCGAAGCGCGAGTTACAAAGACGACACTTGTTGAATAAGTGGCGGTGGGAAAAGAAGATGGAGTATGATGAGGAACAGCAATACATTGAAGAGGAGCACAGGTTCATGGCAGAACGTCGGAGATATGAAGCAGAAGTGCGCCAAAGAGAACAAGAAGAGTGCAGGAGAGAACAAGAGCAATCTCATTGGAACTGTTCCTTCTTTAGACACTGTTGGAATGAAGGCTTGAAGTTGCTGCCGGAACAATTGCCCCGAATGCGGTGATCAATATTCGAGTACGAGCAATCTCGAGTCAACCGCCGTCCCGTTCATGATAGATTTGGAATGAAAGTTCCGGAGAACGATCGGCGCCTAAAAATAAACGGTTTGATGGACATCGGAGGAAAAGATTTGCGAGACCAAGCTTGGGTTCATAGCGGTGCCCATAATGCGGAAGAAAGCTCATACGAGGTGGCAAAGAGGTCAATGGTGTCCTCCTGGTTTGAGGAAAAGCCGAAGAGAAGAGTTCGGCGTTTGAGAAATCAAGAGCTGAAGCGAGAATTAGCCGAAAAGAAACCAAGTGTGGCGTCCTAAGAAAAAGGATGATGGACGGGGTCCTTCGGTGATACTAACATGGTGTTCTTTATTCCATTGGAGTTCAAAGCTCCTCAAGATCAAGAAGTTCAAGATGAAGTGTACTCGAGACTTTGATGAAACTGAATGCCGAGATCGATGGCTCAACTTGTATTGACTCGGCAAGCGAGTCTTTGACAAGCCAGCTTAAAAACCGTCATCCGAAACCATTATACCCGAAGGGATATGTCAATGGCAAGCCTTTAACCAAGATGCTTGTTGATGGAGGGGCTGCTATCAATATTATGCCCTATGCTACTTTCGAAAGCTTGGTATGACAAGTGAAGATTTGTTGCGGTGACATGATCCTTAGAGATTTTGGCTTGGCAATGCTTCGATACTCGTGGAGCAAGTACATGTAGAACTGATGATTGGATCCAAGACTTTGATCACTACTTTCTTTGTCATTGATGGCAAGGGGGCATATAGCATGCTTCTTGGAAGGGACTGGATCCATGCTAATTGCTTGTGTGCCATCAACTATGCATCAAATTCTTATTCGGATAGGAGATGATGTAGAGATTGTTCAAGCCGATGATTCGGTGAGTGTTGCCACTTCCGAGCCTCGCTTATTGGGAGTATGATGGACTAGACTGCCTTTCGGGTAAGATATGGAAGGAAGGTCCTGTCAATGTGTTCGACAGAGATCAACAGCCGATCCAAGCAAATCGGCTCGACAAGTAACTTTTAATGGGCAATCCAATCGATGGCAACAAGGGCAACCGGGTCGTGGTTTTATGTCGGCCGACAAGTTAGAAGAAATCGATGTTGGTGATAGCACAAAGTCAAGGCCGATGTATATCGGTGCAGATTTAGACCCGAATATAAATTGAAATTGATAGAGTTGTCAAAGGAGTTCAAAGATTGTTTTGCTTGGGATTATACAAGAGATGCCTGGATTGGATCGATCAATTGTTGAACATAAGTTGCCTATAAAACCTGGATTTCGTCCTTTCAAACAACCTCCACGTAAGATTTATAAAGAGGAGGTATTGGCCGATGTAAAGAAAGAGGTTGAAAGACTGATTGAAGCAAACTTTATTTGGCCATGCGGTATGCGAGTGGATTTCAAACATAGTACCCGTCGCAAAAAGAATGGGAAGATGAGAGTATGCATAGATTTCGAGATCTCAACAAAGCTACTCCCATGGATGGTTACCCAATGCCGAGTTGCCGATTTACTAGTGGATGCAGCAGCGGGTATGAAGTCATCGCTTTATGGATGGCAATGCGGCTACAATCAGATTTTCATGGCGCTTGAAGATATTGCAAAGACGCATTCGGATGTCCTGGCCACATTAGGTTATTTGAATGGATAGTAATGACATTTGGATTGAAGAATGCTTGGTGCAACTTATCGAGAGCCATGAACTATATCTTTCATGAGTTGATCGGCAAAATTGTAGAAATTTATATTGATGATGTGATAGTCAAATCCGAGAGACCATGAAGGACATTTAGCCGATTTGAGGAAGACTCGGAGTGCACAAGGAGACATGGCTTAAAGATGAATCCAAATAAGTGTGCTTTTGGAGTCTCGGGTGAGTTCTTGGGGTTCTTGATCCACAAAGGAGGGATAGAAGTTGGGAAAAAGAGCATGGAAGCAATAGACAAAGTTGTGCCCCCAACTAACCTTACGAATTGCAATCATTGCTGGGCAAGATCAATTTCGTGAGAAGATTCATATCCAATTTATCGAAAGAGTATTACCTTTCTCTCCATTGTTGAAGCTCAAGAAGGATCAAAAATTTGTGCGGGGTGACATACAGCAAAAGGCTTTTGATGAGATCAAGCAATATATGAAGGCACCACCGTATTGGTACCTCCACAACTTGAAAAGCCTTTCAAGGTTTGTATGTGGCGGCCGATAGCCTAACAATAGGATCGGCCCTTATGCAAGAGTTTGATGGAAAAGAAAGGGTAATAGCTTACCTTAGCCGAAAACCGCTAGATCCCGAAACAAGGTATTCGGCTATAGAAAAGCTCTCGTTTGTGTGTTTATTACTCGTGTACCAAATTTCGGCACTATTTGTTAAATGCCGAATGTGTGGTGATATCTAGTTTTGATGTAATTAAACACATGTTGTCAATGCCGATTTTAAGTGGAAGAATCGGCAAATGGGTATTAGCACCGTCGAGTTTAATTTAAAGTATGAGTCGGCAAAAGCGGTGAAAGGACAGGCAATTGCCGATTTTATTACTCAACATCGTGATTTATCTCGTTGATATGGTGAACATTGCCCCATGGGCATTATTTTTTGATGGATCATCATGTGATAAAGGTGGTGGTGCTGGTATTCTTTTGATATCCCCACGAGGAAAGACATTTGAGTTTGCTTTCTCAATTGAATATCCTGTCACTAACAATCAAGCAGAGTATGAGGCTTTGCTTAGAGGGCTTCGGCTGTTAATAGAAGTGAAGGCTGTTGCTGTTGAAGTATTTGGTGACTCTAAATTGGTGATTAATCAATTGACAGGGCAATATGAATGCAAGAACGATATATTGCAAGAATATCATGAGCAATGTCGGGAACTTCTGAAAAGTTTTTTAGTAGTTACTTTGCATCATATACCCGAGAGAACACAATGGAGAAGCAAATAAATTAGCTCAAGCGGCCTCGGATATCGGGAAAATCATGAAGTCTATACGGCGAAAGAAGATGCTTTCAATTCGATCGGATAAGTAATGACTTGGAGAAGTGACATTATCAACTATCGAAAGACCCATCTCAAAAAGTTTCCCGAAAGCTCAGGTATAAGGCCCTTAAATTCGTACTTCTTGATGATCAGTTGTACCACAAATCTATAGATGGAGTGTTGCTCAAGTGCTTGAATCAAGAAGAGGCTAAGAAGATTATGTTTGAAGTTCATGAAGGAGCTTGTGGTGCACATCAGTCGGCCTACCGAATGAAGTGGATAATAAGAAGGACGGTACTTTTGGCCGACTATGTTAGAGGATTGCTTTGAATATTACAAAGGGTGTAGAGATTGTCGATATTTGGTAATGTTCAAAGAGCACACCGCATCTGCTCGAATCCAATAATCAAACCTTGGCCGTTCAGAGGATGGGGTATAGATTTAATTGGACAGATCAACCCTCCATCTAGCAAAGGACACAAATTTGTGTTGCTGGCAACAGATTATTTCACCAAGTGGGTTGAAGCTATCCCTTTGAAAAAGGTCACATCAGAAAATATGATCAGTTTTGTCAAGGAGCATATAATTCATAGGTTTGGGATTCCACAGACCATTACAACTGATTAGGGGACTCAGTTCACTTCTTCAGAGTTTTGTGACTTTGCCGAAAGCATGGGAATAAGGTCATATAATTCTTCTCCTTATTATGCACAAGCCAATGGCCAAGCAGAGGCATCAAATAAGATCATGATCAAGATTATTCAGAAGAAGATCGATGAGAAACCGAGGAGATGGCACTTGGTCCTTAATGAAGCATTGTGGGCTTACCGAATGGCTTGCCATGGGTCCACACAAGCATCTCCATATGAGTTGGTTTATGGGCATAATGCTATAATGCCTTGGGAGTTGCAATCAGGATCAAAGAGAGTTGAATTGCAAAAGGATTTGACGGATAAAGATTATAAGGATCTGATGATGGATGAATTAGAAGATTTGCATTTGATTCGTCTTAAGGCCTTGGAGAACATTGAGAAGAATAAAATACGTGTTGCCAAGTACTACAACAAGAGAGTTAAAATTAAGCAATTTGCGAGAAGGAGAATTGGTTTGGAAAACAATATTGCCGATTGGTACCAAAGACAAAACATTCGGCAAGTGGTCTCCGAATTGGGAAGGACCTTTTCGGGTTGTCAGTTGTGCACCTGGCAATGCGTATATATTGAAAACGCTGTTTGGAGAAGAATTTACTAGAGCCATCAATGGCAGATACCTTAAGAAGTTTTATCCAAGTATCGAAGTTGGATCTTAATTGTGACTATGACATAAACGTGGTATAGCCGATTGAATAAAATCGCCTTCGGAGCAAAGGAAAGAAGATTGGAGAGAAATAGCCGATATTATTGTATCGCCTCTAGTACAAAAAATAGCCGATATCGTGTGTATCGTCTTCAGAACAAAAATAGCCGATACAGTTGTATCGCCTTTAGTCGATTTTTAAAAGTATAAGTGAACAGTTTGATCTTATCTCTCAGCTGATAGGTTTATCGGGAGAAGGTAAAGAGAATTGAAGTACTACGCTACAAACCGTCAAGTCGTGGAACAGGACCGAGATCTAATCGGCTAAGGTGATGTCATGCGATTCGGGAGATTTCGTTCGGGAAGAGTGTTGCAGTCGAGTTCTAGCTAAGGAAAATTTGCAAAAAAGGGCAAATGCGACAGATGAACACCATCACAGACAAGCAAGAACAAGGAAAAGACCAACATTCTTCATTAAAATTTTTATTTACAACCCGCGCCAATCCTAATACAAGCTACTCCTCTTCTTCGGTGAAGAGCTTGTTGAGGACGGACTCCGGGTTGGTGGCGTTGGCCATGGCGTCGGCGTGGGCGTCGTACCCCGCCAGGAGGCCCTCGATGTCGTCGACCTCGTGGGGAAGCCCGCCGCGGAAGCCGGTCGGCATCGGAGCGTAGTCGTCCCCGGTCCAGGACGACATCCCCGCCAGGCCGAGGGAGGTGCCGAGGCGCACACCATGAAGGGCTGCCCGATCAATCTGATCAGGCACAGCCTCCAGACGATCTGCCACGGTTGGTCCCCTGGCGTTCACCTGATCGGCCACCCTCGTCGTTGCCACCTTCAGGCGGTCCAGCTCCGCAGTGAGGTCTGCAAAGGAACATAGGATAGATCAGTGAGCAGATGAATCGGGAAGAACGGAAAATCGAAAACGATTGTTGAAGAGCTAATACTGGTGATGGCCTCGCTCAGCTGACGGCAGTTGTCCTCCAACTCCAGCTGGGCGATCCCAAACTTCTTGGTTTCTTCGCCAAGAAGCTCCATCGCCTCGTCCCGCTAGCGGCGGTACGCGGCGGCGTCGTAGCGGCTGTACGGCGGGATCTCCTCGTCGTTCCTGTCCCATATAGGACGGTACGAAGAGGAGGACCCCGACGAGGCCGAGGCGGAAGCGGTGCGGAGCGGAGCAGGAGCCGGGGGGAGGAGCGGAGCCGGCGGGGGCAGAGGTGTCGAACGCCGCGGCCGGCGCCAGGAAACGCCATTGGCCGGTGCTGATCCTCGCCGTCCTACAGGCAAAGAGCAATCAAGATCGGCTAAAACAAAAGGAAACCGCAAACAAGATGGAGAGGTTATCTCTTACTGAAGACGGCGACCACCACGGCTGCTTCCCTCCGCCGCATCCGCCGCAGGAGCAGGAGCGGAAGCAGAAGAAGGAGTGTGGGTGCCGGCCCGGGCGACCCGCCTCCGGACGTTGGCGACGTAGTCGCCGGTGTTCCCGACGGCCCTGAAACAGATCGAGAAGATGAACAACCGCAAGGGGGCAGAGACTAAGATCGGGTAAAAATTATCAAGCAGCACAACTCAAGGGATTGGAAATCTCACCGCCGGCGCCGGTTGCTGCTTCCCTCTGCCTCGTCTTGAGTAGGACGCTTGTTGCGATCACCGCCGCTCGCCATTGGTGGTGGTTGGGGTTTTTTGGGGCTTGAAGGCGGAGAGGAAGTGGAAGAGATTGAAGATGATAGCAACTTTGTGCTTGATGTGATGATGGTGGGAGCCGACCGGTCCTATTTATGAACGTGGGAGCCGTGGCGATGATCGCGGGAAAGCCAAGCGACGGGATAGGGTTTCCACACTTATGGGCCGATGTTGAGTTGGGCCGAGCCCATCACCGCCGGTGATTCGGTTACCATACGCTCGGTCGGCTAAATAGCCGATGAGAGCTATTCGGCTAAAGTGAGCGCTTGAGGCGCGCGGTTACATTCGGTTAAAATGCACAGAGTACGGTTGTGATTGGAAGAGCCGAATGATAACGAAGCAAAGAA
Source organism: Themeda triandra (assembly GCA_018135685.1). Lineage (NCBI taxonomy): Eukaryota > Viridiplantae > Streptophyta > Magnoliopsida > Poales > Poaceae > Themeda > Themeda triandra. Next base: position 61,508 of record JAENPR010000565.1, on the reverse strand, counting down.
GAAAGAGAAAAAACAAAATATTAAATCAAAAGGAATGAAATGTTGAAGAAGTATGATGCATTCAGAGCATAATGTTTACAAATTTCATCCTACAGATTGAAGGTTTTACACATTCAGATAAGAACTGATGATATTCAGGGCATCAGTCTTGATTCTGCTGACCTCGTCAAGGGCTCTTTTATCTTCAACTTCAGAGCTTTGGATCTGCTGCAATCTGTTCTTGATTTGCTTGGTCTCTCTGACAAGAGAGCTTATTTTGGTCTTAGCCGAATCAAGGGGTGGCAGAGTAGCAAGTTTGGCCTCATGAGATTGGATATTGGCATCCAATTGAGCCAACTGAGCCGCCAGTTTAATTCTCTCATCTCTCATACTCTGCAATTCTGGCTCCAAGGTATCCCAAGATTGTTTGGCTGATTTAAATTCAGAGTAGAGCACCTTAACTTGCTGTTCTCGGGCTGCCTTGTCAGACTCCAGGATGATCTTGTCAGATGTGTTCTTGTGTGCTCTCTTGACAACGGCAAAATGGTCATCAAGATGGGACAAAGCATTTATGGCATCCTTGAGGTCAGAAGGGAGCTCTTGGCCAAGTGGCTCTGCTATTTCCCTTATTTTGTCAGATTCTCGAGTTAGGTCAACGATATCCCTCTCCAAAAATGAAATTATGGCCTTCAGTTTAACCTGACTCTCGATGATAATTGCCGACCGGAAGAGACTTCATCATCATCGGCAAACTCTTCGGCAATAAGAGAAAAGCTAGCTGTTGGAGAGCGGGACCCTGGTGATAGAAGGGAAATTTATTTTAGCCGAATGACTTAATTCAAAAAAAGGAATGACTGGAAAGATTAAAGATAATACCTCTTCGGCAAAAGCCCGATCAATAGCCTCCCCGAGTAGCATCAAGACTTTGAGTAACTGGCACGAGATGCTATTTCATGGATAGCAACGATATCGTGGCTTGTTGATATATCTTGAATAGCCGAAGGAGTTAAATCTGGTATGTCTTGAGGAAGAATTTTTTCTGTTACTTCTCTGACCGATGAAGAGAGGTGCCTGTTGCTATGTCTGTTTGTTCATCGGCCGGTGAGAAGGAATTTCTTCTACGGCTTCTCCTTGTTCACACGCTTGATCACTGCCCGATGAAGAGAAGTTTCTTCTATTCTTCCTTGATTATCGAAAAAATATAAGATAAGATTGGTGTGTGAACAAAAAGATGAAAATGACAAGTATGAGTACATACCAAGATTGCTAGCAGACTCATTGGCATTTGCTTGGCCGATAGGAGTTTCGGGGAGTTATCCAAGTTCACTACCCTATCGGGACTTTGAGGATTGGCACATTACTGTTGAAAGAAAGTGATAAGTGCAAACACATTTGCGAGATAGAAAATAAAGGTCAAAAACATTCATACTGAGAGAGTGGCTTAGCTTTCTTTGATCTTGTTTTCTTGGGAATTGCGTGTCTTTGATAAGGGAAGAAGGAGTTTTTCTTTTGAGGTCCTTCAGAGCACCGTGTCATCGACGGGTATTTTGTTGAATGCTTTGTCAGATTTGGAGCATCATGTCCAAGAGCAGCTATGGGGCCGGGTTGCCGGTATTGAACCTTTGGAGGACTTGGAGGAGCATTGTCCTGTTCAAGAGGATGTTTTAGAAACAGAGCAAAGACATCAAATAACGGGTAGTTATAAAAGTGTACCTCATCATCGAAAGAGAATGAGGGCATTAAAACTTGGCATAGAGGATGGACTTGTGCTCGAAAATGTGAGAGTGCCATTCTTGCCACCAAAGGTTGAATGAAGGATGGGCAGCTTCAATTATCACCGAGAGGATTGGGTTCATATATTGGAAGCTTGCATCCAAGATTGAAAACTTTATTGGCCTCGATTGCATTCAGCAATGACTCCCTGGGTCGATTATGCTTGAAAAGTATGGCCTTGGGGGTAATTGACCAAGTCCAAGCTGCCTGGCAAACATGTTTGGATTGTAAAATTCATAAGTTGAGCTTATCAGCCGGCCATGATGAAATTCTGCTGGTAGAGCACAGGGCCTGATGAAAGAATTAAAGATGTCCCTGGAATCATCATCTATGCAGCCCAACTCATAGCTGAATCTGCGGGGAGGGTTAAATTTTCATTCTCTCTCAGAGGGGAACCAGATCATGTGGTTGAATCCCTTGTAGAAGATCTTAAAAAGATGACCCAGGTCCAAGTCAATGATGATTGAAGATGCAGCCTCTCCATATGTCTGACAAGATTTGTATCTGGGATCTTCACCTTCGGCGTAGTTGATTGAAGGAAAGTTCAGGTTGTGAAGATCAACAGAGACAATCTGATGCATATATAATTGCAACCACATCTGAAGAAGCCACCATGGTCCATTGACACAGGAGATTTCACCCTGATTCCTCATCTGAACAGTGATCTGATGCATCATGTGATAGAATGCTCCCGCGAGATATTTGCCCAAGGGAATCAACTTGCTTGCAGGCTAATTCTTCAGCCATCACTATGTGATTCGAGTGGGCTCATTAGACTTACCACAGAAGATAAATCTGCATAACCACATATTCATGAAAGCCCTATATTCTTTATCAGACACAGGGCCAGTTGAAGCATAAGTCTGAACATACTTGGCCCAACCTCCTCCTGATTTGACTGCCTTCTGTGAGCTGGTGCTTTTGTATTTGAAGGGATAGGTTGGTTTGGTGATGTTCAAACCGGTCATCATGAAAATGTCTGATAGAGTAATTGACATTGGGCCATGACCAAAGACAAATGCATTGATAGCATCAGACCAGAAGTGGGAAGCAGCTATAAGGAGGGAGTCATTTCTAGGCATTTCGGCTAAAGAAAGCTCCAAACAGTGCTGAATATCCTGAGATTCCCAAAAGTCACTGTTCCTGGACTGCATCCTACAGTACCAATCGCGCCATCCTGTGATTGAGGGGAAGGGCCATGTTTTGAAAGTATTCGGCCATCTGTTTGGGGGAGCAATCCTAGATTTAAAAGGGATCCTCAAGGTTTCCTTTTCAATAAATTCCCTCGGATTGGGGTCTCCCCGCGGACCAAGAAAAAATGATCCAGGACATGTGAGATTGGAGATCAAGATCTCATTCTTCATTTCCTTTAAGAAGAAATTGAAGCGAATGGATCAAAAGGTGCATCTGGAAATTGATTCAAGAAAATTGCCGAATAGGTAAAGCGAGTAGGGTTACCTCTAGAAGCTCCTCTTGAGTTCCTGTTGCCATAATGGAGCTGGTTGAAGTCTCCGTCGCCATTGAAGACAGCAACAAGCGCAGATCTCAAGTGGCGGCTGCGGGCGTCGGCGGTGCTGACCTAGATGAAAGGCGCTGACAGTCAATTTCGAAATAAAATCCTTTTATCTCAAAATTGAGGGGGCATGTGTTAACACCAAATTTGGTCGGGAATATGACGGGTGGACCCGCGAGCGGCGAGAGAGAGATTCGGCAAATGCATATGCGGTCGGCTAATTTCCATGTGTTCGGCAAATGGCCAAGCGGTCGGCAACCTGCTTTATTTGAAGGCGGAGAAAGGAAAAAGGAAGGCGATCGAAAAGGGAAGGAGTCGTGATGATCAAGGACTCCGATTATGGATAGAGTTAGCGTGTCTTTGTCTTTCCAATTTTGGTTAGATAGTTCGTAAGTGCTTAGGACTCATGTTACTGTCCCGGGTATAAATATAAACCCTCGACCATTGTAATAAGGGTTCACAACCAAATCAATACAACCGGCTACGTGCCACCATTCGAGTCCTTTAGTCGTGTCGTCGAGTTCTTCGAGAGGGCCAATCGATCCGTCGACCTCCGTAAGTCCCGGCAACCTTGCTATCATGTCTAGTATCGTGCGGCGGATTTAGATGTGATGCAAGTAGTCTCATCCGTTTTGCTTAGTATCGTGCGGCAGATTTAAGCTTAATGATGGGAAGTTTTTGCTTGTGCCTTATATCGTGCGGCGGATTAAGACATGAGTAAAGATAGTTATCGGCTCTTTTAGATTTGGCAAGATCTAATAGATTCATTAAGTTATCACGTGTTGCTTGCTTTATTTAATGTTTAATTATATGCAACACTCTTTTGCCCAATCTAGATTGATACTCTTTCGGCTTGTTGATCGTTCCTTTCATGCTTATTCGATATTCAAGTAGATCAAGCTCATATAGCCGAATTAGATCGATCTAGATTGTCACATGTTGTGGGTTCATTCACGTTAGATGTAGATAAGCCTTGACGGGGCCGGGTACCGTGCGCGGATGCGGGTCTTTGGGTTACTCTAGAGCTAGTCATCCGGTGGACTAGAGATCGGTTTAATCTGATAGGCTCCTTTTACATGTTACTTGTTTGTTCCTTCTTCATGGATCCCGGTTCGGCAATCTTGCCGATACGGTTATGCTTATACATGTAACGAGTATTTATAGATCTGTTAGATAATCATGTGCTTTTAGCTCTTTATTGTTAGATTGTATCATGCGGTGGATTGATCTAGTAGTAAGGAGTGGTGTAAGTTCATAGCGAGTGGTATCATGCGGTGGATTAGCTTGCTTGGGTTTATGCTCGACGGGTTTATGAAGGCTAGACGTGCGCGTGACTAGTTGGAGTAGCCTATGCATGTGTTGTTTAGTAGATTTGTATTTATAAGTTACTTATCCTTAGTTATTAAGTGCTTGATGATGCTTTAAACCTGAGAAGTAGTTTGATATGCTTTAATAATTTAATCTTGTTCAAACATGTCTTCATCTATCGTATTCGGCAAATTCTTTCTGTTTACATCAGTTATGTTACTTTAGCCGAATGAACTACAAACTGTTGGCAGATAGCTTCTATAGCTATGTGTCGTCGTAAGTGGCTTCAGGGCCGTAAAGATGGAACTGTCTGGTCTCACCCAGCACGTTCCAGTTATGATCTTACCGTTTTATCCCTTGTCGATTTTTTAGGTCAAATCGACTGGCACGCCACCGGATTCAGACGCCCGGGCATCCAATTGAAGCTAGGCTTTCCGGCTTGCTGTGTGTGAGACACAGTGCGCCACATTTTGTGTCAACAGAAGGGACATTGGAGTTAAGCAATGGAATCTTTATGCAAGGAACTCAGCAAAGGTAGGATTTCCTAATGATTCAGTTCGAAATAAAGTAAATCTGACATCCAAACTGCAGGTTCTAAAATTACATCTACGTAAAATAATAGCAGCAATAAATCCATGCAGGGCCCAAAAATCAGCACACATAGGATTAAGATATAGGACCATAACAATGTAAAAGAATATTCAGGTGGTGACATCAATGTCAGTGTTATAAGCACTTATCGAAGCACAAGTAAGCAGCCAGGGAGAGTTCACTAGCATGACTGCTGTGCACTGAAATCATACATGACTGCTGTGCACTGAAATCAGGAGCCTAATGCTATTTCTACTATAAATTGAAGTTATAGATACTAGCTACTTAAGTTTCTAAAATTCAAATACTGAAACATTTGAGCATCTTTAAAATAGAGCGTACTTAAAGTAGTGACATGCTAGGAGCAGACAAAAAAGATTGCAGATACCAAACACTACTGGAAACGGAAAATTTCCTGTCGGTACGGGAGTGACCGACAGAAAAATACATATTATCATGTCGGTTATCGAGATACACGCAAGAAAATTGTAAAACCGACAGAAAAATACAATTTATACTGTCGGTTAACGTAGGACCGACACGGTAATATCATTTTTTCTGTCGGTTACCATTGTACCGACAACGAAATTCTATTTGATGTGCACCAAAACTCGAAGCGGGTTGCTAACCTGGGCCTGGCCCGTGATGGCCTTTCAGCCAGCCCAAAAGAGGATGCCCTTATTCTTAACGCACATATATAAACAGGGTCTCAACCCTAGCACTCACAGATGCATCAGCCTCCGCTCCTGCCTCCTGTCTCAGCGCCGCCGCGCTCCCCATCGCAGCGCCGCCACTCCCCATCGCAGCACCGCTGCTCGCCAGCTCCAAGGAAGATGAGGCCGCGAGCTCGCCATCCACCGCCGTGCCCTCACCATGTCTCAGGAGGCGGCACTCCGCGTCCATGGCGGATCTTGCAGCCTCGCGCCATGGCGGCGCGGCCCCCAAGGGCAGGGCCCTCCCTTCCTCAGTCCCGAAGCGGCGGCGCCCTCCCTCGTCGATGGAGGATCCGGCGAATCCCACCTCCGTGCTGGCAGGTCTCCCTCTCCCCTTCCCTCCGTAAGCCATATGATTTTGCTTTGAGATGATGAAGGTCACAACCTCGTCCATGGATCTGCTCGAGATGATGAAGGTAACAACCATATTCTTCTCTAGTGTTTCCTGGTGTATGGTCTGCTGAAGATAGCAAGGACTAATGAAGACAAATGTTTCATTTGTTCAAAACCAGGAATTTCGTCTCTTGTTGTGCATACTAGGTGAACAAAAATTGCAATAGAATATCATTTATTCAGTCTGTGTAAACTTTGTTACATACAGTGCATTAGTAAGCTGCAAGTTTGTTAGAAAGGAGCATCCAACAGTTGCTCTAGAAAGTTCTGAATGTCTACCTGATAGGGGTGTTGCTGCTACTTTGAGTGGTGTAAAGGTGTACATCTAACTTAATAATACTGTCAGAAAGCACTGTGGGGAACTCCCCCACAGTCTTTTCTTGTCAAAAAAAAAAAAATAATACTGTCAGAAATGGAATTGTGCTTCAGTAGATATCATTTTCCTCAGTAGATATAATTTTCCTTAGATAAAATGCTGTGGTATACGGCTAATGACTAATCTACTTGCCTGTAACTTTGATTAAATGCTCGTTCGAAGTTGGCTCTTTTTGTTGTCTGAATGTTACAATAAAGTTGTTGACTGTACACAATGCTTGACTCTTTGCAATATATGCTCATGACTTGCTAAGAATATATCCCTGTTTGTTCCGTACTCAGTCTGTTGTCCATTGCAAGTTGCTACTGACTTGCAGGGTCATAATTGAGACAAGGCCTCATGACTTCACCTAGATATCTCCCTTTCTATGCTCTCTATTTTTATATATATGCTCATGACTTGTTTCTATTTGTTTCTGTTGTTGCTGTTTTGCAGGATCAGCAGCAGCAGCAGCAGTTCGGCAGGAGGAGCAAGTTTATTAAATTCAGGTGAAGTTTATGCTCTTCCAATGGTAGTTTAGCAGCAGCAGTTCGGTGGATGGCTTATTTGTGTGTTACTGGATTGGCTTAAGTCTAGAATACTAAAAGTCTAAAACTCAAAGTAAGATGTGCAAGATCTATTGTTAGAAAGTGCATATTCGAAGTTGTTTGTTTGGCATCTGCTTTAGGTCTAGGCAAAGTGTGAAACTGACAATTTCCATCAGGGAAGCAATTAGCAGGACTTGACAATTATTTTTTTCATAGACTTAAGGGCTTTCTACATAGAAATTCAGTGGGCTGCTTGTGTTCTCATTTTTTGATAGGTTTTATTTATGTACTTCTACTAGCTTAGTTCAAACAAGGTTGAAACCTACCTGATGCAAGTTTTCTTTATACATCTACAGGTTTTGTTCAAACAAGGATGATCCTAGCGAGACGTGCTGTGCAATGTAGGCTAACTCAGTGGTGTGAAGATTAGATTAGATTAGATTAGATTAGATATTACTGTTTTGAGGCAATGTTGATTTGTGCCAATTTATTTCTGATGATATTTGTAACTGTTGGTGCCGTTTTTGAACTTGATAATTTATCAATGTGGGGGTGTTCTATATAGTCATTTGAAGAATCCAGCCATGTGTGCTATGTGCAAGATGATTTCTTCAGTCAATTTTCATGCAATATGTTTGGATTTGAATATAAATAAATTGAAAGAAATTGAAGAACATTTTTAAATCGGTGTATCAACATTTTTCTGTCAGTTATATCGGATTCTAGATCTGGTGCCTCAGAATTTTCCTGTCGGTACCTCAGAATTTTCCTGTCGACGTCAGCACCGACACAGAAATTGCTTAACCGACAGAGAAATTGCTTAACCGACAGAAAAATCGGTTTTTACTGTCGAGCTAGTCCTGTCGGTAATTTCCTGTCGGTATACCGACAGAAAAACTAATTTTCCTAATTTTCTGTCGGTATTTGCTATTTCCTGTCGGTTTTTAACCCGACAGGAAATTTTGAGTTTCCAGTAGTGAAAGATACCAACTCTTAAACCTATTACAGAAGAACATGCCCCAACTCTTAAACCTCAATCTATAATACTGACTACATCTGCATATTATCCTAGTGTTCAGCAAGTGCAAAGAGGATAAGATAATTTAAAAAATAAGGATAAATTGAATGTTATAGCACTTTGTCTATGGATAAATAATTTACCCCAAAACAATCTGATGTCAAGTAGTCTACCTGTTTGCTCAAGTTCATCATCGCTTTCTAATAGATTACTGTAACAGCTAGACAACTTCAGATAACTCCATTTAGACATAGGATAGATATATGACTAGGTAAATATATGGCTCATGATATTTTAGTTCAGAAACTGCATGCACATATTCAGTTCAGATAACTGGAACACATGTATAGCTAAGATAGATTCTATACATTCTAACTGAACAAATAGATAACTAGTTGTAGGCAAGCACTTGTATTCAGACGAGAATTCAGCTAGTTGCAGGCAAGCACGCATTCAGATTGACATCCCGGCATAAAGTTAGTATATTATCACATCTCTGCTAGCACATACTGGACAACTCCATCTATCTATTACCAGAAATAATATACTACTGAATCACATATTCTGCACAGCCACAATGTAACTCATATCGATCATAGGTACTCTTAGTCAAACAAAGAAAGATACAGGAATAAATTCTGCATATTCTAGTGTTCTTTTATTTACAAGATCAGATCCGAATACAAAAGGGAAGCCTAACATGCATCATGGTCTGTACAGAAACACACATCCATGTTCGACAGAACGTGTAAAGCACTGAAGGTCACCATGACCATGAGCACAGCACGTAGACAGGGATGTAAAATTTCATAAGAGCAAACTAGTTAATTAGTCAATCCTTAGCAAACATTCATTCGGAGCCAAGGTTTGCACAAACTTAGTTAGTAGAATGGTACACAGCTATCAGATGTGCAACGAGTCAGGTCTCTAGTTCAGAGCAGAGGTGTTGTGAATAGGTAGAGGTACCTGATCCCCAGCAATATCAACGAGGAGGCCGGTCCTGGGCTGCAGATCCTGCACGCCGGTGAGGCACACGCCGTGCCGGAGGAGCTGCAGCGTCGTGTAGACGAAGGCCGCAGGCCGATGGCAACGATGCATCTGACAAGCAAACCGATGTCAATTCGTCGGGACGAATCGAGAGTCCCCGTAGAATCCCCGTGCTCGTTGCAGCCCTTGACGAGGAAGAATGGCAGGGAGAGTGCAGCAGGGACCCCGACCGGTCCAGGAGGTCCTGGGTGCGCCACCGCCGCAGCAGGGCACCGACCACGCCGGTTCTACCTCCGGTAGCGTCTCCACTGGTGTGGCCACGAGGGCGGCCTTCTCGACGTCAACCATGGCGGAATGGCGCACCTGCAGCCCGTGGCGGTGGCGCGGACGAGCTCGTCGCCGGCGGGGTGCACCGCGATGACGGGCGGCGCCGTGCCATCCCCGAGCACGGTCGGGGGACCTCCTCGCCAGATCTGGGCGGGGGAGGAGTGAGGTGGCCCCCAGCCACCGGATCCGCGTTGGGGGAGGCGGCGGCGAAGGCCGAGTCGGGACGTCGCTGTGGCATCGTCGGGGCCGGTGGTGGACGGCGTGGGGAGGGCGTCGGCCCCGTGGCGGTGCGGGATGGCGGGCGGCGGGTTGGGCGGGGTGGGTTTAGGGATGGGGTTACCTAGGGTTGCCGGGATGGGGTGGGCCGGGCCTTAGATAGGAATTTTTTTAGTTTTTTTGCCGATGGCCAAGGCTATCGGCAAAGCGGCTTTCTTTGCCGATGGCCACCGGGCCGGCCATCGGCAAAGCATCTTTGCCGATGGTCTTCCAAGGCTGCCGGCAAAGTTTGAATTTTTTTATTTTTTATTTCTATTTTTTTCTTGTGCCTTCCCACAACAAATACAACCCAACTTCAAAAGTTGGGACGATTTTAAGTTTTTTAGCTATATTTCGTTAATAATTTATGTTTCTTTGTATTTTTCCGGCGACTCCAAATTTGAACAGCAGGTACATGAAATAATTGATTTTTTTATTACAAAAATGGTATTCATGATGTCCGGAGTATGTTGAGGCCGTATCCAGTACCTCGCATGAAATTACGTCCATGTTGGGGTCGTAACATGAGGAGATAAGTGCACGAAAAGTGTTTTTAAATTATATAAAATCCAAATGAAGTCCGAAATTGACGAAATTTGTCGAGTTGTCTCGCCATCGCATGTGAAGCCCGTGGTAAAAAATTCAAAAAATTTTGAGCAAGTTGTGACGTCGGATGCATAAAACCCGAGACATCTCCACATGTAACCACAAGTGATCACATGTGGAGATGTCTCGGTTTTGTCATCCGACGTCGCCACTTGCTCAAAACTTTTTGAAATTTTTACCACCGTCTCCGCATGCGATGCCAACACAACTCGTCAAGTTTCGTCAATTTCGGACTTCGTTTGGATTTTATATAATTTAAAAACACTTTTCGTACACGTGACTCCCCATGTTACGACGCCAACATGGTCGTAATTTCATGCAAGGTCCTGGATACGGCCTCAGCATACTCCGAGCATCATCAATACCAAGTTTCGAATCATAAAGCTCCATTATTTCATGTACCTGCAGGTTCAAATTTGGAGTCGCCGAAAAATTGCAAAGAAACAGAAATAATTAATGAAATATAGAAAAAAAACTCAAAATGGCCCCAATTTTTACGGGAGGTTGTATTTGGTGTAGGAAGTAACCAGAAAAAACTGGAAGAAAAATCAAAAAAAAAAATTCAAACTTTGCCGACGGCCTGTGAAGGTCGTCGGCAAAGGCAGCTCCAGAGGCAGCCACGTGGCCGGGCTTTGCCGATGGCCCGGCCGTCGGGAAAAATAAGGCTTTGCCGATGGCCATAGTTTGCCGATGGCCTAGCCATCGGCAAAGAATGGCTTTGCCAATGGCCATTCTTTGCCGATGACTGGGCCGTCGGCAAACTCTGGTTTGCCGATGGCCTCACTTTGCCATTGGCAAAGCTGGAAGTTTGCCGATGGCTGACTACTTTGTCATCGGCAAAGTCTGCGGCCATCGGCAAATAAACTGATTCCGGTAGTGAAACTGATGATCAAATACTTCGTGACACTACTCTCATTTGTAGACAAACACTTGCGTGTTCATCAACGTTTGGGCAATTTGCAGGGATGCCAAGTACCGGGAAGATGCTGAGGAATTCAAGCCAGAGCGGTTTGAGAACACTAAACTAGACTACAAAGGGACAAACTATGAGTTTCTCCCATTTGGGTATGGCCGCAGAATGTGCCCAGGAGTAAACCTTGGATTGGCCAACATGGAGCTTGCCGAACGGACTGGAGCCCAAGGATGTCGACGTTCGGGAGGCTGCATGACTGGTTGGAAAGAAAAACACAAGCCTGGTTTTGCACCCTGCCACCGGTTTATTTGCTCCAGTTAATCCCTAGTATAATGAACGCCAATGCAATGCATACGCAGCACGAAACACTGCCTGTCCGACGACAGTCCATCAGTATTTGGAATGCCACAGTCCATCAGTATTTAGAATGCCACAGTCGTCAATCTGCCTGTCCGACCACAGTACATCAGTACTTGGAAATACCTTAATGGCAACCAGTACTTTGTACGTCCTCCGTCTTGTAATTGTACCCTGATGAAAAAAGTAAAAAATTATTAAACAATGAGTACGTTTGACTAACACAGAAACCATAGTAAGATGTCAAAATCAAATGAATTAAATAATTATACAGAGAGCCTCGCGTTGCCTACGAACGGGCGGCTCGGGGCGAAACCCTAGCCGCCGCCGCCACCTCTCCCCATCCCTTTCTCTCCACCTCGCCACCGCTGAAGCGCGCCACCGGTAGTATTGGGCAGCAAATGAGGATGGCGGCGGTGGGGCCTCGCCATGGTGACGCCCTCTTTGGTGCAACGGAGAAGAGGCGAAGCTGGGCGGCCGGCGCTGGCGCTTGCTTGCGTGGGCGGGGGCTCCGTTTACGGCCTGTCCACCCTTCGCGACCTAATCTTGTGGAGTCAGAAAAATCAGATCGGCCTCCGCATGACTCGGTCGGCATCTTGTTGCACCGCCGCCAATTTGGAGTGATGCATTCTATTATTAAAAAAATAGAAACCACGGTAAGATATGCTTTCTGAGGAAGAAAAAATGTATAAATCGTGGGTGTTTGTTGTTTCACTTCGTTGATGTATACGAAGTAGTTAGTGTTACTGCGGCGACATACACAAACAACAACACAGGAGAAGACAAACAGGCAGCAATGGTCGTGATTGGCCGGGGAGGGAAATATATATTGGTTTGTCTGTTTGTTTCTTTCTGCAATAATCCTGACGTGTGATGGTAATTTGTGTTGCCTATTCTCGGATAGAACACAAAGTAACTTGTGACCAGTTTCCCTAGCGGCGAGGCGAGTGCCACCGAGTCCAAGACGACTGCCGCCATGACTGTTTCCAACCATGCCGTCTACTTGCTTGTGTGCCGGCCGGCGGCAGGTTGCCTGCTTGTTTGGTTGCTACCTGCCTGCTTGCTGGCACGGTATTGTGTGCTTGACTGGTGGCCGGCTACTGCTTGCTTGCTTGCCAGCATTGGCCTACCGGGAGTGGCTGTTTTTCTGAGTGCCTGACGGCTACCCTCGGCAAAGTGTGACTATGGGCCGTGGCCGTCAGCTGAGACTAACTTTGCCGAGAACCTAACTTTGCCGAGACTGACACTCAGCAACAATGTACTTTACCGAGTGTCCTTCTTTGTATATTTTTTATTTAAAATTCTTTGCTACTGCTTTTTTTTAAAAAAATATTTGTACTTTGTTAAATCTATTGTTTATTTTTGTAGATCTCGTGCTCAATAGGTCCCACAGAATTTACGTAAGCTATTACTATGAGTGTTACACTACAGTAGAAAGTTATTGCAGTTACAAGTCTACTGCTTAGCTAGGGAGTAAGAACGATTTAGGCCTCGTGTGGAACCTTGGAAAAGAAATTCCATTGTAATCTATATCTATATCTATACTATAAAAGAGCGAAAGAATTGATAAACACATGTTACCTAAGATTTCATACCCACCCTATATTTTAGCCATTAGATATAACTTAAGATCTTGATCTAAGGGATATTATGAATTCTTGCTTTGTAATAGGTGGGCCACCCCGTAAGATGTAAGATTTGTTTGTGTTTTTGCCAAACAAATTGTCTCCACCGATAATTCTTTTCTCACCACGTTCTACAGTTACCCGGCCCTCGAAAGTCTCGGTCAGCTAGACATAAAGAAAAAAGTATGGGCTGGGCTTCCATGTAAATCGCCAAATACCAAAGCTATTGTTAGTAGTTCTATTTATTTAGGACAATGCAAAATACCGTAGCCACTATGGCATGGGTCAAGTTGGATGCCGCTACGATACACCATCACACATCTCAGCCATACATATTTAGGAGTAAAAACACGTTGGGATCCCAAACAAAACAAATTGTTGCAAGCACATTGTCCATCCCGTCAATGACGTTCCAGGTGCGTCGGCGAGACGACACACGACAAGATGGACTCGTGAACGGCCAACTTCACGACGTACGTCGTACATGGTCGTTCATCATTGCGGCTCTGATCGCCGCGTACGTGCCGCACCGTCTCCTCAAGTTTCAACTACGTGTGGCGTCACGCCAGGGCGGTGTTGTCGCTGGTGGCCCCTACATCACCGTCAACATGACCAGGCGCGACGTCGACGAGGACAACGGCGGCACGCGACAACATCGCGTCCAACAATGCCTATGTGGGTTGTAAAAAAAAATGCCTATGTGGACCTGAGCGTGGAGTGCTTGCGGGAGGCCCGCGCTCTCCACGCTGGTCAGCACCGTGGAATGGGGCGGCTTCGTCCTCAGCCTGCGCCTGGGGAAGGAGCTCACCGACAAGTTCCGCGGCACCGTGCTGTCGTGGTCGTGCACCGCGCCACCGCCAGCTTGTCGTCGACGAGTACCTCCCACACGTTCGCCAGAAAGGCCGTGAGGCCCTCCTTCGTCAGTCGCCGCTGACGGCTCTACACAAACAACGTCATCTCCGACTACAGGTATATATATATGATCTTTATTATTTTGTTCTGTGCATCCATGCATGTTCATAGATCCATCCATGTTCAATTAGCAAATGCAGATTAATGCATGTCATACAATGCAAACAGGTTCGCAAGTGACAGTATGGAGCCACATTGACTTCGAGCACCCGACGACGTTCGACATGCTGGTGATGGACCCGGCAAAGAAGAAGCCTCGATCGAAATCTTTGCGCCACCCCGCTAGGGTTTCGAAGCTGAGGGAGGATCGCCGATGTCGACGGTACAAATTTGTAAAATTACCATAACATTCTAGCTGGATTACACGTAATCGTTAACGTAAGGAATTATCTATTTTTAACTTGTTAATTTTCTAATCTATCTCTTATTTGAGCTTGGACGTACTAAGTTTTCTGTCCAAATAGTAATTTTTTTGAAAGATGCGTAATTTCTTAGAAAAAAAATCAATTCTCACCTATGGCCGATCTGAAAAAAAAAAAAAAAGTATAATGGAAGTGGGGTACACGATGACCAATCTGAAAAAAATATTTTTTATTCTACAATGGAAGTTGGGTAATTTTGTAGAGAACAAAACCAATGGTTTATAGATGCCTAGAGTAATACAATATGTAATTTATCTCTTAAGATTCTTGTTGTAGCATATTCCTAATCGTATGGTATTATATGGTTTTTGTTGCTGGTGAAGGGCACTGTTGCCGTTGTGTGGAGAAGAAAGAGGTGTGGGCTTAAATGACACATCCTCCTTTTTGAAAAATTAAGGCGTGAGCTATTTGAGTTAGAAAAATGAGTGCTGAAGATTGCTGATGAAACTCAAATGGAGGAGGTTCCCTTGTTTAACAATCTTGAAATAGCAAATTAATGGTTCTTCAGTATATATTTTTGAGCAAAATTTTGGAACACTAATCCCGTAAGATTATTTTTGCTTGCTTTAGTGAACTTACCTATCTGGAAAGTGGTTTTACAGGGTATACTGTAACCATTTGGCAGGGGTATAAATTTTATTCGTAGTAATTTGTATCTATATATTCTTCTTTGGGTCATGAATATATATATCTTTCCTAAAATATTTTACAATCACTTGAGTACCCTATTTATAACAGTACATTTTTTGTCCACTTCCCCCATTCTCTTGGTATGCTAACAGTTGAAGATTACCTACCAACCCTCTGTTTATTCTAGATTGTTTACACTATTTGCATATTTTTTTATTCGAAGACGGAAGACACGCCATGCTTATTAAGACATGTGGTCATTGTGTAATATGAAATAGTGTACCAGAAAAACCCTAATGTTGCTAAGAGAACCCACCAGGAGGTATCTAATTTACTTCACATTTTTGCACTATTATTACTCTTTCACACTTGAAAATGCCTATGGGAACCATAGGAGAACTCAGCAAGTGGTGGGAAAATGACTGAGGCGGCTTCACAGAAACTCACAAAAGTGAGGAGCTGGCGAAAGCAAGAAACTTGACAAGAAAAAAGGTTGTCCTTGTCTAGAAAATGGTGGTTATGTTCATTCTTTTCGTATGTCCACTATGAAAAAAATATTGGTTTCAAATAAACATGAAAACACCAGGATAAGATGATAGCTGCCAGCAAGCTAGAAAATTGCCAGAAAAAAATGATAAATATTTTTGCTAGGCACGTGCGTGTCGCACGTGCAAGTTAACTAGTAATAATAATAATCATAAATTACAAGATTAATGAAGCTAATATAGTTGTACCGGAATATATTAGGGGGTACTATATATTGTTTTTTTTATTGTAGGGCAGCGAGCCGAGGAGTGGGCTATAAGTTGCACTTGTACAATACAAACATAATATCATGACCCATACAATCAATTTCTATGTCATGCTACCAATTTTAGATAGGCTTATATATTAATTTTGAGAAGTTGTGGATGTGTCAAATTCAAAGCTAAATAAGTAAATAGGGATTTGCTACATCCCAGTCGCCTGGGTTTTTTATAAAAAAAAAACCAGGCGACGTTGGTGGAACATCGCCGTACACAGGCCTCAAATCATGCTCTCGCCGCTATGTGTATGTTGAACAATCACCTGGTTTTGAAGACGACAAGAAGCCCAACCATGTGTACAAGTAGAAGAAGGCTTTATATGGCTTGAAGTAAGCACCTAGGTCCGTATTATGAGAGGTTAAGGGATTTCCTTCACTCCAAGGGATTCAAGATGAGCAAGGTTGATACAACAGTATTTACCAAGAAGATTGGCAATGACTTGTTTATCGTGCAAATCTATGTTAATGACATTATATTTGGGTAAACCAATCAAGCTTATTTGTGAAGAATTTTGTGCAATGATGTCCAAATAGTTTGAGATGTCCATGATTGGTGAACTTAGCTTCTTCATTGGTCTCTAAATCAAATAATTGAAGAATGGCACTTTCATGAGTCAAGAGAAGTACATAAAGGACATGTTGAAAATGTTTAGAATGCAAGATGCAAAGCCAACTGCTACTTCAATGGGCATCAATGGGAATCTTGATAGTGATCTTGGTGGCAATATAGTGAATCAAAAAGAATATCGGTCTTTAATTGAAAGCCTACTCTATGTAACTTCATCAAGGCTAGATGTCATGTTTAGTCTATGCATGTGTGCAAGATTTCAAGCCTCACCAAGAGAAACTCATTTCAAGGCCGCTAAAAGAATATCGAGGTACTTGAAGCATACACAAGAAGTTGGAGTATGGTATCCCAATGGGTCAAGATTTGAGTTGATTGGATACTCGGACTCCGATTATGGGGTTGCAAGATCAATAGGAAGAGCACTAGTGGCAAATGTCAACTACTTGGAAGATCACTAGTGTCATGGTTCTCAAAGAAACAAAATAGTGTGGCAATCTCTACCGCCGAAGCTAAATTTGTGAGTGCGGGAGTTGTTGTGCACAATTGCTTTGGATGAAGTCCACTTTGAAGGACTATGGTCTCAACTTCAAAAATGTGCCATTGCTATGTGATAATGAGAGTACCATCAAAATGACCAACAAACAAAGCACATTGACATTAGACACATAGCATCACCTAATAAGGTTGATCTAGGGTTTTCTCTTCTTAGAGATTCCATCACCTAATAAGAATCTAAGAGTAATAATTTTTAAAAATCCTTTAAAGTTTTGTACAAGATCAATTTGCATACTCGTTATACATTTAGTTACAGAGTTTGACGCAGGAGATTGCATGCAACCTACTGTGCTAGTCGAGGATCAGACATACACCGGTAGGCTAACTAATTTTTGGAGTTCTTTCCTTGAGCACCATGCATGAAAAACAACTGAACGAGGAATAAAGAACCAAGTTGGGATGAGCAGGGAGGAGGAAAAGGCGCTCATCTTATCTATTGTCATCCGTAAGCTTGAGTTCCTTGTGCTCTTGCGGTGTTGCAAAATCCAGGCACAATGACAGCACAAGCCTCCTACCACTACTGGTTGCAAAGGTATTGAGATGTAATTTGTATTAGGCTTAGTTGCTGGGGTTGTTAGGTGGAGCCCCTCATGTTCTTGCTTTGTTTTTGTGTTGAGTACTTTGTAGTTAGATAATTTTTATGGTGCGTGGTTCCTCTGGTTAAAATTATTCGGCTGCAATTAATTAAGAATCCTAGTTAAGGGCAGATTAGTACTTTTGCTAACCCAATTCAACCGGCACAAACTGCTCTTGCCTGTATATTCGCGAGAGCTGTGTCAGCCTCCCAGCTCACTCACCGCCTCGACGGCTCCCAGGTCGCCGCCTCCCAGCCAACCAACTCGCTTCCTCGCCGCCAATCGAGTCGGCGTGTCCGTGACTCCGCGCTCAAACTCTGTTTTCGATCCGCAGCAGCGCCGCCGCGACATGGCCTCGCAATAGCGCCTAGCCACCTCCGGTCGTCTCACTCCGCGGTGGCGCAGATCAACATCAGCAATTCAGCACGGTGGTGGTGTTGCCGTGCAACACGGCAGGCCCGCGTCCGGTTCCCTTCTCTTTCCCTGTTGGCTCTAGCTTCCGTTCTCTTTCGCAACGACGCTTACGCCAGGCACTGGAAGTGTGCAAAGGCTGTCAAAATGAACAGCCTAGCTAGTTATCAGGGATCGATCAACTAGACGACTGACGCATGTTATAGTCCACTCTTGCTGATCACAGTGCCAATGAGCGTAGGCTCTAGGCCGGAGAAACACCGGGCATGCAGGAGCAGGGACGACGAACGCGGTCACGTGCAGACAACGGTGACCAGCCGTCGGCAGGTCGCTGGCAACGACCCACGTCTGCGCAGCTATTGCGAGGAAAAAGGTGGGGCGCGTCTGCGTAAGAGATGCGGCGGCGCAGATGGTAGCGTCCGCGAGCCTCGCGGTGAGGCGCGGCTGCCCGGTGAGAAGAAGTGATTTGGGGAGAAGAGGATGTTAAAATACGATGATGCCCTCCGACTATAATTAGACACTAGTTCCGGGTCCACGTATTATTTGGTTCCGGTTCACAGCTTAAGTTCCTTTCATATGGTTCCTTTTATTTTTAGACCGTTAGATCTAACGAAACGGAGGGCTCACGTTATTTCCAAGCGTAGTAAAAAGTCTCAGTGTAGTTAATACTTGAATTATTCGCGAACCCTTTTGTACCAGTCTCTTTTTCTTAATGAAAAAAAGTAGTGCATGAGAAGGTTCGAGACGATCGTTATGCCTTTATTAAACAATTGACCACATGAAAAACAACAAGTGGATCACAATGGAACAACTTTTTAAGACGCGACTTGAGGAGGACGAAGAAGAGGTGCTCACGGGGCCAGATGGTGGACTACCGGGTCCTGGAGGCCGGGTACTGGATCATCATGACCGCCGCAGCCGCCGCCGTTGTTCTCGAGATCAACAGTGACAACGTTATTGCTGGCAGGAGTTGCCATCCGTACGTGTTGCTCAAGTTGCCGTGTTTGTTGAAAATACGGAACGGGCAGACGGATGGATCAGACGGATTTTTTATTCGCGAGCGGCCACGCAGTCCATAGGGAATACGCCTGACGGCATCAACGAATTAATAACATGTCAAATCAAATCTGATAACGACATATAGAAGAAGGCAGAAAAGCACACGGGCAGTCAGCGTCGATCTATTCTCAACTGCTCATCGCCATTACCGGCTAACGAGTTACGGCCACGAAGCGATCGACCCACAACGACCACGATGGGCGATCGAGTCGTCGAGACGACGACGTCGTCGTCAAGCTCCAGGTCCGTGACGGCGAGCGTCCAAGCCATCCACAGTTTCGAGGTGACGAGTTTCTCGCTGCTCGAAGGCATGGGCGCGGGCAAATTCGTCAGCTCCAGAACCTTCCGCGCCGGCGGCCGTGGCTGGAACATCAGGGTCTATCCCGACGGGTGGAAGGAGGAGCACAAGGCTAAGTACGTGTCGGTGTTCCTGTGTTTGGTCGACGTACCAAAGGATGCCAAGACTAGGACCAAGATTGATCTGGAGTTACTACTGCCGAAAGACGGCGAAGCATCTGAACTGACAAGGTACTCCACCGTCACGGCATCACCTACATTCGAGGCAGTAGGTTTTTCCTGGGGTTTTGACAAGCTCGTAGAGAAATCAAAGCTGAAACCACTGCAGCGCGACTGCTTCACAGTCAGGTGTACCTTGACCGTCATCGGCGAGTCACAATCTGAGGACGTAGCAGCACCAGCCATCGTTGTGGAAGAGTTTCCTGAGCCAAACATGAACAAGCACTTGGTGCACATGCTCAAGACTGGGAAAGGCACGGACGTGACGTTCGATGTTGATGGCCAGATCTTCCATGCCCACAGATGTGTTCTTGCTGCACGGTCTACTGTGTTTGAAGCAGAACTCTTGGGTCCCATGAAGGAGAAGGCCATAGAAGAGCCCATCAAAGTTGCTGACATGGAGCCATCTATCTTCGAGCAGCTTCTTCACTTCATATACACAGATTCGATATCAGATACTAAGAACGATGACGATGACGACGAGGATGGCAAAAGTGAGTCCATGCAGCACTTGCTGGTTGCCGCAGACCGATATGGGCTAGACAGGCTAAGGATAATGTGCGAGATCAGCTTGTGCCGTGGCATTGATATGCAGACGGTTGCTACCACGCTTGCTTTAGCAGAGCAGCACCATTGTGCACGTCTCAAAGATGCCTGCCTCAAATTTGTTGCCTCACGACGAGATGTACTTGGTGTTCTCTTGAAAACAGATGGATTCAAGCATCTCGTGGCAAGTTGCCCTTTGATTGTGGTGGAGATATTAGACAAGATCATCGAAGCATAAGCGAGTAGTCTCAGTCACTGTGATATTAGCTGTCGTGCTACAGTAGTTTTAAGGAACTTTTTTGTCTAAACATTTTTTAGTCTTTGGTTGTCATTTTCTCCCCTGTTTAGGGATTAGAGTCTTAGGAGTGGGATTTATAAAGGCTATATATTACTAGTTTGGCGTAAAGATGTGCAACGGGCCAGCCCGGCCCGGCACAGCATGGCACGAGCCCGTGCTAGGCACGGCCCGGTAGGGCACGGGCCCGTATGGCCCACGGGCCACCGGGCCGTGCCTCTACAGTCCACCGTGCCGGCTCGACGGCCCAGGCACGGCACATGGGCCGCTTTACGGGCCGTGCCGGCCCGATGAGCACGCTCATTTTTACAGGCCGGGCCGGCCCGAGGCCCACTAGGGAGGCCAAATTGGGTGGAGGCTTCGGCATGCGGCTGCTGCGTCGGGGCGTGGAGGAGAAGGTGGCCAGCTAGCCGGCCGCCGCACTCGCCGCCGCTGCTGCTCGAGGTCGAGGCCGACCGCGCACTGGCGTGGTCCCTCTTCAGGTGCCCCGGCGATGCGGGGGGCGAGGACATGCGCCGGCAATGCGGAGCTGCGACTCGCGACTTTGAGTCGAAGGCGGAGATTGGGGCAAGGACTTTGAATCGCGACTTCTTGGACATGCGCCGCTGGTTGGCAGCCGTTGCTTTGGGCTTACTAATTTTAGCATGGCATGGGCATGCATGCGAGACTGGCGGCTCCGCGGCGATTTCATTTGTGGAAGGAGTCGTCCGTGAGAAGGAGGAGCGCCTGATGCTGCTGCGCTGTTGGGAGGGGGATGGCCTTTTGCGGGAGTTAGGGTTAGAGGCGCTCATGGGCCGGTGGCCTTTTGCGATAGCAGGCCGAGGTTCCTGTTGGGCTATTAGCTTTTTGCTGTTGTGGCCTTTCCTCCACCGGGCTTCTCCGGGCCATTAGCCATTTACGGGCCGGGCCGTGCCGCCCGCCGTGCCGAGGCCTCGGCCTAGGCACGGCCTGTTACGTGCCTCGGGCCGGCCCGGGCACGGTAGTAGGCCGGGCCGTGCCGGGCGCGGACCGGGCCAAATTCCCGTGCCTCGGGCAGGGGCCGCCGGCACGTGGGCTACATGCACATTTTTAGTTTGGCGTTAGAGATAATGGTTCTCTTTTCATCATGTTCCAATACCAGCCACATGAGGAAAGTGAGCACCCCATTGTGCGCACTCAAGTCGGTCATCCCATGTTTCCCCAACTCGAACACCAATATTTATGTGTAGATCATTTTCTGCAAGAATGGAGGCAAAATGATCGGGTGCAAATAGTCACAAAGATCCCCAACACAAGAGGTGTGTACTTCCACACATCATAAATAACAAAGGCTTAGGATGCGTTAGGACAAATAACAAGAAACAACCCTACCCAATGCCCAGTGCCCATAGACCACAGAATAGGGGGGCCATGATCATGGAATAGTCCACCTTGAAAATTTCAGTACTAGTCAATAATGAAATTATACTGTTCATGCACACGAAGCATGTTCTGAATACAGTTAACTTGTCCTAGTACTAGTCAATAATGCTATATATTTCAGACAACAGATTTCTGAATTTGGATGCGGTGCCAATAAACTACTGGGACAAGTTAACAAATGCAAATTTATGACAATTTACAAAGGTAAGCCTAATGTGCCGCAAGCAAGCAATGGAAGCCAAGTTGCTAGGACCTGCCCCTTAGACCCTGCCTCCATCAACATGTTGGATTGCTTGCTTACCTCCAGCTACTATCTACTCTACTCAGCAGGCAGGCCTTCGAGTTGTATGATCCAACAAACTGTATGTGGATGTGGTGCCATTAAACTGAACACATGGTAAATACCTCAATTATCAAGACAATATAGATGTAACATTCAGGGATGAACAATCCACCTACAGTTTCTCATAGAATCAACCAGTTGAGGAATGATCGATCCCAACCAACACCAGCAATCAGTCAGTCACTTAGACAATGTATCTTCAAACAATATGTATTATTGTCAACCTTAAACAAGTGTCTATAAACCAATGCTCAAAATCATTTAGTCAGAATGTATTATTGTCAACCCTAACAAGTGACTAATCATTTAGTCTAGAAACCATTTATCAGAATTTACCTGCTTGGAGATATGGACACGATACTGATCCCAAATTTTTGCAAGGCCCTACTAATCCCAGTACAGGACATCACTAGGCATTCCTGAACACAAGCAATTAATTTGCATCAATGGGGCATCAGAGCAAATATAGAATGTATAGAAATAGCTGTTTTGCGCTATTTTAAGATTTTGCAAATACTAACCATGAGCTATCTGAACCATTGCAAGGAATGCTAAAAGTTGCAGATGTGCAA
Organism: Themeda triandra; assembly: GCA_018135685.1. Taxonomy (NCBI): domain Eukaryota; kingdom Viridiplantae; phylum Streptophyta; class Magnoliopsida; order Poales; family Poaceae; genus Themeda; species Themeda triandra. Next base: position 38,637 of record JAENPR010000565.1, on the reverse strand, counting down.
TTATGAAGATCGTAAATTGATAGTGCAGATACATGAATCCAGAAAAACATATTCATCACAAGCCAGTTATGGACTACAATAAATTTCCAAAGCAGTTAACACACAGTAGCTCCAGTATTCACAAATCACATAGAAAATTTGGATTTGCCAAAATTGTTTATAGTGTCTGTCTAGTACCAAAGGAAAGACTTAAGCAACCTATCTAGTTCCAGAGGAATTGCCATTTCATATATTTACCATAAACTGATGGTGTTCCAGAGAACCTGCCCTGCTAATAGATATGGAAAAAGCAGACACACCTACACTTAATGATTCATTTTCCTGGAGAAAATCCCTGATGCCATGTACTTCCATGGCTGCAGATAGGAAAAATATACAAGACATAAGCTTACAACGAGCCATGGTCTAACAATCCAAACTGCTCCTCTGTGATCAGAAAGCACAGACAAGTCTGTATCTTATTTTAATATAATGGCACAACATGAAGCACCACAAAATAGTGATTGGGTAAAACAATAAGGCATAGATGGAGAGCAATATTGATTTATACAAGAAACAATGACAAGTTAAAAATTGGGTTTGGACTGTCACAAAACAAATATCACAAGGGACAAGGGACAAAATAAGAGTTGTGTGCTAATACAAGTGACAATGAACAATAGACAATATAACAAAGACTTGGGATGTGTTAGGACAAATAACAAGAAACAATTTTTTTTCTATGAAAAAAACAAGGACAAAATACGAGGTGTGTGCTTGCACAAAGAACAAATCACAAAAAACAAGAAACAATTTTTTTCTATGGAATGACAAGGACAAAGAAGACGCATTTCTTGGCACAAATGAGAGGCCAAGAGCAAGCTGCCCCTAAAATTGTAGATGCAACACCACATGTCAAGCACAAGAGAATGAAGAAAGTTTCTGCAGCTCATTCTCTTGTTTCTCTCTACCGCAGTTGACCCTCACCCAGCATGCATGAACAACACAACACAACTTCCATCACCAATCATCATGCATACAGGTAACAACTACAAGTTCACAGATATGTCTTGTCATTTTTCAGAAACAAGCAAAAGTTCATAAGCACCACTACCCAAATCCAGTGACTGAAGAGATGTGGAAACAACAGATTCAAATGGATAAATAATTAGCAACCAAAAAACGGCAATGTTAGGTGGCCAAACTTACTCGAGTAACCCCAACAGTTGTAGTTTAAGATGCTTTTTATTAACATATATACACCATATTTCCCCCACATCTTTCACTTTGTTGAACAAGGGGCTGGGGCAGGCTGAGAATGAGAACTCTGTTTACTGAGCCAAAGGGAGGCCAAGAGCAAGCTGCCACTAATCTGTAGATGCAACAGCACATGTCAGGCACGAGAGAAGGCAGAAAGTTTCTGCAGCTTCTTCTATTGTTTCTCTCTCCCACACTTGACCCTCAACCAGCATACATGAACAACACAACAAGGGGACAGGGTAGGGTTAATCAAGACATCACAGAACACATATGCCTATCAAACAAGTGCTTGACAAAAGCATCAGAGCATGATGATATAGGTTTGATCCCATCCATGCTGAGATGCAGGGACGATGACTGAATGCAACATACTGTGACAAGAGAAGATTTGAACTTAGATGGTATGTACTGAAATTTCAGAAAGCATACAGGCTATCTTAGACCAATACTAGAGGACAACCAAATGGGCTACAATAATATGTTAAGCCAAGATAACGTGGACTGCAGTAAAATTAGATGAGGAATCTTCGAAATGGTTAAACAAGAAATCCTATGGACACCCATTATCTTGTTGAGCAAACAAATTTAATTTGATAATTTGTAAGAATTTGGAATCTACAGGCTAAATGGTATGTGCAAAAACTTCCACAATTTTGATCTCATTCTCTACCTATGAAAAGTGAAAATTATAGTAGATTGCATTGCAGGCATCCTACACTACAGAACCTCAAACCCTTTACACTAATCCACTCACAGAACCTCAAGCCATTTACACTAATCCACTTACAGGCCTACACAGTTTAGCTACTAAATCCAATTTTTAGTTAAACATCCCAAGTTCCTGAATTCAATCAATTGTAAAGAACCTCGAGTCATTTACATTAATCCATTTACGGCCCTAGACAGTTTAACTATTAAATGCAATTTTGAATTAACATCTGAGCATTTCAGCAACTGCCAACAGAACAAAAAATTTTAAGAGCTAATCAACACCTTAGCACTTAAGCAACAAGTAGTGTAAATGTCTCCCCGCCATTCTCTGCAGCCAAACACCCTCAACTGCAAGTGTTGGTGCAGTACGACAGAGAAGGAGATTGCCCTCTTACAACCATTTGAAATTTTAGGTAAGTGATGATGTCGCAGCGAGAAAAACGCTCATACAGGACACAACCAACACATATTTTTTTTTTTAAAAAAGGACAATTTCACCTTCACGGCGTGCTTTGCTAGCTGACATAAAAATGTGGACAGAGCTAAAGGGAACGGCGTGCTACGTAGAACAATTCTGTTAGCAACCCCAATTCCTGGGCCACTAATCTCACAGGAACAATGTCTAGAAGCCTCTAGAAGGAGCCGGTTCCAGGTACAAAGAGATGGTCTCTTGCCAGGCTATGCAGTGCCAGCTGTGTTGGGCTTGGGCCCACACGGCAGGCAGCTCCTGACAAATTCTTCCAACCATCATGACCAAATTCAAATCTCTGGTTGGAAACAGAATACCACCATACAGGCATTGCAACGGTAAGAAAACCTATGAGTAATCGTAAAGGGAGATGCTCTTATCATCCGACATGCTAGGGAAAAAACTTGGGTGAGCCCTGGCCTCATGGCCTCCCGGAAGCGCCTCCTGATCAGATGCATGGCGCGCATGGAGAAGAGGCGACCCCCATCGAACGCTAGCGACGACCGCGACGATGCCGCCTTCTTCCGCACCTAGGATACTCGGCTTGGGTTCCATTCGGACTCTTGTTTGTCTCAGAAGCGATCTTACCCTGAGGGCCCCCGCGTCGCTCCCCACGCTGGGCGACACGTGAGGCGATCAACCCTAGCGCCGCCGCCTCTTTCTCCATCCTCTCGTGCTGCGCCTCCGCCGGAGTGGATCGCCAGCAAGGCTGCGCGGCACACCAGGATGGCGGGGGCGTGGCTTCTCCGGTGGTGGATGCGGAGGAGTGGCGTTGCACTCCAAGGCGCAGGTCGGCAGCAGGCCAGAGGGCTAGATCGGGCGGCGGTGAGGCCATGGCTGGCCTCGTTCTGGTGTGCGCAGCTAATTCGGAGGTGGCCGGTGGCGGGAGGCAGCGGTGGCCAATCGGATTCACCCTCTTGGGATCGGATTTGGGGCGCCGAGGCCAGATCTCGCTGCAGCGGCTCTACTTCCGGATCAGCTGCGGCGGCAGACCGATCTCGGTGAGGTCGCCATCGCCCCTGGCTGGGCGGTCTGCTACCTGACGGTGGCTCTGGTCCTGCGACGGACTGGGGTGAAAACCCTGCCCTTTGGGGTGACGGCGGTGGCGCATCCGCGTCATCACCTCCATGGAGGCGTCGTCTTCGTAGTCCGTCAACGGATCACCAGAGCAGCAATCGGGATCCGACCGTGCCGCCTTTTGGGCAGGGGATGGTGAAGTTTCAAGACGGAGGTACCAATCGAGGCGTAACAGCTCGGCTAATGGTGAGCAGTGGATGTTCTTCCATGTTCGGGGGATCTCCGGGTGAAAACCCATCTCCAGTGTTCTGGTGGGGCGATGATGGCGTCTGTGGATGTCAGTTTTCTCGTTGGAGACATCGCTTTTAGAAGACTCCTTGAATGGTGGCTCCCATGCAGTTGCACTAGAGGCTTTGTGTTGTTGCCAGGTTTCATTGCCCGTCTTCAATGGTGGCCGATGTCCGACGATCTCTCAGTACCCTTTCTTGGTCTGACAGACGTGTGGCGACTGTGTATCGACGCTGGTGATCTTGGTGAACATCGCGTAGCAAATCATGTCGCGTAGGACTAGTCGAGCCCCTTGTTGGGGATGTAATTCTCTTCCGTTAGTTTTGTTTTTTAATTTTCTGTTATAATAATTTGGCCTGATGCATTCTCGTGAGAGGATGACTGAAGCCAGAAATTTAATTTCCTTTATCTAAAAAAAAGGATACTCGGCTTGGCTTCACCAGCTTCGGCTCGTTTGTGGAACCAGGCAAAATAGTCGACCTCTTCTTGGCTTGCAACGCTAAGATACCAGCCTGTGTGCTTGGCTTCGGACGCAAGGAGCTAACTGATTAGATGGTGTCTTCCCAATCGTGACTGAAGTTACTTGCATAGTTGCATCGTCGTTCCTCTATCGCGACTTGCAGGGAGTTGTATGTCCCCACCGCCGCTGTGCAGGCTGTTGCGCGCCGCCGCCGCTGCCTTGTGCAGGGAGTTGCACGTCACCATCACCGCCGTGCAGGCTGTTTTGCGCCGCTGCTGTGTGCAGGCTTGTTGCACACCATCGCCTTCATGTAGGCTGTTGCACACCGTCACCATGGTTAGATGTGCTGATCCAAGCCAAGTAACTGTAAGACATTACCTGAACACTTATTGAATTATCACATATATATTTATTCCCTTACAATCATGGTTATTGAAAACTTATTGTATAAATGATAGAATTTTAATAGTGGGCCATCTTCATCCATGGATGCTCCTTTTCTGCAAGGTGGACTTGCTAATTCCACAATGACACACTTCAGTTTAATTCCAGAACCTTCAACAATGGCTGCTCCAAACATTCCAGAAGGATACACACGCCTCTTAATGGGAGTTGATCAGGATGCTACAATGCAAACTGTTGTTACGAAGTTACATTTTCATAGAGTGCAAGAGTAATGAATCTATGTAACTTTGGTTTTTGCTGTTAGCAAGTCTCTTTTGTTCAAAATATGTATCTGTACTCTTTTATTGTATCGAGTGGAACCTGTTCAGCATACATTTCTTTTGCTTTGAAGAAATCTTGTTCAGCGTTACATGATTGACTAAAGATCTACACTTTTGTACAATTTATTTTTCCAGGCACAACACACAAGTCTATCTTTTGGACACAATCAGACTTCACGTTCCAGACCTCACAATCCAGATTTCAAAACCATCCAACATGGCATATATTATTTCACATTGAAAAGAATTACATTGTACAACACTGCTCCCTGCATACAGAACATGACTCCCATGTGCTATGTCGAAGTATACTGATAGCAACACTTATCTTGAAGGTAAGAAAATAGTTGGATACATGACAAGTATTGCATAGGGGCATAATAAGCTCCTCTGTTTCAAATGTCATAGCAGATAGCTTCTAAACACTAACCAATAACCTTTACAAAGGGTTTAAGGTTGCTGCAAACTGCAAAGGTCATCAGTAAAGTTGAGGCAGTGATAGCGTTTCCACTTTTGCCATGGCTGATCCTTTCCATCTTTCATATGTCCTGGTTCTTGCTACACTCCATCTCTTCAGCTCTGGTCAAGTTGTCCGAAATGATTGCAATATTGATTGTTGTTCGTATGATCTGAAGCTGGAATTGGATACTATGCCTTATCCATAGCAACATTTAGTCCATTTGTCACACACACCTGAAAACTGAAAAATGTCAGCAAAAGGTCCAAAAAGCAGCAGGAACGTCAAGTAACTCAGGGAACAAATTTGATTTGGGGTATTTTGTTTACAGTAGTCATTTTTAGCACTAAAAGTAAAACTGTTTCGAACCTAAATAATGGCAATCAGACCGAGTAAATCCATCATTCAGTTGGCCTCTTCTGATATCCTGAAAAGCAGCAACCAGAGAAGACAAATTGTTATAAATGAATTAAAGGAATGGCTGGGTTTAGAATTAGCACCAAACGATTATGTCCTACCTACAAAGACATCATCAACTAACTAATGAAACTATAACAGCGTATAAATCAATGTTGGTCCCAAAACATCTGCATATATACACACTTTCTTCAAGGATTCCATAGTTCTTGAATCATTTGTCAAATGGGTCATGCTGCAGCACCTACATCCTAATCCTTGATCTATGTCGCTCCAATGTCCCAGAGTATCAAACTGCATGCAATTTTATAGTCAGTACAATAATTAGCAGGGGTGCCGGATGGACAACAAAGGGTGCCAGATAAAACGTACCTGAACCCAATCCATGGAGTCTGTCGCAGTGGACGGCGAGGGTGCCCAGGCAGAAGCTCAGGTCTCCCGAGCGGCGCAAACTTGTAGAGCTTCACTGATCCACTGCCACCACCAGCTGCAGCCAGAGCATTACCCTGAAAAAGAAAAGAGTATGGATTAGCCCAGCCTGTCAATAACCAAACTGAAGAAAGAACAATCAATTTGACAAAATACATGTAACAGGATAGAAGGCTAATTCGGTTGCAGTTTGCCATCATCTGCATTATCTGGAATCCCAAATACAACAGAACGTGCCAAATCAGCTGTCTAGGTTTTAGCCAAATCAGAATATCCATACTAATTAATTTATCAAACAGTGCCAAGTGAAGCATTTCAGGAGAAAAGGACTGAATGGACAGCCCCTAACACACAATTGTGTAAACATCAGATTCTACATCATAAACACAGTGGCAGACCCTGATGTAAAACCAAGGGTGGACAAACACAAATGATGTGATGATCGAGATATATCTTCTTAACTGAAGATCAACACCGGAATAGGATGGATTATAAACGAGCTCATGATAGGGGCCTGGTGCTGGATATAGCCCAGCTTCACCTACAAGAGGCTCTACCAGTGCATAAACATGTCTATCAATATGCATATTTGTGGCAACCATACAGTACAGAGAATTTAATTTCATGTTCAAACAAGGTTCAGATAAGCTAGCACATGATCCAGAGTACGATTTATACTTGGTGAACCACATCAAGATAATGTCTCGCTGCAACTGCAATGACATCAGCTTTACTACTTCTACTTGTCCAAATCAATTCTTTGAAGCAGTACAATACTGTCCAAATGTAAAAAAAGAAAATGAAACATTTCACAAGCTACAACTCAGAAGTGCTAAAAAAATCTATTTTTTTAATATATATAAGGCTTTCAAGCAGTCCACAAGCAAATGAACTCCCAAATCAAATCCAAACCCACAACTGTTGCAACTGAATGCAGTGACAGCATGTAAAATAGTGTGAACTAGTTTATCAAACAGACATATAATGGAAACCTGATGCAGCATAACCATAAAAATCCAAACACATAATCTGTCACAAAGATGTCTACACAAACCTGGCATCAATACATAAAAGTTGATAGTTCTATATTATTTTCAATAAGGACCATTTTTTAGTTATGTATTAGGAATGTAGAATCATCAATACAAGCAAGTGATTGCAAGAACACCAAAAGCGGTATCAAATGGCACTATGCCAATAAATGCAGACCAATTACTGGCAATAAACAAGGGAAGGGATAGAAGTGCCTTCATTTGATGACAATAATAAAGGCACAGACAACACAGGACATCCTTGCCTTCCCTATGTAACAAGTGGCTTCACCTACACAAGACATGAATGGCAGATTGGGAAAGCTTGAAACAGACCATTTATTTTCAATATGGAAGATCTTAATTTTCCTACTTCCAAGCCTAGAATTAGCATTTTACACTGAATACAATAGTATTGACCAAGCAATCTGAGGTATATCTAAAATTTTGTTTCCATTTTTCACAATAAGTAAAATTGCAGGGACTCAAGAAATCCACACTAGGACAACAAGATCTTAATTAATCTTAATTTTCCTTCTTTCCCGCGCTATGATTAAGCTAAATAAAAGAGAACTTATTCATATCCAGCATTATGTTTTTCCTTAACTGTACAAAACGCTACTAGTGGTAGTCCTGTATTCAAGGCCACATATTTGTCATGGGATTCGACCCTGAAATCTACAAGATGGACCAGGGCATCAGGCCATTTGAGAAACACTGCATTCATTTCAATCTGCACTAGCACACTTAACAACAATTGTGAAACCCACCAAATCCAACCTAGGACAACAATTTTGCAGTGCTCTGTCCTCAAATTACTAGAATCACCGCAAATCTAATTAAAATGCCACACATTTAGCTCAACTCCTAAGGATTCAACCTAAATTACAGCAGAAATTGCAAGAAAGCAACCATTTCTGCATTTTAAAAAAATGCAGTCACAATTAGGGCTTGTTCGTTTTGGCCGGATTGAGGCACAGGAACGGCCCAATCCGGGCGGATTGCTCCGGCCCGATTCAAAACCAGATGGTTACATTTTGGTCCGTTCATTTTGGTCGGACTGGGAATGAAAACTGGCTCAGCTCGGAATTCTCCCCGTTGTGCAAGGCCCGGATCCATTCCGAACCTACTGATGTCCAGAACGGAGATGGAGACGGCTCGCGACTCGCGAGCGAAGCGCGGCAAGGCGACTCGAGGCGGCGGCGAGGCAACCACAGGCCGGCGCGAGGCGACGGCGACCCTCCGCCCATCCTCTTCGTCTTTCTCACCGGTAATCCGATCTCTCTCTCCCCTCCCTTCGTCCTCTCTCCATTCTGGATCTTGGGTGCTGAGGAACCCTACCATGGGGGAGGCGGCGGCGATTGGGTCGCAGTCCCCGCTCTCCTTCCCCTCCAGCCTCTGGTGCGTGCCTCCGTTCTTGATTCCTTCCCCTTCCCCCTTGCGCGTGCTGTGCATCACCCGACGAGTGCTGGGCGAGCAGCGCGACACCAGGTGGCCGGTTTTCTCCACGGTACCTTTTCTTTCCATCGGACCTCCATCTCCGTGTCCTCAGCTCGCCCTCGCATCCTGTTTGGGATTTGAGTTGATTGGATACTCGGACTCCGACTATGGAGGTTGCAAGATCAATAGGAAAAGCACTAGTGGCACATGTCAACTACTTGGAAGATCTCTAGTGTCATGGTCCTAAAAAAACAAAATAGTGTGGCAATCTCTACCGCCGAAGCTAAATTTGTGAGTGCGGGAGTTGTGTGCACAATTGCTTTAGATGAAGTCAACTTTGAAGGACTATGGTCTCAACTTCAAAAATGTGCCATTGCTATGTGATAATGAGAGTACCATCAAAATGACCAACAAACAAAGCACATTGACATTAGACACATAGCATCACCTAATAAGGTTGATCTAGGGTTTTCTCTTCACTACAAGAAATTTGGGTTTACGTGACGTCTTGATTTTGTCACGGACAAGCAAAAATACGTCACGATTAACTATCAGTGACGATCCAGTGAAACGTCACCTATCCTGCGTCATACATTTTTTGGACCAAAATAGAACTTCACAGGTTGGTTTTTTGGGTCGTCATGGACAAACAGGAGGGCAACTATAGGAAGAGGCTATGGTGACGAACTTAGCCGTCATAGTTTTATTGCCAAGTCAGCTATTGCCATGTCATTTGATGATGTTGGATCTGACATGGCTGCCACCTTGCCACATCATCAGTAGGCTTTCTATGGGCCATTTTCTCCAATTAGACCCATGTCTTGTGTATTTTTTAAATTTAGTGAGGCCCATATTTTAGTAGGCACTATTGGGCTAGCCCAATTGCATAGTAGAATTAGCCCATTGTGGCCCATAACATATCAGCAAACATTTAAATTTAAAATGCAAAAAAATCAAATTTAAATAGACACCAATTTCACTTTGAAATTGGCAGCACATTCAAATTTAAATTCACATGCTTCATATCGTCACAAAAGACCACATAATATCACAGATACATCTAAATATAGTTACATATGAAGTTTGGCGCAACAAAGACATGCATCAGGTCAAAGACCATGCTGTAGTTCACACATACATCTAAATATAGTTCACAGAACATGCATCCATCACCAAAAGCCGTGCATGCACAGGTCAAAGACCATGCTGCAGTTCACATGCACATAAGTTCATAGCCATACACCATTTCAACCAAGAGAAACAGCCAAGTTCACATCGCAGCATCCATCATCAAAATAAGCAACCAACAGCAAAGTACCAGCCAATAACCCAAGACAACCTTAGTGTGTTGCTTGGGATCCTGGAACCATGGACATCAAAGTCTTGATCAGCACATCAATCTCAGCTTGCCTTTTCTTCGACTCCTCTTCTTGCTTAGCCCTCTCCTCTTCTTGCTTCGCCCTAGCTGCTTCTGCCTCCTGGAATTTCTTCATCATTTCTTCCATTTGCTGTTGTTGAGCCTTAACAACCTCCCTAAGATCACTTGATGTTTGTTTTTCCACCACTAGTTCCTCTTCTAGGTCACGCTCCACACTAACACGTGTGGCATTGCTTTGGAGCCCGACATTTACAAGAAACCTATTCTTCTTAGTCTTCTGAGCAAGAGCCTCATAAACAACCTGAGTCACATCCTTTGGTTCAAGACCATCATCTACAGGTTCATTCAGCTTCTCCTCTATTTCAGCCTAGCAGTGGAGAAGACATAGATAACTCAATGATCATGACATATGAACAGAATGTATCATCTAGCTGTGAACTGATTTTACTTACAACAAGAGATTGGACATTAGGAGCAAATCCTTTCTTTTTGCTGTAGTGAGTCTCTTTTAGTAGTTCCAGTGCATTTGGTGGTTCATTTTTGTACTTGCCCGCCTGAAAAAGATAGAAAAGAACACTTTAAAAATTTGTTGCTGATTATATGTATATTAACACAGATAAAGGGCAGTAAACAAAATAATTTACAACATTTTGTAGTGTCAATGACTTAGCAATTTTGCAGCCCCAAGTTTAGTTTGCAATTATATAACTGTGAAAACCAAGCAACCAGCAGCTGTTTTTTTGTCAACTATTACTAATCTTTGGGTGATAGCTAGATACAAAGCTCTTTTAAATATGCAGAGAAGAAAAGGCCTCACAAATAGCATGTTCTAGTGAAAAGACATCACATACAGCATGTTCTAGTGAAAAGAACTCACAATCAGCAACAGATTTTTTTTATCAATTTTTACTAATCTAGGTACATACAAAGCTCTTTCAAATATGCAGAGAAGAAAAGACCTCACAAACATGTCCATATATAGTATCTTATAATTGAAGCTCCAACAACATGTTCTAGTGGAAAGTGCCAATGAGTTGTCCTCACCAAATGTACAATATGCGTTTCATAGCTACGAGAACCAGTGGTCTGATGGAACTGCACTTTGCTTCTATTCACTTTGTTCTTCTCACAAGTCACCTACAGCAACACAATTTTGTTGCTTAGCACACAAGACATCAAATATAATGAGATTAGAATAGTTTGATGTTCTTACCATTTTTTGCTCATTTTTCCAGTGTGCCACAAGTTTATCCCATTGCTCATCAGTCATTGTGTTCACAGGAGATTTTGTGGGCACCTGATGTAGTGGCAAAGCATTGAAATACCTCATTTTGAGCTTGTGGCGCTGCTGGCGAACAGCTTTCTTCATCATAGCCACACATGCTTTTTTCATAGGTACTGAATTTTCATCTGTATTAAACTTTGTCTGGTAACAGTAAACAACATTGACAATTGTTATTGAATACACAATGTTAATGTTGCAAATAAACAATGGAAAGAGGTAAGTTTGAACACTTACAACAACTCTTTTTATATATGCGTTGATCAGCTTAGGATACTTCTTGTATTCCTTCCAATTTGGAAATATTGGAACAATACTCCTTACTGCAATGTTGCACTCAGTTGCAAATTTTGCAGCAATCATCACTGAGTTTGGTCTTCTCTTCCCCGGCTCAATAACCAAAGGAAGTCTTTTCTTCCTCGAGCGAGTCATTTGAACAAGTTCTCTCCCAATACTAGGTCCCCTCGTCCTATCATCCTCATCAAATAGGTCATCTACAAAGGATTTGTGTTAGTATACTGCTGTCCTATGTTGGGTGTGGAAAAGGTTTACAATGTGCAAGACTTAGAAATACACACCTTCAGCAATGTTGGCAACCTGTGTTTGTCCATTTTCATTGACATCATTCATCGTGACATCATTTGGAGTGTGTCCATCTAGGTTCAGCTCAGTGCGTACATGCTCATCTCCAGCTAGGCAGCCATTTTGCTCGCCTGCATCAGCTACAATGCAACATAGAATTAGTAATAGCACTTTGGAATGCTGTCTCTAAATTTGAGTTCGATTTGTTACAGGAATGTAGTCAGTTAACCTTCCTCTGTAGCCTGATTAGGGATTTCAGCTTGATTATTCATTGCATTAACATGAGCTGGACGTTTCTTCATTCCCCTTGTGACAACACTAGATTGCATACTAGGTTGTTCCTTCTCAGCACCTCTCTTCCTCTTCTTTGTTGTTGTCTTCTTCTACAAAGAACCAATCAAACATACAGATTGAGAGATAAACATTAGATGCAATTAGCAAGCAAACCACATATCAAGATTTGACACTATGGAATAACTAGCACCTTAGATGATAAAGTAGCAGGTTCCTGGTCATCATCACTTTGATGGGCATCACTGTTAGCCTCATCTTCGCCATTGTACTCCGAACCAGAGTCTTCTCTGTCCTGCTGCTGCCGCTTTTCTGGGGAAATAGCAGTGTGCTCACACAGTTGAGCTAGCACAGGAAGTCCTAGTTTCTACATGTATGCGTTGTTGCGCATACACTTTCTCATCCGTAGGAGTAAATAAGGATTGATCGGAGCTTCTGCAATGAGAAGGAACAAAGTGAAAAGTCCTCACCTGTAAACTAATTTATATTGTGAGGAGCACAAGCATACAATCTCTAGGAATGATTTCACTCATTTTCAATTTGCATTTAAAAAGGAAACCTTCAGATACTGTTCTACAGAATTCAAAATTTAGTTTTAATAATGTAAAGAAATTGGAAAGTAATAACTAATGTCTGAAAACAACATTTATTTACTGAGCATGCAGATTATCTTTCATGCCAGGACCCTCCACAGATGTTATCACACTGAGAAGGCACTGCTGGTAGTAGCAGCAGAAATTGATGAGGATCCTGTGGTAATTTAGTTCAGGGCATCAATCCCAAGCTTTTCAAGCACATCCACTAGTGAGGTAACCCAGCAAACATCCGTGCCCTGATTTCCCACAATTTTCGCTAATGTACAGAAAGAGTTTAGCTAGTGGTGTATGGTGACTCGAAAATCACAACAGGGAATTATGTTTTAAGCCAACAAAGAAAATGAAAAAGAATGCCTACACAAGATGCATACACAAGATGACTATACAAGCAGCATTGCCGGACAAAATAGATATAGCCAAACACGGAGAAGAGGAGGGACAGCTCCATCTCATGGGGCACATGCGACCACATCCCCTCCGCCAAAATTAGATCGCCCAAAATAGAAGGTGCAGGAGAGACATTCACCTTCAACGCACAGGCGCTGGTTGAAGGAGCGCTCCTTCCCGCACAGGCGCTGGCTTCCGGTGGCTCAAACGCCCGACCCGCCGGCCGCCGGCCGCCCCGCGGCGCAGCCGCCTACGCGCGCTGCCGGCTGCGAGTGCCCCACGGGCGGAGCGGCAGCCGATCCGGCGTCCTCGTCTGTCTCTGCACTCGCCGGAGGGCGTCCACGCCGCCGCCGCCGCCGCTGCCGCGGGTTTGGATGGTGAGGGAGACCGACAGATACGGTTGTGGCCTGGAGATCTGTGGGTCACGATCCTTTGAGTAAAAGGATTACAATTGGTTCACGAATAAAAGGGGAAATAGATCGTCAATGAGTATCCCATTGGTTAGGGCGCTGCTATTGAGACCGAGAGGTCTACGTATCAAACCCCAGCAGCAACAAAATTTTTTGGGCACACTTACCTTCGTCCCACTTTTCCTGTTTACATCTCTTACTGACACCTAGGTCCCACCAGCCTGGCTCCACTCAGCAGGACACCTAGGAACGAAGTGGACGCTCACATCAGCATGCCACGTTGGATGTTGGATCTGTGACCTTCGAATGAGTCCGTCATGGATGACCAAAATGATCCGTGACGTCCAGTTGTGACGATAATTTAACCGATCGTCATCTATCTTTCTCCTTGGATTTGAACCGTCACGATGACTAAATTCTGTGATGATTTGATAGAAGGTCACGATAAAACCGTCACGTATAGCCAAATTTCTTGTAGTGCTTCTTAGAGATTCCATCACCTAATAACAATCTAAGAGTAATAAGTTTTAAAAATCCTTTAAAATTTTGTACAAGATCAATTTGCATACTCATTATACATTCAGTTACAGAGTTTGTCGCAGGAGATTGCATGCAACCTACTGTGCTAGTCGAGGATCAGACATACACCGGTAGGCTAACTAATTTTTGGAGTTCTTTCCTTGGGCACCATGCATGAAAAATAACTGAACGAGGAATAAAGAACCAAGTTGGGATGAGCAGGGAGGAGGAAAAGGCGCTCATCTAATCTATTGTCATCTGTAAGCTTGAGTTCCTTGTGCTCTTGCGGTGTTGCAAAATCCAGGCACAATGACAGCACAAGGCTCCTACAACTACTGGCTGCCTAGGTATTGAGATGTAATTTGTATTAGGCTTAGTTGCTGGGGTTATTAGGTGGAGCCCCCCATGTTCTTGCTTTGTTTTTGTGTTGAGGACTTTGTAGGTAATTCGCGAACTCTTTTGTACCAATCTCTTTTTCTTAATGAAAAAAGTAGTGCAAGAGAAGGTTCGAGACGATCGTTATGCCTTTATTAAACAATTGACCACATGAAAAACAACAAGTGGATCACAATGGAACAAATTTTTAAGACGCGACTTGAGGAGGACGAAGAAGATGTGCTCACGGGGAGTTGTTCTCGAGATCAACAATTGACCCCTTGTACTGACCTTGCTTGTCGTATGGACAGTTCTTCCAAGCCCAATGCATACAATTAATTGATCCTAACATTCCCGGAAAGCCCTTTTTGTCACCCATTGCAAGTAGGCGTGCGATGTCTTTTTCATTAGGGTGTCGGAGGTACTCTTCTCCAAAAACTTCATCCACTGCAGCAACAAACCTACGAAGACTCTCAAGTGCGGTACTCTCACCAATGCGCACATACTCATCTGTCGCATCAGCTGCAATCCCGTATGTGAGCATACGCATTGCGGCAGTGATTTTTTGAAAAGAACTCAATCCAACTACTCCAGCTGCATTCCTTTTCTGGACAAAGTAATCATCATGTTCTTCAACAGCTTTCATTATGCGTACGAAAAGATCCTTAGACATCCTGTACCTAAAGAAAACAAATCCATATATTAGCAACTACAATGAAGATTATGAACATAGCAAAGATCATATAGAAGTGAAAGAACATAAACCTTCGACGGAATGTTTCAGGAGGGTATGTTGGATTTTCATCCAAGTAATCTTTGAACATCCTTTCGTGTCCACCTTTTCTATCACGGTGAATGACCCTATGACCTGGAATGGAGCCACCATGTTTCTTTTTAACGTTTGAAAATGTGTCGACAATTTCAGCAGCCGCCGCGATGAAAGTGTCATCATCATCGGATGATGAATCATCCAATTGGCTTCGAAGACGGGATCTCTTCCTAGGCATGATTCCTAAACGACAAGGGTTGTGGATTCAACAATAGATGGCATGTATAGTAGCTGAAACCGAATGAACTGGAGACATGTTGGGAAGGAGACCGATGGGGATACTGACCTGGTTGATTGGAGAGGAGATGTCGGCCTTTGTTGCTGCAGCTTCTCACCGGCTTCTCACTGGCCTTGATGCAGCATCTCTTCACCGGTCTGGTTTGGGGGAGGAGGAGGAGGAGGCTTCGAGCCGAGCGGCGGCGCACGCCATCTGGATCGCGCGAGAGGGAGGGCGACCGTCGCGCGCACGCGAGATCACGCAAAGGGAGAGGTCGCGGCGACGGGCAACCGAAAAGACTCGAGGTGGATCAGGCCCATAACGGTTTGGACAAAAGGTGGGCCTATTTTTTCAAATTTACCAAGTGAGAATACAAAACTGTTGGAGATGCACCTTGTTTTCACTTGCAAAACAAAATACCAAGTTGCTAAAACACTAGATTTACCAAGTGAGTTTTTGGGAGCTCTTGGAGATGCTCTGACAACGTTATTGCTGGCAGGAGTTGCCATCCGTACGTGTTGCTCAAGTTGCCGAGTTTGTTGAAAATACCGAACGGGCAGACGGATGGATCAGACGGATTTTTTATTCGTGAGCGGCCACGCAGTCCATAGGGAATACGCCTGACGGCATCAACGAATTAATAACATGTCAAATCAAATCTGATAACGACATATAGAAGAAGGCAGAAATCACGGGCAGTCTGCGTCGATCTATTCTCAACTGCTCATCGCCATTACCGGCTAACGAGTTAGGGCAACGAATCGATCGACCCACAACGACCACGATGGGCGATCGAGTCGTCGAGACAACGACGTCGTCGTCGAGCTCCAGGTCCGTGACGGCGAGCGTCCAAGCCGTCCACAGTTTCGAGGTGACGAGTTTCTCGCTGCTCGAAGGCATGGGCGCGAGCAAATTCGTCAGATCCAGAACCTTTCGCGCCGGCGGCCGTGGCTGGAACATCATGGTCTATCCCGACGGGTGGAAGGAAGAGGACAAGGCTGAGTACGTGTCGGCGTTCCTGTGTTTGATCGACGGACCAAAGGATGCCAAGACTAGGACCAAGATTGATCTGGAGTTACTACTGCCGAAAGATGGCGAAGCATCTGAACTGACAAGGTACTCCAGCGTCACGGTATCACATACCTTCGACGCAGCAAATTTTTACTGGGGTCAAGGCAAGTTCGCAGAGAAATCCAAGCTAAAACCACTGCTGCGCCCTAACGTCGACTGCTTCATAGTCAGGTGTACCTTGACCGTCATCGGTGAGTCTCAATCTGAGGACGTAGCAGAACCAGCCGTGATCGTGGAAGAGTTTCCTGAGCCAAACATGCACCAGCACTTCGAGCACATGTTGAAGACTGGGAAAGGCGCGGACGTGACGTTCGAGGTAGATGGCCAAATCTTCCATGCCCACAGATGTGTTCTTGCTGCACGGTCTGTGGTGTTTGAAGCAGAACTATTTGGTCCCATGAAGGAGAAGGTCATAGAAGAGCCTATCAAAGTTGCTGACATGGAGCCCTCTATCTTCGAGAAGCTTCTTCACTTCATATACACAGATTCAATATTAGATAGTAAAAAGGATGACGATGACAAAAATATGTCCATGCAACACTTGCTGGTTGCGGCAGACCGATATGGGCTTGACAGACTAAGGCAAATGTGCGAGGTCAGCTTGTGCCAAGGCATCGATGCGCTGACTGTTGCCACCACACTTGCTTTAGCAGAGCAGCATCATTGTGCCCGTCTCAAAGACACCTGCCTCAAATTTGTTGCCTCGCGACGAGACATACTTGGTGTTGTCATGAAAACAGATGGATTCAAGCACCTTGTGGCATCTTGCCCATTGATTGTGGTAGAGATATTAGACAAGTTTGTCGAAGCATAAGAGAGTAGTCTCGACTGCTGTTATTTCAGCCCTCGCACTACAGAAGTTTTAAGGAAGTTTATTTTTTATTAAAAGTCTTTAGTCTTTGGTTGTCATTTATTTTCTATGTTTAGGGTTTACAGTGTAGGAGTAAGATTTAAAGGCTATTTGTTAGAAGTTTGGTCTTAGGGATTTTGGTCTCCTTTCATCATGTTCCAATCAAATGTCATCTGAGTTTGTGTCCATTTGGTTTGGTCATTCAAGTTGACCAAACAATCACTACTACAAAATGACTAATCACGACGGGCGATTTTGGTTTCCCATTCAAGTGTCATCGAGTGTCAATTTGATTGTAAAGTGAAATAGAATGGGGTGAACCATTTATTTTTTTATTAGCATGTGAAGTTTTGTGTCTGTGTTTGGTTAGTGATGGAAAGATTCGATTTATTTTATTTGGTTAAAGGGATGGATATGAACAATCACTACCACAGAATGTGAGAATGATTAACCGTGACGGGCAATTTTGATTTCCCATAGCGGACAAACGCGTCCGCTACGGTGATAAGGTCACGGTAAATCATGGACTCACCGCGCCTCGCACTACTCATAATAATGTTTACAACATATATTGGGATGATGTTGTTCGCATAGACGTACTCTTTCGTCTGCTCGTGCTGGAGCTCCAACGGGAAGATAACTTCCCAGAATGCTACGCTCCGTGTAGGCATCGAACTCGGCAGAGCACGAGACAGGAAGGCACACATAGCGTACCCAGACTGTGCGTTTCATTCGCGTTCAAAAAATGGCTAGCCAGGTTGCGAGACACAGGGCACGTCTGCATCGAGGCTGCCATGCATATATACTGTTGGATAATTAGGCAATTTCCATATTAATTTCCAGATTAAAACCAGAATATAGATCATGACAAGGTGATCAACTAGATTGAGCATGGCACGATTACTAGCATGGCAGATCAGTAGATCACATATACTAGCAGGACAAATCATGATATCGCATAGCATGAACATGATAACTAGCGTAAACCCAACTCGTACACTAGTTAGATTTATACTTGCCGATTGTAGAAGTACTTGGTGGTGAAGATGCAGACGGAGTCTGCCCAAGGTTGAGGTCGTCGAAGGCGAGCTCGAGATCGTAGTCGTCGAAGATGTTGTCGAGATCGCTGTCTTCGATGAGCGGCGGCGGAAGACTTTGCTGGAGTTGACGACGTATACGCCTGGACGTAGCGCCGCCTGACTTCGATGGACGTCGACCCGTCGTGAAGATTTGGGAGCAGTCGCGCGTAGAGCGCTTCCCAAAAACCTTATTCGCCTTCTCCCGGTGCAGGATCGCAAAGACGAGGGTTCCGGAGACCTGCTCGCCCGGTCGCTAGTGCACGCAGGCAATCGGGCTAGAGTAGCTACGGTGGCGCAACAGCGAGAAGAGGCGAAAGCTCTAGTTCAATTGGATGCGTTTTGGCGTGGCCGGTAGGCTGCTTATATATCCCGAACAACCGACCTCGTGTCGCGATCACGAGCAAAATCAGTTTAGGACTCTAACTCGTATCCGTTTAGAACTCTTGCAACTTGACCGCCAAGAAAGCCAAAAACTAAAACTGCTCATGAATGGGCCTTTGAGATTTCTTTAGGAATTTCAGAATTTGTTGTTGGGCCAAGCCCATATAAATTCCAACAATCCCCCACCAGATCTCAAATACCCATTTAGAGATTTGTCTGTTCTCACTGCTGTTTGATATACTAGTATTTCGCGAGACCGTGAAATTGAACTTCGCCTAGGTCCTCAAGTTACACTCATCCACAACTTGAACAATGGACTACGCCTTGAATTGCAAGTTTTGTGTGAATAAGCTTTACTTAAAGCCACACTAGTACCTGGCTACCAGTAGCCTTACCCCGTGGGTGGAGCTTATACGTCGTAGTCCCTGGTCTCTTCATGAGCTTACTAGAGATCACCCAAGTCTCATAGACTGACGTTTAACGATCCAAAACTCATATAGGTATGTTCATTCAAGAATGCTCGTAGGATAGCATCTTCGCTTGTTAAAGCCAATAGAACATATTAAGGCATTAGCCAACCTGCCATACAGTGCCTCATTGCATTGAGAGTATTGCATCTTCACTTAGAGAGGGTTATTATTATACTCTCCTCAGTTTACCAACAGCTTGTTGTTCCCAGATCCTTAGTCACGGGATCTCCGATCAAAAAGGTTGGGTTACTACTACTGTAAACTCACATGGGTCTCAAACCCATCTCCCTTGATGCAATTTCTATCACATTCCGTGATAGCCCTTTTGTAAAGGGATCTGCCAGGTTTTTGTCTGTTTGGACATAAGCCACACTAATTACTCCGGAGTTTCTCGGCTTCCCGACGGTTTTCAAACGTCTTTTAACGTGTCTTGTTGACTTCGCATTATCCTTAGCACTATTCACTTTAGTGATCACCGTTTGATTGTCACAGTTCATCGATAGCCGGTATTGATTTTCAACCACCGGCAAGTCGACAAGAGCTCACGCAGCCACTCGCCTCTGCCGTATCTAAAGCAAGATAAGTTACGCTTCCATGGTTGATTTAGTCAATATAGTCTGTTTACAAGACCTCCATGACACTGCACCACCTCCAAGAGTAAATACATACCCACTAGTGGCATAGATTTGATCGATATCGAAATCCGGTTCGCATCACTATATCCCTCTAGCACAACCGGGTGCCCAATAGTGAATCCCAAAACTCATTGTACCCTTAAGATAACGCAAGACCCTTTCAAGTGCATGCCAATGATCATCACCCGGGTTGGACATGTACCTACTCAACTTGCTCACAAAGAAAAGAGATGTTTGGTCCGCAGTTTGCGCTAGCTAGATACATGAGTGAACCAATTATCTCGAGAATATCTCAATTGATCTCTAGTAATTCTTTTGTTCTTTCTCAATGTCACACTAGGATCATAAGGTGTTGGAGAAGGCTTGCTATCCATAAAGCCAAAACGGCTCAAGAGCTTCTCAACATAGTGAGATTGCAACAAAGTAATCCCACTCTCTTCCTTAATCAGCTTGATGTTCAGAATTACATCAGCCTCTCCTAGATCTTTCATGTCAAAACTCTTAGACAAGAAGGACTTGACTTCATTGATCACATCAATGTTTGTTCCGAAAATCGAAATATCATCAACATATAAGCACAAAATAACAGATTGGCCCCCACCATGTCGATAATACACACACCTATCAGCCTCATTAACAAAGAAAGCCCGCACTAGTTAAAGTGGTGTCGAACTTCTCATGCCATTGTTTGGGTGCTTGTTTCAAGCCATACAAAGATTTCAATAATTTACACACCTTTTGCTCTTCACCTTTTACTACAAATCCATCGGGGTGATCCATGTAAATCTCCTCATCCAACTCTCCATTAAGAAAAGCTGTCTTCACATCCATTTGATGAATGATAAGACCATATGAGGTAGCCAAAGAAAGTAGTACTCGAATAGTGGTCATTCTAGCAACAGGTGAATAAGTATCAAAGAAATCTTCACCTTCCTTTTGTGTATAACCCTTAGCCACAAGCCGAGCCTTGTACTTATCAATAGTACCATCGGGCCTAAGCTTCTTCTTGAACACCCATTTGCAACCGGTAGGTTTACACCCAAATGGTAAATCGGATAACTCCTATGTTCCATTAGAAAGAATCGAGTCGATCTCACTCCGAACACTTCTTTCCAATCATCTCGCATCGGGAGATGCATATGCCTCTGTAATAGAGGTGGGAGTATTGTCCACAAGGTACACAATGAAATCATCACCAAAGGATTTTGCAATCCTTCGTCTCTTGTTCCTCACAGAACTTCATTGTCATCCTCCTCAAGGATTTCTTCAAGTGGTTGTTCAAATGACTCAACGATGCTCGATAGGTGTAGTAAAATTAGGAGCTAATTCAGTAGAAAATTTAGCATTGCTACACATATCTTTCATAGGAAATATATTCTCAAAAAATGTAGCATCACGTGATTCAAAGATTGTATCAACATACATATCAGAAACTTCAGATTTTACTACTAAAAATCTATAGGCAATGCTCCGATGAGCATATCCTAGAAAGACACAATCCACAGTCTTTGGTCCAAGCTTACGCTTCTTAGAAATTGGAACATTGACTTTCGCCAAACATCCCCACGTGCGCAAGTATGAAAGTGATGGTTTCCTTCTAACCCATTGCTCATATGGAGTTGTCTCTTTATTTCTGTTTGGAATTCTATTCAGGACATGACTTGCAGTCAATAAAGCTTCCCCCCACCATGCCTTAGATAAACCAGCAGTGTCTAACAAGGCATTCACCAAGTCAGTCAATGTGCGATTTTTCCTCTCGGCAACCCCGTTTGATTCGGGCGAATAGGGAGGTGTCCTCTCATGAATAATACCATGTTCCGCACAAAAATCATCAAAAGATGTAGGAAAATATTCACCACCACGATCTGACCTTAGACGTTTAACTTTTCTCTCTAGTTGATTCTCAACTTCCGCCTTATAGATTTTAAAGTAGTCAAACACTTCATCTTTAGTTTTCAACAAGTAAACATAGCAAAATCTAGTTGCATCATCAATCAAAGTCATGAAATACCTCTTTCCACCTTTTGTCAACACACCATTCATCTCACAAAGATCAGAATGTATGAGTTCTAGAGGTGCCAAGTGTCTCTCCTCTGCTGCCTTGTGAGGCTTTCGAGGTTGCTTAGATTGCACACAACTATGGCACTTAGAACCTTTGGCAATAGTGAAATCTGGAATTAAGTTCAGGCTAGACAATCGTGACATCAAACCAAAGTTCACATGACATAAACGAGAATGCCAAACACTAGAACTATCATTAATTGTGCCACAAATGTGATTCACTGACTTGTTACAAAAATCTGCTAAAGATAAACGAAACAAACCTCCACAATCATAGCCTTTACCAATAAATTGTCCATGCTTAGATATCACAACTTTATTGGATTCTAGTACCACCTTAAACCCATCTCTCAAAAGAAGGGGAGGCACTAACAAGGTTCTTGCGAATAGTAGGAACATGCTGCACGTTCTTTAGTTGCATAATTTTTCTGAAGTAAACTTCGATCTACCGTGCCAACACCATGAACAAGCATGTGACCCATTCCCCATCAAAACGAGAGGAACCTTGAAGCCCATGATAAGAAGAAAACAAAGATATGTCGGCACACACGTGAATATTAGCACCTGTATCAACCCACCAACTTGGGACCAAACACGAAAGTACGGTAGGAACATTATCACACTCCTCATCAGTCTTGCTAATAGTCACGAGGTTGACATTCTTCTTTTCCCACTTTGGAAAAGTGACCAAGCTCTCCACAAGTGAAGCAAGGCAACTCTACTTTAGTTTGCTTCTTCTCAAAGGTAGTTACTATCTTGGCACTTTGGAAGGTTTATTATTCAGGATTGTTCTTCCTCTAAGAACAGTGTGGTCTTCTGGAATCTTCTACGATTTTCTCTAGAGATATTTCCCTCACATGAGCCAACACTAATCCGAACACTTTAGCCTTTAGCCGAGCATGGCCTTAACTCGCCACCTCTTTAAATGTGCACTAGAACACTTTTCTAGTCTCAGCACGTCAGCGAAAAACAGCCATACTTAAATCAAGAAAAAGCCTATAATAAGGTTTTTGGATTGTTGGATAATCAGGCAATTTCCAGATTAATTTCCAGATTAAAACCAGAATATAGATCATGACAAGGTGATCAACTAGATTGAGCATGGCACGATTACTAGCATGGCGATCAAGAGATCACATATACTAGCAGGACAAATCATGATATCGCATAGCATGAACATGATAACTAGCGTAAACCCAACTCGTACACTAGTTAGATTTATACCTGCCGATTGTAGAAGTACTTGGTGGTGAAGATGCAGACGGAGTCTGCCCAAGGTTGAGGTCGTCGAAGGCGAGCTCGAGATCGTAGTCGTCGAAGATGTTGTCGAGATCGCTGTCTTCGATGAGCGGCGGCGGAAGACTTTGCTGGAGTTGATGACGTATACGCCTGGACGTAGCGCCGCCTGACTTCGATGGACGTCGACCCGTCGTGAAGACTTGGGAGCAGTCGCGCGTAGAGCGCTTCCCAAAAACCTTATTCGCCTTCTCCCGGTGCAGGATCGCAAAGACGAGGGTTCCGGAGACCTGCTCGCCCGGTTGCTAGTGCACGCAGGCAATCGGGCTGGAGTAGCTACGGTGGCGCAACAGCGAGAAGAGGCGAATTGGATGCGTTTTGGCGTGGCCGGTAGACTGCTTATATATCCCGAACAACCGACCTCGTGTCGCGACCACGAGCAAAATCAGTTTAGGACTCTAACTCGTATCCGTTTAGAACTCTTGCAACTTGACCGCCAAGAAAGCCAAAAACTAAAACTGCTCATGAATGGGCCTTTGAGATTTCTTTAGGAATTTCAGAATTTGTTGTTGGGCCAAGCCCATATAAATTCCAACATATACTTCTTTATTGTTCGTTCCACGCAGTTTCAGAATACATCTAGTCTAGTAGAAACGGCCACATTTGAAGCCGCACTGGAAGCTAGGAGGTTTGAAACTTTTAGAGCAAATTTGTTTGCCGCAATACACAATCACTTGTGCTTAGGCGGGTTCGGGTTGTACTGCTTGGGGTAATCTTTGGATTACCATGTGGCTGTAACAAACTCTCTTCTCTTAATGAAATACATACGTGCCAATGCACGTTCTTGAAAAAAAATCCTACCTCCTAGGTGCAAAATCTCGTGTGGTACAAAAATGTTGAATTATCCCGGTGTGGGACACAATTTGGTGTGTACCCTGCTTTATTTTGACCGTTCCTTTTTAGTGGACGAAAAGTTTGTAAAATAGTCGTTCCAATTATAATAAACCACACATCTCCCACAAATAAAAAGAAAGAAACTAAGACTACCGTTTCATGCGTAAAAAAATTTCCGTCTGCCCCCCATGGTTTCATGCGATCCATCCCGCCGAAGCCTCCGGTACGATAGAGTACATGTTAGGAAATTAATAATCATGCATGGAATGGAAAGAAATAATCGTGCGCTCCATTGAAGGAAATAGTCTGCGGTTTCACCGTTTGCTTCTCCTCCGTCCGGTACGATAGAGTGCATGTAAGGAAATTAATGCATGCATGGAAAGAAGGAAATAATCCGCGGTCAATATTTTGGTTCTGACCGTGCGTCCGGCCATTTTAAAAAGGAAAGAAAAAATCTCCGTAATCTCATTCTCCTCCGCACGCCGGCAGTTTACCTTGTGCAGCTCCTTCGCTCGCCATATCGTCCTCGCCCGCATCCATCGCGTCGCATCGTCGCCTTCACCGTGCGCCGCGCGCCCGACTCCTGCGCCTGCTCGCAACTAGGCATGCCGCCACCACCCGCGCGGCCACGGTGATCACGACGCCTTCCCTCGGTCGCACTTCCACCGCTCGCGCCCAGAAGGCAACAAGACCGCGCGGTCGATCTCACCGTGGCGTGTACGTTGCGATCTGTCATCTCGCTAGCTGCTCCTCCACGAGATCTCCTCCCGTTCCGGCCTCCCACTCTCGGCGGTGCAGACGTGGTGACCTAGCCTGCAGGACGGAGCCGGGGTTGGGGTCACTGGTGGCGGCAGGACGTGGTGACCTAGCAAGATCACCGAAGCCGAGCAGGGCGTCGCTCTGATCTGGCGGCACAAGATCACTGCATACAGATCATCAGCTTCGTCCAGGTTTTCCTCACGTCTCTAAGTGTCTCTTTGTAGTAGTTCTTTTCTGCAATTTCTAGAGAGCATTCCATATTGTCAAGCTAATTCCCCGACAGAGTGATTTCTTATCTTTTTTAATGAATGCAGAATTAGCATGATTATTTTTTACTTTCCCACATGGATTGACATCGAGAATATTTTTAACATTACACAGGTAGTGTTGATGGACACACCAAGTTCAAACTGTGATCAAGTACCTTTGGATGACCTTACAAATACAACCCATTGAGATATATAAACTTTTACAACATCTCTACATGTTTTGTGTTCATTTGTTTGCAACTCCTCACCAAAATTCATTGAAGTGAATCATAACCAACCGGAATTGGTGCAACTAGACGGGGATCATAAAGAGAAGAAGAGGCGAGAGGATAGAGAACAGTATGCAACAATGTCTGACAAACAGAGGGCACTATGAAATAAAAGACAACGTGAATTGTATGCGACCAAAAAGGCCACAAATATGCAACAAATGACTCCAAATGAGACTCCATCCAGTCAATTACCGGTATCGTAATAAATATATTTCTTCCTCACATAAAACATCTTGAGATCGTTTGATACTTATTATATGAATTGATGTTTAGACGGTTCTGCTCCTTTAACCATTGAAGTTCCCGGTGATATTGATGACCGTTTAACAAATATGGATATGAACAATGTCCACGAATCGGGTATGCCCTTAGAATTATGGCTTTTGTTAATTACAAATAGAGTTTTAACACCATCGTAGCTGAAAGTGTTGTGTAAAGTTTATTATTATATAATTAAGACATTCGAGACTGTACTTTTTTTTTATTAATATATAGGTGCTAGCAATGCATCTTTTTCCGTTGACAATATTGTCATGTGTCCAAAACAACGTAGAATTGAGCGAGATAGAGCACGAAGGGCTACAATGTCTCTTGAACAAAAAGCGCAAATGAACAAGAGGCAGCGTGAGTTGTATGTGGCACGAAATGCATCCAACAATGTTGCAAAAAAACTGCAAATGACTCCACAAGAGAAGATGTTGAAACGAAAAGAGATCAACAAAAAAAAATACAACACGATGGTGAGGGAACAACTGGGCCAACAATCTGCATCCGGACTCCATAGCCATGGAGAGCCTTCACTTCAGCCCTCGGCCTATTTTTCCTTCACCTCAATCGCCTAGAACGGGTTCACAATATATGGAACATACCCGAACTGATGGGCATGCCTAGAACGGGTCCGAAGTAGAGACCACGGAATTGCGACACATACCATACACGGGCATCGAGTGATGCTGGAGACAAATGCCCTTTTATCGCGTCGCAATTGGGCTTCGAAGAAAACATTGGGAGAAGTGCTAGAGGTTGTGCTGATGGAGAGTGCAATGAAACGAACGACCCGACTATGATGTGGATGTCATATTTGAGGATGACAACGAAGATGATGAGGCCTGCTTTATCGCCGGACAAGGTACACCGTGATAGAGCCAAAACATTCATTCTTAAACTATTTTTCAATGCGTAACATGTCAACATTTTGGTAGAATACGACGAGCAATTGAAAATAATCCATTCTTCGAAAGCACCATGGTGTTGATGAAGTCCGCCAACTCCGCTTGGAATGCGGCGACTTCGAAGTCTAACAACATTTGGTGCTTTTGGTTCTTCCGTCATTCCAAAACGCAAACAAGGAATCGGTACAATCATAATTTATTTAAATTATTAACAGACATAGAAAAGAGGATTATACTTACAAGTTCATCTGGCTCGCTCGAAGTGTAGCCGAGGAATCGAAACATGGCCCACATCACATAGAAGCCGCATTGGGCGTTGCCCTTAGGCTGCTTCAAGTACGTGATCTTCTTCATTATTTGCATCTTGAATGCTCTTTGCGTCCGGCCTCTATATCTTGTTCGAAGACTCGTGTAAAAATATTGAATAGGGGGAACATTAGAAAGACACATGTGTGATCGAGATAATAATATGTTATTAGTATCACTTACTTATTGAATAGTTGCAACAAAAGTGGATCCAAGTCCTTAAGTGGAATCTTCTTTGAATCCCACACCTCGATCACATTGGTGTCAAGATCGACGGTGATGAAAGCCCAATGACCTCTCGCAATCACATGATCTAAATTAACAAATAATCTTGACGAAAAGAGAAGTATAAAAACAAAGGTGGAGAACTCATATGCGAAGTTGTAGGGCGAAGCATCGTGGTTTTCCCATTCTTCACGAACTCTTCGAAAATTGGGACCAAGAGATTTGCCACCTCGTCCTGTTCTTGATGAGAAGCCCTTGATTGAATCGATGGGGTCAATGAAGCCTAAGTGTTTCCATTTCGGCTTTATTGAAGCATAGCACCAAATTAGCACATAAAAACATTCAAAGTTGAAAACAATTAACAACTGGCGAATCGAAAGAGCATTACTTAGGATTTCATGTGTTTACGGTACTTACATAGTCCACAATGTCATGTGTTGTACGTCGAGATTTGTTCCATGATATAGCTGAAAAAGAGCCTCGTACTCGACGGACACCTTCTCTTCTTACGCATAGTAGTAGACTAGCTTCGGAGGGATAATAGCAAGAAATGCAAAATCCTTGTCTTTGTGAGGTGACGGCCATGTAATATTCGTGCAACTTACGCATCGACGTGGGAAGATTTTGGTACTCTTCATCGGAGACCAAAGGTTTTCCGTATTCAAACTTACGCGCCAATGGTGCCGTCCCAACCCGACTCCCAATACATCTCCTCGGCCACTTCCCCGGTCAACTCCGGAAAATCTTGGCACAATTTATCTATCTTTCTTATATGCTCTTTGAAATCATCGTCGGCCTTTTTATTGTTGTATTTGTTCGTCCAGGTGTGCCTTTCATATTCATTCCTCTTCAAAGCCATAGGAAGATCGGCGATGAGATTGAAAAAAGGTACATACTGGTCCTTGGGTATTCTGGCTGTCCACAGTTCGTCTATCGGGTTTGAAGTGCTGCCACTGAACGGCCTTTTGTTTTGCCCTTGATCGCCATAGGCAGCATTAGAAACCGATGCCGAGGACCTTTTCCTTGACTGAGAGGAGGATGTCGTTGCCTGCGTCTGAGGATGACGAGAAGCATGTCCTCTAGTCCCGGATGTAGAACGGCCGGGATTCGCTTTCTCCCTCGGGTTCCCGAAGAACCCACCGTAAGAGGAGGGGCGGTCACCACGAGGAGGAGGAGGATTACTGTGACGAGGTGGCGAAGGAGCGGAGGAGTCCGCGACGCGGAGGAGGAGAAGGAGGGGGGAGGAGTCCGCGGCGTGGTGGAGTCCGCGAGGCGGAGGAGGAGGAGGAGGAGGGGGGGAGGAGGAGTCCGCTCACGTGGTGGAGTCTGGCCGACGAGGTGGAGCCTCGGGAGGAGGAGGGGGAGGAGTCCGCTCATGTGGTGGAGTATGCTGACGAGGTGGAGGAGGAGGAGGAGGCAAAGGAGCAGTAGGTTCTTTGGCGCGGAGGAGAAGGAAGAGGATTCGCCGACGCGAGGAGACTCGATGAGGACGAGGAGAAGAAGACGGGGTTGATGGCAATTGAGGATGTCCCCTGCGCGGAGATGTTGAGTTGTGGGGCGAGGGTTCTTCTTCGTCCTCTTCATCAGAGGACATCTCATGCTCAAGCTTAATGAGGTGCTTGCTCCACGCCACAACAAATCCTATGTTCTGCTCAAGTTTTGGCATGTCCTCTGATGCAGGGTGGTCGATGGGTATCCTTCCGTACTTCTTCTTGAGTATCTTCTCAATGGTGACTTTGGCGTACCCCGGCGGAATTGGGGTGCCTTTAATGGTCCCATCTAACCTAGGTAAGGCTTGGCCGAGCGCCACCTTGTCTTTCGTCCATTGTTGCTTGATGTACAGCTTGACATTCACATGGTCAGTGATGCTATCGACCGGGTAAGGCACATCCACATCTGATTCACCAAAAGGGGTGGACCCACAACTGCTGCAACCCCGTGCTTGTGGTCCTTGAGATTGTTGGGACGCAAGTTCTCGTTCGACCTTCTCTTGAACTAGTTGATCTAGTTTGGAGTTCCATCTATCTTCCACATCCTTAAGCATCTTGAGTGTCTCCTCCTCTCTTGCCTTCTTACTCCGGTTGCGGCTCCGATAAGTTTCCGCATCTTCCGGGAAACCTAGCAACCAACTAATAACCCCGGCTCCTACCGGGTGCGGCCACCATGCTCCTTGTTCCCGAGTGCTTGGGTGAGCACGTCGTTCTCCCCTGTCGAAGTGCGTGACCCTTGAATCACCTCCTCGGTTATCTCGGAGATCCTCGAGACGAGGGCACTCATGTCCGGATCATCTATGCCTTCACTCTTTGGATGATTTAAGACGCTAAAGCTCCCATCATTACCATGGCGGCAGGTTCCTCGCGATACGTAACATTATAGATCCGGCCGCCAATGGAGGGTCACAACCTCAACGCCAGCTTCAATAAGCTCTGACTGCTTCTCAAGTTCTTTTTGAAAAACATCAATAAGCTTGGCATATCCACGAGAGCCGCAATGATGAGGAAGTTTGTTTTTCGACGAGTTCTCCTTATTCTCGTGCTAAGGGTTTGGAACTCCTCGGACTCGGAGTCATGAACTCCTCCCGGTAGGCCCCCTGATAGGCCAACTTTGAGTCACTACCAAAACTTGGTTGTGCACCACCACCAACGATATACTTCCTGTAACAATCACCCCTGAAAGTCTTGAAGCATGAGGACATTATTTCATAGGCTCTTTTCTGGGCTAAGGGTTTGTCAAACTGATCTTCCTCTGGGAATGTGAAATACTTTGGGAGCTCGTCGTTCCATATTTGCAACTTGATATTTTCGGGAACCACGGACGGGTTCGTATCTTTCTCCTGCCACTTATAGTACTTCAAGGGGACAAATTGCCTTACAAGGTTGCCGATGACCCCTGAGTACTTCCTCACAGATTTCTCTGGTGCAGAAGGGAGACCGCGTCCATTATTGAATGCGGTGATCGGCAACTTGCCTTTAGGAAGTTGTGTCGGCCCTCGCTTGGTTCTGACTCTAGGATTACCACGCTTGCCTCGCGGCTCACCGGTATGCGGTGGGTCGGTGACCAAATGAAGGAACCCGCTTTGGATAGAACGTGTAAGTTAATACCACTGTCAATGCGGTAGTGGGTGTGCCTACGTCATCAAATGACACCCGATTAAGTTACCTGGTTAGCCTGCTCTTCTTGTTCATCATGCGGGTTCAAATAACCGCTCGGGCTCTCTTCTCCCCGCCCGTGAGTAGCGGCCTCGTTGTCACCGACAACATTAGGCGCTTCATGCTCCATCTCTACGACTACGAGGAATCGGTGATGAACCATGGATGTGAATTGATCGTGGTCGTCAGTGCTAAACTAATAACAAGACAATCCACAATTGCCTACAAAAATGATGTACATATTTGACCTACAAATAGGATATATATCTATGACCTACAAGTGCCTACAAATCATGTCCACACTAGCTTGCTGACCAAATTTCAGCCCATTTAGACTTATGGCTAAAGCTACACAAAATTTGAGCCTATGAAACATGTCCAATAACAGATTTGAACCCACATTAAATAGGCCTAAATTACTTTGGACTATCAAACATGTCCAATAACAGATTTGAGCCTCCAATTATGGCTAACTATCAGCAATTCAGCATAGAAACATCACACAAAATTTATCAAGCTCAAATCCTAAGTAGAATTAAGATGGTGAATTTATTTGCTTATACTAGCTACTAGCACCCTCTAAAGCATCTCCAAAATCTTACAACAGAACGGTGTTCCGAGCATCGAAGAGTTCACAAGTTAACAAGGTCGAATTGACCAAAATTCGTGAGATCATTGCAGCAACGGAAGCCTATACGGCATTCCGTCGAACGGAGTAGGGGCAGGAAGAGAGGAACAAACCGCGTGAACAGATGGTGACCGCTTCCGCGCGCTCCTAGATGCCTGTGAGGGTGGACGATGCTCCGGAGATTGCTGGACGCGGGGCAGGGGCGCGCGAGCTCCGGTGTGGTGGCGGGCGGCGCCGGTGGTGCCGGCCGCTGCCGGTGCTGGCGCCGGGCGCAGTCTTGAACGGGGCGCGGGTCGCGTGGCCGTTAGCGGAGGAGCGGGCGGGCAACACGGCGACGTGGCGAGGAGGAGGGCGTCGTCGGGGCGGCGGACGGCGTCGTAGGAGGCGGCGGACGGCGTCGTTGGGGGCGGCGGACGGCATCGAGGCTGCTCTGCAGAGTTGGGAAAGGGCGCATGGTTCAAAAGACTTGTGAAATTTTCAGTAGCGCGCGCCCGCTTATATATTCAGGTGTTATCACTGCCGGCGCGTAAACAACACCGGCAGTGATATGTATATCGCTGCCGGCTCCAAGTCAGAACCGGCAGTGATAAGTACATCACTGCCGGGGCTAAACGCGCCCCGAAAGTGATGACTTATCAAGCCTTAATTAGGATAATTTCCTGTTTCGTACGAACAGTCGTCTTTACCACAGCGGTTAAGGCCGCGCCCTGTGACCTGTGAGGCCCGCGCTCGAGTCCTTATCTCTGCAATTTTTTCGGGTTTTTAATCATTTTACAAATTTTAAAGAAAAACTGTTAAACAAATGAAGTAGTGAATAAAGCGGTTATCCTCTCGAGCGGTGGTTAAGGCATAAATGTTTGATCTCGGACCCGCGTCGAGTCGCAGTGGTGTTAAAATTTTTTGAAAATTCTTAGTTTTCAAAATAACATCACCGCCGGTGTCCAATGTGGCACCTAAGGTGATTATTATTTATTGAAAATACTAGATATATTTAGAGAGAGTACATGGATAAAATATTTTTCTTCAACTTTGTAAAATATTTATTTAGAGAGAGTACATGGATAGAATACAAAATAAATAAAAATTATAAAATTACATATACAATAACAAAGACATATTTATCTTCACCGTCAATGTTATCATCCATGTGTATCAACACATTATAACTTGACCACTTGCTTTCGTCCTCGGTTGTGGCCTACTTCCCATCTCTAGCGCGCGGCAAGGGTCGGATGCGAGCGGCAAGGGTCGGACGCAGCTCGAACCGCACCGGCAGGTACTCCTCGATGGGGCAGTCGTACCGCGACCCAGAGAAATGCGCGACCAACTCGTGCATAAACTTCTGGCGCCGCCTTCGAGTACTAACACCACCCCGGAGAGAATTGCACAAAGCCCGTCAATCTCATAGCACCTCAAATGAACGCATGCCACCGCAGAGGTACACTTCAAGGAATGAATGTCTTGTCTACAACGCACACGATTCACAGAGACCCAGAGAATCCAGCTCGTGGGACGGCTCTGTCAATCTCACTGGGCACCCCAACATGCGGCTCATCTCATCTTCAGTAGCATTCTTCTAGCACCACTTGTGTGCACTATTTTGGTGGACTACTATAACACATGCCGATATCTGTATGTGGAGGGCTTTCTCCCAAAGGGAACCCATGTATTTGGAAAACTAGCAAACAACTAGACAAAGAGGGAGGAAAAGGATCACAAACTCAGATAGAGGTTCCAAGCACGATGGCCATTTTATAGCCCCCGTGTTGTCGTGGTAGGTGGGAGCAAGGTTCTTGCCGTATTGATCGGAGGGCGTAGATAAATTTTTTAAAAACAATCTCTACTTTATATCCGCGCCGCCCGGATGGAGCCGGCAATGATAGTCTAACGGCATTTTTTAGAAAAGCGCCCGGCCATCCCCGCCGGCGCCTTCCACAAGCCGGCAAAGGATAGGTCGAACGGCATTTTTTAAAAGGGGCGCCCGTCCATCACCGCCGGCGCCTTCCACAAGCCGGCGAAGGATAGATCCAACGGCATTTTTTAAAAGGCACGCCCATGACATTACCGCCGGTTTTTGGAAGGAGCCGGCCCGATCAATACAATGGCATTTTTAAAAGTGGAGCCACTGCGGCCACGTGCTCACATCACTTCCGGCCTGCCGTGGTCTTATCAACGACAAGACATTCGCCAGCGGCGTTGGATTTGAACCCGACGAGCATCATTTTTTAAAATATAAAATGGGAGCAAAATAACATAAAGATTTGTAGGAGTAACAAAAAAAGAAACCGAACCTGTGACCACGATCGAGTCCAGGCGTGTTTTTTTTTAATTTTTTTAGTTTTTATATGTAGATCTATATGGGTCAGATCACTGCCGGTTGTTGGTACAAGCCGGCAGTGATGTACACGCCTATAAATACATGGCAAACATCCAGGGCATATGCCTGCCTTGTTGTGTTCATTTCTTCCTCTCTCCATCTTGGGTAGTTCTCTAGGCTAGTTTGCTAGTTTTTGTGAAGATGGCCTCTCTGTGGGAGAAAGCCTTTCACATACAGATATTTTTACGCGTTGTAGTCCACCACAATGGCGCACACAATAGGTGCTAGAAGAATTCTACTGATATAGCAATGCCGGATGTTGGGGTTTCCGGCGAGGCTCTTGAGAAGTGCTTGCACTTATGTGCTTGCATTCGACGCCGCGCGGTATTGTCTCTTCAAGCCGAAAGGGGCCATACGATCATGTATCCCCGCCGAAATCCTCTAACCAAGAGCAAGAAGGGAAGGATTGCGGCTTTCCCCGATTGCCTCCGACAAGCATTGCTCTAACCACCTCGCATTATCTATGCTAGCAAGGATGCTAGAAGAATACTACTGAGGTGGTTAAACTATAATGTGTTGATACTCATGGATGGTAGCTTTGATCTGTATGAAAATAGGTCTTTGTTATCGTATATGTAATTTTATTGTAAGATCTTTGTTATCGTATATGTAACTTTTTTATTTGTTTTATCTTGTACTCTTCTGCTCTATCTAAATAAATATTTTGTTGTCGTTAACAAAACATATATGTACTCAAGCATAGAGTTTACTATATAAATGTATAAAAAATAAAAAAGTAGATATAACCATAAAAATATAAAAAAGTTCAAAAATTTTGGGGCAGCCTAGACTCGAGCGGGTCGCAAATTCCATAGTGCGCGGCCTTAACCGTCGGACAAAGAAGGGAGATTGAAAGAGTGGAGAAGTATACGTTACTTAACCGCACATAGCCGTCTCCATCATCACTGCCGGATCCTAACAAGAGCCGGCAGTGATAAGTTGGCGGGGACGAACGGCCAAATACCCGCTTCGTCTTCCCGCCGCGCATTGATGGCGGTGTGAAGTGATAGGCCACCTCGCCGGTGGCCTTTGAGTCCC
The DNA here is from genome assembly GCA_018135685.1 of Themeda triandra. NCBI lineage: Eukaryota > Viridiplantae > Streptophyta > Magnoliopsida > Poales > Poaceae > Themeda > Themeda triandra. The sequence goes on along the minus strand of JAENPR010000565.1, from coordinate 4,216 downwards.
CCGCCGGTGGCCTTTATAAACCGGCCTCAGCTGCATTCTTCTCCTACACCTTCCTCTCTTTCTCTCCTCTCGATCTTCTCTTCTCCTTCGTCCGTCATGGAGTCCGGCGGCCGTGGATTCGGTGGTGGCCGCAGCGGTGGTGGAGACGGATCCGCCGGACCCCGGGACGGCGTCCTCTCGCACCCGTCGACCTCTCCCCCGCCGCCAAGTCCGCGCGCCGAGAACCAAGTGCTCGCCCGCGCGCGCGCAGCTTGCCCAAGAGCGGAGCTGGCGCAGGACGGCAGAGGAGGCGCTACAGGTGGAGCGCGCGCCCGCGGCGGCCGAGGAGGAGGCCGCCATCCTCCGCGATGCGCCGGTGGCCGAGCGGCGGCCCAGCGCTGGTTGCGAGGAGGAGGAGGAGGGAGGCCGCGGCCCGGCTCCAGGCGCGGGCCCCGTTAGGGCGGCGGCGAGGGCGCGGCGGAGACGCAGGGACGGCGGCGAGAGGACGTGGAACGCCGCCGCCTTTTTTTATTAGTTTTTTTATTTACAAGAAATGTTAATTATGTAATGGAAAACTTATCATATTATCTATATAATGAGAATTTCTATTCCTACGAGTTTCGTTTTATTTATTTTATTATTATTTTGTTGCCCTCTCGTTCTTTTTTTTTTGAGAAGTGTTGCCCTCTGCTCTTGCGGAGGGAGGAGGAAGGAGAAGCAAAGCGTGTGGATTCGCAAAAAAAAAAAGAGAAGCGTGCGTGTGCTGTCAGCGGCCACGCTGGCTTGGCGTACACGGCGGCGATGAGTTCCATGCTGCGGTCTCGGCTAGAGCCGGCGGTGATATCTGCCCGCTTATCACTGCCGGGCTCAGACGCGCCGGCAGTAATACCATCATCACTGCCGGTGCTAGACACAACCCGACAGTAAAATCCTCATCACTGCCGGTGCCTTCGCTGCCTGACGCAAGTCAGGCTCCGTCGAGCTTGGCACCGGCTGTGATGAGTCTTCACCGCCGGTTGCGCCATTTCCGGCGGTGATACGGTGGGCAGTGTTGTGCGAATCTGTAGTAGTGTTTGTTGGGTGTCAAATAAGAACACTTGGCAAAAAAACTCGGTAGAGAGGTCTCTTTGCCAAGTCTCAAAATAAAACACTCGGCAAAGAGGCAAAGACTGTCTTTGCCGAGAGTTTTTTTTTGAAACTCAACAAAGATAATTTTGAAAAGCACATTTTGAAGCAGTAAATTATTTCAAATGAAATGGTTTTCAACTACAAAATTGTTTAATCAAGGTGTATAAATTTCGTTTCGAACATTTTATTCACATGACAATTGAAATTAAATTTATTCACAAATGTAACATTTCTCTCTTGTAGTTTGTGAAACTACAACATATAAACATGTGTAACTTTCATTACAAAACTTATATATATATATATATATATATATATATATATATATATATATATATATATATATATATATATATATATATATATAAATTATTTTCTACTCCTAGGGAGTAGCTACTCCCATGTTTATATCTTAAGATGTAGGGTATGTATGACAAAAAAAAGTATATATGTACACGAAGTATATCATCATACTAGATCATCTATGGTATTATATATGTCAAGTATGCAAGCATATGTAGAGTATGTGGTCATACTTATTTTATATAGTACAGTAAGTGGCATTTTCATAATATATTAAAAAGTATAGGTTCCCTTAAAATTTTTTCGCGTAAGAAGATTTAAAATATCTTAGTATTAGTATATACACATACTCAAAGTGATAAACAAGTATGAACACATAACTAAGATGGATTTTAGAGATGGGAGTAACTACTCCCGGGAGTATAGAAAATGCACCCTATATATATATATATATATATATATATATATATATATATATATATATATATATATATATATATATATATATATATATATATATATATATATATATATAGGAAATTCCATTATACTCTCACGAGTAATTACTCCCACCTAATAATAGCGTACGAACGTGAGCAACCGGTGTCCCGCGCGCAAACGTATGTAACGGGCAGCTAACGTCGTTCCACCGTGGTGGACGGCTGTTTAGCGGGTTGAAAAAGGCTGACCCGACTCGTTATTCCATTGTGTATATTTAAAAATTTCCCGTGCGGCACCTGGATCTGAGAATATGCGGCGGGCTCCTCGGTGACATCGTCGGGCACTCCATAGCGGCGGCGTGGCCATTCTCCCACGCACGGCACCCTATAGCGGCGGTGTTGCCCTCCCTGCGCCCACGGCAGGCGTCCTTGGCGGCGGCAGCCCGGCCCGCACGACACCCCCGCGATGGTGATTTTTTCTGGATCTGACTTTAACCGACGGTGACACTCTCTCTTCTCCTCCTCCCACCCCTCCTCCCCCTAGCAGATCCATCCGCGAGCAGCTCTCCTCGTGCTAATGAGGCCCGGCGGCGCTGTGGCTCACCCCGCGCGCACCACGCAACGAGGCCTAGCCGCTCGATGGCCCCGCACGGCAGAGCGCCTTGCCTCGTGCGAATGGCAGCCCCAACGCCGTGACGCCCATGGCCTCGTCAACGGTGGAGGGAGGTGCCAGGCCTTCGGTGGTGAATCTGTGGAGCACGAGCAGAGTCCGTCAACCTACAGCAGGTCGGCCCCTCCCCCAACCGGAGCAGACAGCCCCTGTTTCCCCCACGCATGTAGCCTCCCGATCCAGTTCGATCTGTTGATTCGTGTATCCATGTTGAAGCCTGAAGCTCGTGGATTGGCTGCTAATCTGGTTGGTTGGTTTTGGATCCCAGTTGTTTTTCTATCTTGCATCTTCAGGGCAAGTAATGTTTCTTCACGGCTTTCTTTGAATCTGACAAAGTTTTCATACATACATCAGCACTATACATGCAAAGTAGTTTTGATTCAATGTTTCTACAGAGCTGCTGCAAATATCTATAATTGCAAGGCTCGAAGTAGCTGTGAGCAATAGAGAGAGAAAGACAGAGCATTTGGACTGCTTGGCTTAGGATTAGAGTGCAGAGATACTGACGAAGTAGGATGGCTACATACTCAGATTATGAAGTATGTGGACATACTACTGTATAAAGTAGGTTTACATATACATCAGCACTCTGAATAGAGTAGTACCGGTTCAAATTTTTTTCAGACTCAAGCACCAGTTCATACTACTGAATAAAGTAGGTTTACTTATGAAGTATATGTTTGTTTATACTATTTTTAGACTAGAGTATTGGTAGATACATTTGGAGGTCATCCATATAGTACCAGTTGATAACCTTTTTCAGACGCAAGTATGAGTTCATATTTTTTTCGACGCCAAATAAAGTACATTTATATTTTCAAACTAGAGTATTGGTAGATACTTTTTGAGGTCAGCGTATCTATATATACTTCACAGATTAGTATGTCTGCAAAAAAAAGTTTCAAATAAGTGTATTGTTAAATACTTCTTCACGGATTAGAGTATCAATTCATACTTGCTATGATTAGAACAATGGTTTTTTAATATGTGCTGGAAGGATCATTACCAGAATGCTGGCTGCATGCAGTGTGCTAACTTCCAGAATATCGTCTTCAGTCTCATGAAATTAGAAGTGAGTATATATGTGCACTCTCAATAAATTATTTACAAATATCCACATACATTTTTGGTAGTACAAGTATGCACATATACTTATCATCCGTAAAAGTATTCATATATACTTAGTCTTTGGAACATGTATACACTAATACTCTACTTGGTGTATGTAGTCGGCACAAAGAAATTGAGTACAAAATATTATCCTTTAGCTATGTGTTCAACGTATATGTATATGTGCCATATAATAAGAAAATCAAGTATGCATATTTGAATAAGTATGTGCACATACTGCTTCATTTATCAAACCGGCCGGACCAACATTATTTTTATAATAAGCTTTTGTCCTCTTTGCAGATGTTACCAAGTATATTTATCAATCTGGACCAGTTCATGGATTTAATGCCAAAAAGCCAATAGAGGTACCATTGCCACCGCATATAATACTTTTCAGAATGTAGTATTTTTCTCGAATATTTCAGAATGTAGTATCTGCTTATACTTTTTGTAAAGAACTAGTATGTATACATACTCTATTTTAATGTGTATGTATTGATACTCAAAAAGTATGTACGCATTACTTTACTAATAAAATGAGTATATGGTTCTACTCCCAAATACATGTAAGCAAATATATACT